>LOEQ01001259.1:420576-438655 GCA_001685075.1 Bramus lutescens
GGAGAGAAATAAATAACCCCGAAGATGGTTGAAAATGTCAAAGGGAAACATTTTATTTTTATGGTTTGAATGATAATGTCCCCCAAAGGCATAAGTGTCTGAATACTTGGGCCTTAGTTTCTAGAATTGTTTGGGAAGAATTAGGAGGTGTGGCCTTGTTGGAGGAGGTTCATTACTGGTTTAGACTTTCAAAATTGCTTAGGGTTTCTCCAACTTCTTAGGAACTGAGAATTGGGTAATTATTCTAGGTTTGAATATCTGAACTTGGGGATCTAAGAGATCTAAGCCAGATGGGACAGAAGACTTTGAGGTTTCAAAGACTCTTTCATTTCCAGTGTGTTCTCTCTCTGCCTTCACTATGCAATCATGGACTCCACCCCCTGAAATCATAAGCTACCTACATTCATAGCTTTCTTTTACAAGTTGCCTTGGTCATGGCGCTTTATTATAGCAATAGAAAAATAACTAATACATTGATGTTTATTTAAATATATACCTCAAGATATTTATACATACATGTATGTGCACACACATATATATCACACACACACACACACACACACACACAACTTTAGGTCACTTGGGGGTGAAAATGCTACCCCTGAGAGCCATAGACTAGCTAACAAAGTACCTCAGCACCAGATATAAAAATTTCCTTTCAAGTTGTTGATCAAGTATGTCCAAAAGACTTGCAAATCTAGCTATTACCATTGCTCTTGGTTGCCTTTCAGAGCTTGAAGGTAAGATATTGTAGAGGAAGACACCACACACTTCAGGCAAAGGGTGTGGAGGCATATAGCTGGAGCGGACCTAGAAGACACCTCCCTGAGAACTACTCTCACAGTATCTGAAGGTGTTATGGAAGCTGCCCCAAGAGAAAAGGAATGAACAGTCTCACCAAGGTGTAAAGCCTATGAACCACAATAGCCATCATGGTAAGATATTCTCAGGGGAGTAATCGTGACACTTAATATCTTAAAGTTAAACAACAGCCATCTAGTTGAACTTGTGGCCTGCTAGACAGGAAGGAATTCATGCCTAGTACTGTAAACCTAGCTGACACCCATGACTGGTGTGGTCATGTATGCTAGAGAAGATTTGCTGCTATTTTCTCAAACCAGTAAAATTCCCAACTGCATTCTAAACACCCATCTTTATATTCATAGATAGTTGTAGCTCCCATTTCTCACCAAAGAAGCTACTTTTTGCAGCAGCTGGAGACCATCACAGGAAGCCATAACTGGTCAAAATGAAGAAAACAAGCAGGAGTGGAATGGCCAATTCCAATTGATACATCTACAACACAGCTCCTATTCCTAAGGTTCAGAAAATATCACAGAATGGGGCACAGAAAGATAGTAAGAGTCAGGGAATCAGAACATCCACTGCGAGATTGTGTCTTGTGTATAGGACATGGAAGCTGTATCCATGGAATCTGAAGTGCGTAATGACAATAGTAGTTCATGTTTCAACATATAGGGTAGAAATTTCACAAGACTCTGCCCCACAATAAGGAGCTATAAGTAATTTGTGGCTGCTAAGAGAGGGAAAATCAGTCTTCTCCAGGGACAACCCCCTGATAGGTTAGCCAATCCCAAGTGGTCAAACCTAAACTACATATAAGCAGGACTAAATAGACTAGTGCATCTGTGTGATTTAACAATAATAATTAAAAAGAAGAGGTCACAAATTTGAGAGAGAGTTATGAGGGAGACATGAAAGAGTTTGATAGAGTGAAGGAAAGAGTATAAATTATGGAAATTTCCATTGGAAATTTATGTACTCATACATGAAAAATCTCAAAAATATAAACTTTATAATAATAATTAAATTTTCTTTTATATATAGGTACACAATGAGCAACGACAATAAACTACCAGATAACAGAGATAGATGGAAGGAAAAGGCTATGTTTCACTACCTTCAGTGGCAATTTTCCCTGCCCTCTGAACAAGTAACCCAAAATGTTCCTTTTGTATTAAGCTATAAATTACACTGACCCTGAAGAAGATTAAGGGAGATGAGCAAGGGCATCCACATCCATTCTCAATTTAACACAGATCAAATTTGCTTTGGGTCAATTCAATGAGTAAATGTTTACTTCAGTTGTAACCTCCAAAGGTAAGGCCATAAAAATGTCATTTAAATGTCAAACAACCTTCCAACATTAGTAAAAATTGCTCAGGATCTTAAAGAAACCAAATCTAAATTATTTGCTCATATGGTGGAGTAGTAAAATCTTCTAATTCACATTGTGAAAATTTATTTTTTTTTTAAAAAAAAGGAATGCCAGGAATTCTGTTGAGTTGAAGTCAAATGATGGTAGGTAGATAAATGGTGAAAAAAATAATGATTTTTTTAGCAGTCACTTGTGTGTCTGTGTGTGTGTGTGTGTGAAAATTGTTCTAACACACAATCCATCTACACCATAGAATAATCTATTTATTTAGTTAACATATAGAGAAATGTCTAAATCCTGGGCAAACTTTAGGAAATTAAAGAGACAATTATCTTTCCTCTAGTATTGACTAGTCCAGTGGGAAAAGGACAGTCAACTAGCAGAAAACACAATGCATGTTCTGATAATTGGTTGTAAGGGAAACAAAAAGAAGCAAAAATCTCCAAGGAATCATTTTCTTCTGCTTTGTGTAGGGGGAAGATGGAGTCCTTATACTCTTTGCCCCTATAGTTTTACTTTCTTTCTGGCCTCATATTTTCCTCTTCTGATACCCTACAAACTTGAGTATACTAACCCCATACTTAAAAACACAAAGGAATGGTATGCATTATACACAACTGCTTTATTGAAGATTGAGTTCTGGCTGGTATCATGAGTTGTTAAGGCCAAGAAAAAGGTATATTGTGTCTCCTTCAAGAGAACACATTTGGCTGTCTCTAAAATACATTAAATTACATTATCTAATAGAGCTTTTCTACTCATACATTTTTGCATTGTTCAGTGCAGAAGTTATTCATGTGGCTAAACTGGAGCCATTATCACCAGCAAAGTCAATTTTTGTTTTCTTTCATTTTATGTATATTAAAATGTCAATACCCATGTGTGGCAAATATTTACACCATCGTACAATATTTGAGAGGTAGCTAGACAAGGGAAACCTGTTTATCAGGAGTGTTGGAGCCAGGATGGAGGAAGCAAAGAACCAAGATAGATAGCAGTTCTATGGAAAAGATTCCCCACCTCTCTAGGAACTGAGAACTAAGTAAGTATCCTAGGCTTGAGTACCTGAAGTTGGGAATCCAAGAAAGATATCTAAGCTTGATGGGACACAGGTGACTCATTTCTAAATCTAAACTGTAGACAGTTCTGCTTGTGATGCCTAACTTTGTCTATCCCACATAGATGTGCATTATATTAGCAAAATATAATTGCTGAGGAACCTCAGATCAAATCAATGTGACTTGTCTACCACCTGCCACCTAATTATTGTAGTCACAAAGCAAAGGTATGTGGGCATATCATGTCTCTCAAGAGTAGAGATGCTGGCTTGAAACATGACTACACAAAAGCAAATTTTCAAAAACAGTTTTCTAGTACATTTTGTTAATTAAAATACAGCTAATATTTACCCTTACAGAGACTTTATCAGATTGCAAGAACTGAAATACATGTCGCAACCAGAAGCCCTGAAGTACAAGCAGTGCCATCAAGCACTGAGCATCCTAATCAATATAAATTAATTAGAAGATGGTGGATCTTACAGTTCATGAGGCAGAAAATTAGTCTTGGTAGAAATATCGTTTTATTGATCTGGTGCTGATTTGCTGAGCAGGGCCCTGGAATCTGATTTATTAAGTAATTAGATGATTCTAATGCAAGCAAACTGATGATCATACTTTAATTGGGTCTTCTTTTTTTTAAAATATGTAACTCTGTCCTCCAATACAGAAGTTCTCCCTGAGTCACAGAAAGCACAGTTGAGTTACAAGAAGCCATAGTAGAGATAGGGAAGACCCAAGGGATGTGGCTGGAAGCAGAGAAACACAGAACTGAGGATTCTATTTGGTTCATTTAGACTTAAGATTTTGAGGAGATGTCTGTATGGGGTTATCCAGCAAGCAAGCTTTATCTTCTTATCTAGATCTCAGAGGAAGCTATGGCTAAAGATAAAAGAAGAAAGTAGGCGGCATGAAGATGGCAATGAACGTCATGGGTGGGGCAATCACATGTGTATGAAGGAAAACTTTTTGAGAACCGGTGAGGCCAGGGAGAAAAGGACAAGCATGTGGGGAAAGGAACATTGTACTCTGAATTGGCAAGTAAACTGGGAAATTAGAGTGCTTAGGAAAATGAATGGGGAAGTATTTGAGAAAAGAAGCTGAAATGAGTATAAGAGGTCGACTAATAATATTGTTTTCGAAACTTGAGACTTCTATTACTTTGTTAACTAAGGTCAAAAAACAAGCAGAAGATGGGAAGCTGCATTTGAAAAATATAGAATGCAGGATTAGTATCCAAAACATGACTAATGCCCAGACATCAATAAAGAGAACACATATACTTTAATGGCAGGACAAGGAGAAATCAGTCTTGAATCGACCAGGATAGCATTAACAGTGCTAGAAGGTACTGAGAAGGTTGCCAGGGGAGAAAAGACAACAATGGTCTTATTCAGCACAGGACTCTGTGCTAAAATAATGGCCTGCCAGGTAAGATGTATCCTATTGTATAATAGCAAAACCATTCATGGGGCAACCAGTTGGTCCCTGGTTGTATTTGAGACCAGCTCCGCAGGAAGAAATACATTCTTGGTACTATAAACATAGTCAAAACCCATGACTAGACATATCATCAGCCCCAGGGGTTAACACACTGTTTCAGTTTGCTTGCTTGCTAAATGGCCACATCGTCAAACTGCCTTCGAAATAATTATACTTACAGCTATAGATCTGGGATGCTCTCAACACTGGCAAGAGAAGTTTCTTACTTCAGTGGATAGTGGTTAATGTGGAGTTTTATAACTATTCAAAATGCTGAGAATAAGTTACTGCAAGTGCTAGCTCTAAATGGGACATTGTTTATCAGCTTGCCTGCTCTAAGCTGAGGGTACAACACAGAAGAGGATGTGGAAGGAACTTAAGAGTTGGGAGACAGTGAAGAGTGCTCTGAAACACTGGCTTCTGGATATGATAGAAGGTGGCCGTCACACTCAGGAAGTCACTGCAGTTACGCTTGCCTATGTAAGACCTACACAAGATCAAGCCAGGAGGTTAAAATAGGAGAAGGAGGGACAAGGGACAAGTAAAACCAAATTTGTTTGATAAAGCTTGGAGGAATCATATTGGATTATATTTACCTAAATTTACACTATATATATACACACACACATATGTATATATGTGTATATATATATATATATCACATATTAGAAGAAGTTAAGCTGCTGATAATGCTCCCTGCAAGAGCCATAACCTAACAAAGAACCAAGTACCAGGGAATAAGAAACCTCCCCTTGAATTGTTGGCCAGGGTAGTACAAATGATTCCACAAAACAACATAGATTATCAATGCAGTCTTTCGTTGCATCTCAGGGGTTGAGGGTGGGCCTCAATTTAAAGACACCATACACTTAGGGCACAGGACTCAGCTGACTGGAGCTGGATCTGACTTGAAAATCTCTTTTCTGTGGTCTAGCTTCCATGATTTCACAAAATACTGTGGAATCTGCCAAGGGAGAGAAGCAATTAAACAGTCCTAACCAACTGTGACACCTACAGACCGTAGCAATTACCAGCATGGAAGGATATATATAATGGTTCAGTAAGTGGCACTTACATGTTGATGGCAGCCAACAGCCGTCTAAATCAGACTTAGGGCTCATTCAGCCAGAGAGAGACCATGTCTGATACTTGAAACCTAGTCAGTTTCTCTGAGCTAGTGAAACTCATGGGCCTTAGAAAAGAATCTACTGTCATGACTTGCTAACCCAGCATAGCTCCCTAACACACTCTGAATCTTATCCTTATACCCACAGATAAACGTGACTACCATCTCCCATCAAAGAAGTATCTCTTTATGGTGGGTTGAGACCATCGCAGAAAACCGTAACTGGACACAATGAATGGATGTGGGGAGCCCAGCTCCAACAGATACATGTTCATGACAGCTCTTGCATCTATGTCTCAGGGAACATCATGAAAGATGTGTGGGCGGACTGAAGAGCCAGAAGTTAGAGGTGAATCAGTCTCTCCTAGGTATGGCTGCATAAACAAAACAGTGGTGACCTCAGTGGACATACTAATGTGGAAGGGAAAAATTCATATGACTGTACCTTTGGACAAAGAACTACAGGCAGCCTTTGACTTCTGGGAGTAGGAAAATTTGTCTCTCCCAGGGATGTTCCTTACTGGTTGTTCAATGCAGAGTGCTCAGCATTGAAACAATACATACACCATCAGCAAAAATGGATTCAATAGGTTCCGTGTGTGTGTGTGTGTGAGTGTGTATTTGTGCATACATGCACACATATCTAACAATAATAATCAATGTAAAAGAGGCTATCAACTTGAGATGGGGAGATGGGAGCAGTTTGGGGGAGGGGTTGGAGGAGGGAAAGGAAAGGGGAAAGCAGTGCAATCGTATTTCAATTTAAACATACTTTAAAAACCTCAGCCTGGATGAGGATGGATTTATTAAAGTCCCACCCCTAGCTGAGGAGTAGAAGCGTTATAGCTCTCAGATGTCTGCTGGGAAAGGGCCAGTTACTTTTCTCTGGGGAGGGAGGCACTGGCAGGTTTCCCGTGCCTCAAAGGGTGACCCGACACCTATTAGTATACAGACGGCACTAATTCATCTCACTGGGTTAAAAACAAATAACTACTGCATGTACTGGCTTTTTGGGACCCTAGTCTGTTTGGATGCACACCTTCCTAGGCCTGGATGGAGGGGGGGAGGGCCTTGGCCTTCCTGCAGGGCAGGGTACCCTGCCCTCTTTTAAGGAGGGAGGCGGTGGGAGGAGGGCGAGTGAGGGAGTGGGAGTGGACTGGGAGGAAGGGAGGAAGTGTAAATTTTTGAATCGAAAAATAAAAAAAGACTTTACATTTAAAAAAAACTCAAATAGCTAAAAACAGACTTTTAAAATGGAGGCCATGATGTTGGGAGGGAGATGAGTGCAGGGAGCTAGAGTGAGTGTGAGGGTTGGGAGTGATCAGGTACACAGTGTGCAGTCAACAAAGCTGAAAGCAGCTGAAGACCTGGAAAGCACTTTGACATCAGCCATGGAGTTGCACGGCTGGGGCTGGTTTCCAGTCTTGCTTTGGTCCAGTATTCCCCACTATGTTCTTTTTTCCTCGCTTTTGGATGGCACTTTATATCCTGTGCTAGTGTATGTGGGAAGTGTATGATCTGTTTTTCGATTTTGACTTTACAGGGTAATACAGTTAAGACACTGCCATGAGTCTCAGAAAAGATGTTGAGCCTTGAAACAGTGTTGAGACTGTGATAGACTATGGGGACTTTTGAAGTTAGACTGAATGTATTTTTGCATTATAATGTGGCTATAGGCCTGGAGGAGCCAGGAAGTGGAATGTGGTAGATTGAATAGAAACAGCCCCAGAGGTTCTTATATTTATGAATGTTTAGTTACATTAGGGAATGGGGTTACATGACAAGGATTAGGAGGTGTGGAGGAAGTCTGCACTGGGGTGGGCTTTGGAGTTTCAGAAACCTGAGCCAGGCCTAGTGGGTCTCTTCCTGCTGCCTGTGAATTCATATACAGAACTTTTAGCTACCTCTCCTGGACCATGTCTGCTTGCATGCCATCATGCTTCCTGCCATGCTGATAATGGACTAAACCTTTGAACTGTAAGTTAGCCCCAATTAAATATTTTCTTTTTATAAGAGTTGCCATGGTCATGGTGTCTCTTCACAGTATATATATATAGTATATATATATATATACTATATATATATAATTTTCAAAGATTAAATAAAAGTAATATAAAAAGAAAAGCACATAAAATTTGTCATAAAAAGGACCAGACTAAGAGAGGTATAGGGTTGATATAAATATAAATAAAAGTAATTAAGAACCAAAGAACTTTATATCCTATAATAAAGATACTTGCTCAACCATGTTCATTGCTGCTCTATTCATAATAGCCAGAAATTAGAAATAGCCTAGATGTCCATCAATGGAAGAATGGATAAAGGAAATGTGGTACATTTACATAATGGAATATTATTCAGCTGTTAAAAATTAAATTATGCATTTCATAAGTAAATAGATGGAGCTAGAAAAAAATTAACCCTAGTAAGGTAACCCAGACCCAGAAAGAGAAATATGGCATGTATTCTCTTATATGTTGATGTTAGCTATTAAGTCTTTGGTAGGCAGATTATAATCCATATATCCACATAGGTTAGGTATCGAGTAAGGGAGGGGAGAGATAGGTCTCACAAGGAAGAGGAAATAGAATAGATCAGTATGAATGGAAGAGGTGAGGAGGGACAGAAGGATCTAATGGGGGGGGCGAAGAATGGGTAAAGGAGGGATAGATAAAACTAAGGACCATTAGAGTGATTATATGGAAACCCAATTCAGTGGAAACTTCTTAAAATATACCCATATATGGAAGAAACAAAAATGGAATAACCAAATATCAGAGGAGACAAAATCCTGACTAGACATCTCTCATCGCCAAAACCTACAGTTCCATCAATGGGTTACATCTAATTGAATTGTTGACCAGGGACCCCATGGGCACCTCCGAAACCCTAGGTTATTGCCAAAGCTATTGATTGCTCTCTACAAACTGATGATAAGGCCCTACTGCTAAAGACAACACCTACATAACTCATTGAACGTGGTGCTTGCCTAGAGCCCTCACTCCTTCTGAGCAGTGCTTCTGGTCTAGAAGGCACTCCACACATTATCTGGGGAGAAAGGTAAACAACCCAACTACAAACCTTTCCATCTACAATGGTGACTTGCCAACACGATAAACTGGTGTGACAAAGACACAAACTTGTGGGACTAACCAAACAATATCTGATTGGATTTAAGGCCCTCTCCATGAGGTGGAACTCACACCTGACACTTCTCAGATGGCCAAGAACCTGAGACCAGATAGACCAGAGTCCTGGGGGGAAAAAAAAACAAACACTACTGTTCTGCTGAAGGAACATGGCAGTAAAATATCTCTCAATAACATTCTGCTATGCTCATAAATCAGGGTCTTGCTCCACCGCTATCAGAGAAGCTTCTTCCTGGGGCAGATGGGAACAAACACAGACCCAAAATGGAATAAGGTGCAGAGAGTAGGAGACCTTTGAATGCTCATTCCTAGTGGGATATCTCCATCAAATCCCCCTCCTCAGAGTCAGTGGGGATTGAAGACACCAAGGAAACAAGGTCTTCCATGCACAACAGGATTGACACACGTGTGAACTCACAGAGGCTGTGGTAGCACGCACAGGACCGACACATCTCTAAGCCAGGTGGAGTCCTGTGCTGAGGGGGGAGCAGACCCAAGACTCCATCCTTAACCCAGAAACTATCTCCAATTGATAACTGCTCACAAATGAAAACTTTTCTGGGTGGAGTCTTCACTGGGCATACAAACAACTCATAGGGAGTGATTCCATGCCGAGCACAACACAAAGTGAACTCAACACCATTTTTGGAGGCTCCTCGTCTCTTGGGGTTTTGTCTAGGCATGGTTTTTATTTTCTTTCTTTCCCTTTTCCCCCTTTAGGTCTTTTGTATATATATGATGGTTTCCATGTTGTGTGTTTATGAGATTTCTATATGTGTTGTACTGTTATCTTTGGATCTTTCCCTCCCAGCTGTTTGTTTCATCTCATTTCAGTTTGTTTGTTTTTATTTTATCTTATTTATTATTATTATTTTTAAGATGCCTTTTTGTAGTCTTGAGAGAGAGTGAGAGTGAGTAAGTGAATGTGTGTGTGTGTGTGTGTGTGTGTGACAGAGAGAGAGAGAAAGAGAAGATTTGGCTGGGTGGGGAGTAGGGGATGATCTGGGAGGAGTTGGGGAGGGGAAATCATAGTCAGAATATATTGTATGAAAAACAATCTATTTTCAATTTTACCAAAGGGAAATTAAGTGGCATTAAGTGAAGTCATCCTTATAGGAGGACCAGCCTTAAAGACAGCACTCAGTTTAACAAACAGCGGCCCTCTCAAAGTGGCACTAGACTGTTGCTCTTCTCTGAAATGCTTCTTTGGAAAAGCATTATTAACCAAATTCAGTCAGATCATATCATAGCCATAGATTTTCCTGGGTGAGGGTGACCTGGCCGTCCTTGCATTCAAATATATTCTGTTTTAACATGGTTGCTATTTGTAGACATCAGAATTTTCAATTTCCCTTTTATTAACAAATATGTGATTAGATTATTTCAAACAAGAGCCATGTGATGATCCATCAAGAAAATTCAAGCCCTTCTGAGTACTGCAAGAGCTCGAGTATGACTGTTTTCCTGCTAATGGCAGCTATCCTCTAATTTCTGGGTTAGGATACTCCATGCTTAGCCACAAACAGGACATCCATACCATACCTCCTCTCCAGTGGTTCAGGCTCCATCATGGAGAGGGAACAGAAAGGCTGTATGAAAGAGCATCCTCTGGACACAATAAGACTGCTGCTCTCATAAACTCACAAGGTTGTGGTTGCTTGCACAAAATCAATAGTCAGTGTTCAGCTTCTAGGTGGGAAGGGTTCACTAGTGCCCATCTCTTGCTGAGGAGCCATCAACAGTCGATGGATTCTGAGGGGGATGGAACGTCAAATTTTTTTTAAGGGTGTGGTTCCCGGTAAATGGACCACACTCCAGTAGATGGTCCTGCAGGCATGAGTATATGAGCAGCACAAACTCTATCAGCGATTTGTTAGGGCCAATAAAGAGGTCCCAGATTGGAAGGGCATGAGGGTTAAACAGATGGTTCTTGAAGGAGGTGCAAGAAGAATGGGGGGTGAACAAGACAAAGTGCATAGCTTGCATGTGTGAGATGATGAAAGAAATAATAAGAACAATATATAGCATCCTTTTGTATTTTAAAATATATTTAACCCAAACTTTTACTTAAATAATCATAGGTAATAGATGGATACCAAGTCACTCAGTGAGAACTTCATTCATTTATTCCTCTTGTTTTGCATGAGTCAGGAGAGACTCAGAGAATCTATCTATATAGTTTCTAAGGGAGGAAATCAAGACTAAAATTCAGACCTTGTGACTGCTAAAAGCGATGCTGTCTGTATGGTGTTCAGTGGCATTTCTGTGCATTTCTGTGCACTCTAAAAAGGAAAAGTAACTGTTTTAAAATGAGTAGTACATGTTTTTAAAGTACTAATTTTTAAAAAGATTCAACATGATAAGTCATCTGGGAAATGCAAATTAAATGGGTGTTTTTAATTAACAAAATGTTAATGTCTGATATTGGTGAATGAGATACTTTTTTCACAACTATTGATAAGAATGATAATTATTAATATAGTGTTGTAGGAGGCTCATTTTATGGCAAAGATGTTGTTAACACACATTAATAAAGCATGATGTGGGAGTCCCCTCTGTGTGCTGTGATTACCATTAATAAATAAAGAAACTGCTTTGGACCTATAGCAAGGCAAAACTTAGGTAGGCAGGGAAAACTAGGCTGAATGCTTGGAAGAAAAAGGGCAGAGTCAGAGGAGATGCTATGGAGCCACTGCCAGGGTCAGACATGCTGAATCTTTGCCATTAGGTAAGCCACTGCCACGCGGCGATATACAAATTAATAGAAATGGGTTAAATTAAGATGTAAGAGTTAGCCAATAAGAAGCTAGAGCTAATGGGCTAAGCAGTGATTTAATGGATACAGTTTCTGTGTGGTTATTTTGGGGCTAAGCTAGCTGGACAGCTAGGACGAACAAGCAGTTCCATGCAACAAAAGCATTTCAGCTTTGTTGTTATCTGAAATAACAGCATATAGATAAAGAAATGTGTTTGGGGCACTAAAATTGTATAGTTTTCTGAAATCCTAGAAATACATATAGGTCTAGAAGTAGAAAATGAGTAAGACAGATATAGTAAAAAATAAATGAGTTCTGTTTCCACATTTTCCAGTGATGTTCAAATACATTGTTGTTAAAAAAATAAAATACAAGATCCAGAAAACAAGAAAGTGCATATGTAATAGTGCCATTTATATAAGACGATGGGGGAAAGTTATGACTTCATATAGTTTTAAGAATGTGTGTAAAGATATTGAAAAAAAGTTATCTGGAGATAGGGTGGCCACTAAAAGCTGACTTTCTTATTTATTCTAATTCAACTTTTAAATTTTTTTATGCAGTCATCAACAGCTTAATTTCCTAGGTGCCTTAGACACTGGGTCCTTGGTATGAAGCAGTGAACCAAATAGGTATATTCTTGCACCTGAAAGACTTTCCCCTACAGTTTTTTTCTCTGCAGAGATCATATGACTTCCTTTTCTTTTGAAGGGCATAGGGGGTTCTCGGCAGGGTTTTTCTGCGTAGCTTTAGCTGTCCTGAAACTTGCTTTGTAGACCAGGCTAACCTCAAACTCATGGAGATTGCCTGCCTCTGCCTCCCAGGTGCTGGGATTAAAGGTGTGCACCACCACCATCTGGCCCACTCGGACTTTTATGATTCTCTTCCCCACAACTCTAATCCACCTCCTGCTCCTCCTGACTCCATTAAGAAGTGTTTGGAGGACTGTACAGAGGGTCCAGTGATAGCCCTCCAAACACATCCTTGTTTAATAGCCATTCACAGGTGACCAAAGGATCAGGGCAAAACAGTACAATGTCAGCAAAACAGACCTTCTTCAACTGTCCCAGAAGTGTCCAGATCTCATCTACGACAGCACCTGAGCTAGAAAGCTCAGAAATGACCAACTTCAGAGATGACCGACTTAGCAAATGTGTTGCGGAGAGCATGCAGACATTGATGGAAAGTTGTCGACAGTCTGCGTTTAGGCAACTGCTAGCTTAAATAGCTGAAGCTCCTAGCACTCACACACAAGTTCTACACACACTCTGTAGTTGGATTTTTTTCCAGGGGTGCTTTCTCCATAGTAATGAGGAGAATGCCAGGCTGTCAGAATGTCCTTCGAGGCCCTTCCATCAGTTGCAACTTCAATACTGTGTGAGGTATGGCCACACTGGTGGGCATAGACTGAACTCATGCTTCTGGGCCGCTTCTGAGAACCACTGTTCATATCTCATAGCAATTGAAGTCTGCTCCTCGTCTCTTCAGCTTGCAAAGGGAAATCCCTCCATTTCATAGTCTCAGCTGCTAGAACAACTTCATACTATCATCATCAAAAAAGACAAATGCTTAACCCCAGGAAGAAACTAGTCTGCAAAGATCCTGATGTGTCTTAGAGCCAAAAACAGCATATTGAGGATTCTGCACCTGTAACTTCTCAGTTGAGAACAATTCAAGCTGGCACCTAAAGGCTCTCTGTGTGTAGAACAATGCACCATGGCATTAAACTCCAGTATCACCTCCACCTCCACCAGCTGGTGTGACCTTCGTAAGTCCCTATTTTCTTCTTTCTTTCTGATGCTGCTCTGTCTTCCTTAGCATCTTACAAATTGCTGATCTGGGAAGTCTTCCCTGAGTTACAAATCAGTGTCCTTCCTGTTCATATCACTAGCGTCGACCCAGATACTCTGCTATGTAATTTGTTACACAGCATTATTATCACAAACATGTTCCTCAGTTTATCTTAGCTTTATCATCTCACGTATGTTGCTGGTCAATACACAATTACGACCAGTTTAACAAATATTAAAACAATTGCTAATTCTAGGAATATACTACGCGTAAAGCTGCATAAACGCATTCTCTCTGATCACCATAAAACCCTATTAGAAAGTTAGTAGTGTTATTGACATGTTCGCAGTTGATGAAAGTAAATGCAGGAAAGATGACAGAGATGGTTAGTAGGGCATCAAGGGAGTTAACAATCAAGCCCTCCCTGCTTTAAGGACCATGCTTTTAGCTGCTTACCTAAACCACTGCCTGTGTATAGGAGCTTACAGCACCAGCTCTATGTGCTTACTGAACTCAGGCTCTGTACTAGGACTGTCACACATATTAAGCTCCCCCAAACTCTGGGATCTACATACAGTGGTCATAATACCAATATTTTAAAGTGCAATTAAGGTTTGGAACTCTTAGTGATCTCGACAAGGTCAGAGAACTACGACTATGAATGCAAGTGAATCTCCCCACAGAGCTCGAGTCCTAACCCACTATTGATTCCATGACAAGAAGGTAGGATGGACTTGAATCTTTGAAAACACTATACACATTTTCAAGAATAACTACCTAGAACAAAACTGGTTCCTAACCCCTTCTGAGCAATGCAAACCAACCCAACTGATCTACCACCCCCAGCACTCACCTTAGCACGTGTGTGGATCCATTAATGGTTGTGGTTGAACAGGGGACAGTCTGGCCCAAAATGGAGGGTCTTCTGTAGCGTTCATCATCACAGCAGAGAATGATGAGGAAGGCACGTCTGAAAGACTTATTCAAGAAGGCATAGAGAAAGGGGTTCAACCCTGAATTCATGTAACCAAGCCAGAGGAAGGCAGTCCACACCTGCTCGGGGACAGTGTAGTCTATGAATGGGTCCACGACATTGGTGACAAAGAAGGGGGCCCAGCAGAAACAGAAGCAGCCCATGATGACGCATAAAGTCTTGGCTGCCTTGGTCTCTGTCCGCATGCGATGTGTGCTGTGCTGGTCAGCTGGCTGGGGCCTGCTTTCCAGGGTGGCTCCTGCTCGTTGTAACATCTGGATCTGCTGGGCATGCTCCTTAGCGGTGACATAGATACGGTAGTAGGCCAGCACCATGAGGAAAAATGGAATGTAGAAGGCTACAACGGAGCAGGTGATGGCGTAGGGCTTGTTGACCATGAAGACACAGCATGTGGAGTTAGAGTTGTGGTTGAGTTTCCTTTTCTCTATCTGAGAGTGGGGGGGGAATGAGGGTGGGAAGGTGAGTGAGGAGCAAACAGTGAAAAAATGGCGAAAATGGAAAAACATAAGAAAAAATGGGAAGAGAAGAATAGGAAGATGATAAAGAAGAGCACAAGAAAGAAAGAAGGGGAAAGATAAAAGAAAAAATAAAGTTTGTTATTAAAATTTTATTTTTCTTACAAATCTATAGCACATAGGACTTTCACGGTAGAAAAAGAACATAGCCAAGAGTTCAAGGAGCTTGTCTGTGTGAGGACTCAGGAAGAAAGGGAAGATATAATCAGTAATCATTCTCAATTCCATCTACACATTTTCTTCCTTGTCTGACTGTCAATAACATATGGATATCTCTTAACAGGATGTCTTAGATCACTACCATCAAATATGTTTATGATATGTGCAGATTTTGACCCCTTATATAGATCAATTGCTCAATTTCTTCATTTTAGCTGCCACGTTTTTAAATAATAACTTTGTTAATATTTGAAAACTTCACCCTGTATCATTGTAAACCCAGATCTTTGGGGGGAAACTGAGGTCCTCCCCAGACCTGTTTCTTTGCTTACTAGATATACTGATGGAAGTTTTACCATTTAGAAAGTATAGTACTGGAAGCATCAACATAGAGAAATGAGCAAAAGTGACATAGGGCTTGGGAGAAAGGAAAGGAAGATATTTCACAACCACGAAAGATAAAATACAGTAGTTGCCCAATTGTCCATGGTTTTACCTCTCATGGTTTTTGTTAACACAAGTCAACCAGTTCAAACATTGGATAAATAAACAATCCCTAATTTTTAAATTGTATGTCATCCTGAGTAACATTAAGAAATTCTACTCCATTCTCTTCTCTCTCACATAGTGAGTGAGTCATCCCTCTCTCTAGCATGTCTGCATTATATATGTCACACAATCATTAACTACTTGGTAGCTTTCTCACTCATCAGAATGACTGGCCCTTATTTTCCTTCACAATGGCCCCAAGCACAAGATTAGTGCAATTTGGTGGCAGCATGTATCTATAATTGTTCTACTTTATTACAATCAATGTTATTGATCTCTTTCAGTGTCTAACTCATAAGCTGAATTTTATCATACATGTGTATAAGAAAAATACTGTGTGTATATGTAGTATATATGTAGTAGTTTCAGGAATCCTCAGGGGTCTTAGAATGTAACACCTAGTGGATAATGGGATATTCATTCTGGTCTCCTATTTTCTACTGAATCCACTCCACTCAGGACTAATTTCCAGTCGTTCCATTCAGACTGCCATGGTCAAGGTTGTTAAAGACCTCTACAAATCAAAGTCTTATTTTAAATCAGCTAATGTATTGATGTATTAATGTAATGATGCATCTGAACCTGAAAGCCTTCCTTACGATACATACTTTAGTGAAGTAAAGCACAGTGTATAAAATCATAAATGTGTATGGTGAATGAATTTTACAAAGTAAAAATACATATGTAGCCATACATGTACTAATCAAAGTATAGAATATTAGTGACATCTCTAATGCCTCCCAAATGCCCCTCTCAGTTATAACCATATAGTTTGTTGTTATAATCATGTAGTTCCCAATACTGTATCAATGAACATTTCTGTCACTAGGCTAGGAGCACACTAGTTACTGCACATCTTAGGGATCACTTGCTATTGTCTATATATAGCTGTTCCTCATTGTGAAGTTGTTTAAAATTGTTTGTTTAAAATTTCTCTCTTTCTCCCTCTCTTTTCCCCTCTCTCTGTCTGTCTCTCTTTCCTGTCTGTTTCTCTGTCTGTCTCTGTCTCTCTCTCGTGCACATGTGTGTGTGTGAGATAGAGAATGTGTGTGCATTAGTTCTTTGCAAATTTTAAGCAATGGGCTTTGATAATATTCACCCTTCCTCCCCCCAAGTCTTTCCAGATTGGACCTCTTCCTTTTTCACCCATTTGTGTCTTTAATTTCCATCAAGGCCAACTTGTGTTTCCCAAATATACTTGGATTGTGGTCTTCCATTGGAGCATGACAGACTTATCAAGGGCTACACTCTTAAGGAAAATTGATCATTCCTCTCCCAGCAGCTAGTAACTGCCAATAGCTTCACTGCCAAGGGCCAGACTTCATGCCTAATTCCCCAATCAGTGCTGGGATATAGTCTGGCTCGAGTGTGAAAAGGTCGTATGCATGCTGTCATAACCACTGTGAATTCATATGTGCAGCTGCTCTAATGGATTCAGAAGACAATATTTTGCTGTCGTCATTCAAAACATCTGACTCTTATGTTCCTTATGCAACGATCCTTGCATCTTTGGAGGGGGAAGTGTGGTACACAAGTACCTTTAAGGGATGAACATTTTATGGTCTCTTATTCTCTGCACATTGATTAGGTGTGGGTATCTGTGTTGATCATGGTCTACTGCAAACAGAAGCCTCTCTGATGAAGCTTGAGAGCTGCCTTAATCTGTGGGTGTATTGTCATTAGGAGACCATTCAATACTATATCCATTCAGCAGAATAATAGTAGTAGGTTGTTTGCCAGAGTCTGTGATCTGTGCAGTATTGGCTCTTGGCCTAATAATGGGGCCAGGTATGGGTTTCATCTTGTGAAGGTGGACATAAATTTAATAATAATGTGATTGGTTGTTCCAACAAGATTCATGTCACTATTGCACCAGTGGGTATGTCTTTCAAGGCCAGTCATTATTACAGCTTGCAGAATTCACAGATGGGTATGATTGGTGATGACTTGTCTCCTCTGGTATCATGTATAACCTCTGCCAGCACCATGAAAGCTAGCCAGCAGGGATGAAACTTCCAGGTCAGCAGTATCAGCTTGATTTTCCATGTTCTACGATTTAAGAATGTGATGTCTTTGGTAATTTGGTCTTACTGACAAGTTCTGGTGGGTAACCAGGGAGAATGGCAATAGCCTTTATTGTGTGAGCATCTTGGGGGAAACTCATGGGCCAGCAGGTCAATCTTGAGCAGTGTCTTGGGCTTCCTTGTCCATGTGATTTGAGTATTGGGAAAAAAGGAATGAGTTTCTGATTCTGATGTAGGAGGGTCATCTGTCTATGTGTTACTTTCATTGGTTAATAAAGAAACTGCCTTGGCCCTTTG
>LOEQ01001259.1:452072-473606 GCA_001685075.1 Bramus lutescens
AGGGCAGGGAACCCTGACTGCTCTTAGGACTGGAGAGGGAGAGGGAGGGGGAGGAAGAGGTAAATGGGAAGAGGGGAGGAGGCGGAAATTTTTTAATAAAAAAATGAAATTTACAGAAAAAATGGAGGCAGTTAGAAATCATTATGTTAATCTAAATAAATCAGTATCAAAAAGGCAGATACCACATGTCTTGTATATGAAGAACACAAATTTAAGTTACAAATATGTAAAAAAAATCTAAATTCAATATAAGTATAACAAAGTGTCAAAGCATAATTCAATGGAACTGAGACTAAAAGATCAATAATGAAGAAATAATAAAGCCAAAGTTCATGTTCTGAAAAAGAGAATAGAAGGTGATAAACTAACAGCTAGTCTAAGACACAGGACACAAACAACTACATCAGACATTGAAGAGAGATACAGGTGACTCCAGACCCCATAGACATTGAAAGGGTAATCAAGGACTCAATGCCCACAAACTTGATAATCTACATTAAAAACACTATCATGCACTTCATGAGGGCAGAAATGTTTCAGAAGCAGCTTTGTAAGCTCCCAGGGCAGAAAAACAGTCATCCTACTCGGATGTAAATCCTATGAACCACAATGGTCAACATGGAAAGATATTCTGAGAGGTGCAATAGTGGTACTGACATTCTGGGGTAACCAACCTCCAAGTAATTGTATTCAGGGACCCCTCAAACAAGAGAGAATTCATGTCTTGAACTGTAACAATAACCAACTAGGTGAGATCATGGGACAGAAAAATACTGCCTCTTTCTCACAGCAGTATATTTTCTAACTGCATTCTAAACACTTAGCCTCTACACAGGCAAGTGTAGCTTCACCCTTCATTAAAGAAGCTTCTTCTTTCAATAGATGGAGACAGGCACATAAAACCACAACTGCTCAAAATGGAGGGAACAGTTGACCGTGGGTGTCGTCCCCAGCAGATATATCTACCACACAGCTCCTGCATCTAAGGCTCAGGGAACATAGCGAAAGAGACAACAGAAAGATGGTAAGAGCCAGGGGATCAGGACATCTGTTTCAAGATAATCTCTTCTCAAAAATTAAAAAGACACAAAATTGAAGGGGGCAGGAAAAGAAGGAGAGGGTAGATCGGGGAGAGTTTGGGGAAAATAAATTAATATTACAAAAATATGCCGTATGTAATTCTTAAAGAATTGGCAAAATATACTAGTTTTAAAAACAGTTTTTGGATGTTAACCTATAAGAGGTCACAAAACTTGGAACTGTTCATCCAGATCAATTCTTCTAAGAATTACAACAAAGGGAAGGGCTGTTGATTCTCAGGCTGAATGGATGTTGTTTAGCATTGTGGTTCATCTTGGGAGCAGATTAATATACAAAGTCTGCTCTTTAGCCTCTCATAGGACATTTTCTATTTAACCAAAAATACTTTAACAAAGTGATTTAATGTTCTAATGACAAATTAGGCTCCAGATGGGTAGGATTAGCTAGAATGTAGCAAAGGTATTCACAAAGTAAGTTCTTATGGGAAAAACACTTCAAAGTTTGCTCATAAAACTCTGCTAAAATCTCCTTTGGTAGGCAGCCTGCAGCTTCTCCAACCACAACCACATGCAAATGCAGGATCTAATTGCTTTTCAGTGTCTCTAGGGACACAGTCTACTTAGTCTTAGCTGACAGCAATATATTTTAAGCTCCATGCTAATCCCCTTCACCACTCTTGCGACTAGGAAGAACTCTTCCGCCTTGTTCCTTGCACTCCAACCACAGGAAAGGGAGAAGTACTCAGAACAAATAAGGATCCTGGGTGTTCAGAATTAGCAGAGAACTTAGCGCCAATTTCATGTCTCCTCACAGAGGGGTACTGACTTCCTTTACTTTAACCTCTTACTCCCTCTGGTCTCAGAGCTAGCTATTGACCTTCTCTAAGACAGTTTCCTTATCAGTAAAGTGGAATGATGACGCTATACCATCCACTCACTGTGAGAACTGCTGAAATAATATTTGAAAACATAGGAAGTTCCCAGCACATACGCATACATAGACATGTGTGTATGTATGAATTTTAAATGGATTCAGTTACGTTTTGGAACTTGGGCTCTAAGCTATTTGCCAGACCATATGAAAACACTTGGATCAGCATCTCCTCTTTCAGTAGGGTCTAAGACAAACACTAAACAAGTTGTTCCCTGCATGTAAATGGTGTGAGTGATGGAGTTTATCACATATAAGATACATATAACTTGTAAGCAACAGTATATATATGCTTACAAGTTCGGGGGACAATGTTCTATACTCATACCTAATCACAACAGGATAAACAGAAATATCATCTCTATATCTATCTATCTATCTATCTGTTTATCTCTATATATCTAAATACTTTTATACTGTCTGGGGTTAATTGCTGGGTAGTAGCCTTTCCTCCATGTAGTGGTCCAGATCTCTGAATGTGTCCTTTTCTTCAGATCAGAGATCAGCTCCCCATTTCTGTATCATTTTCGCCATTGCTATTTTCACATGGTGTTTCCTTAACTGCATTGCCATTGCCACTCTCTTCTCTGATGCCTCCATTATCTGCAACACATGCCACACACTAATTGAAGTGCATTGTGTAGCAAGAACTGGGTCCTGTTTTGTATCCAATGTCTGTAATTGCAAGGCAACACTTTGCATCCTTTGATGTACTAAGTAGAAAGAGTATTAAGGTGTGATGGAAAATTTCACTTTGAGCCTATTGGGTTTGAGAGAAACAGAAAGATGCCTAAGATACCATTCTTAACTGGCAGGTAGAGAGAGGACCGTGGAGCCCAGAGATAAACTGAAAGACAGAATAAAAACAAAGTACAAATGAGCCACCAGATAAGCAAGTTCTTCAAGGGAAAGAGAGGAGCCACACATGGCTGGGAAAATGTGTAACTCGTCAACAACAAATGGCTCTTTAGGCTGAAGAGTAAAGGCCTTCAGAAGAAAGGAAATAACACAAAAATGTAACAACAACAACAACAACAAAAAACCAAGGCACATCTCAGAGCACGCTATGTTCAGCCAAGCATGTGTGGAACAGATGCTCTATATACCTGTAGCAAGAACATACAGTTGATGAGACAGATCTGGTTCTTTTGGCATTCACAATTAGGGAGAGGCTGACAAAAAATAGACCAAGATGAGCTGCCACGCTTCTATTTGATAGTTCCTGCAAATGCTAAGGATATACGAGGAAAATCAAAGGCTAAGATGTACATCTAGCCCATAGTTAATGAGGAGTCAGGGTTTGGCTTCAGCCTAACCTCCTGAAGAACATTGCATGTCATGGAGGATGGCACAGCACGACAGATTTTGGAATTTACTCATATTGCTCTTCAACTCTTAGTAATTTTATGCTAACATCCCATTTTCTACCACTATGTTCCCTTGCTGCACTAAAAGCCCATGAGTCAGCCTTTCCTGCCATTTGGCACCTAATCCCAGCGTCCAGAAGCGCTTCCATCATCCGTAAGCACTCCAAAAATATGTGATGAAATGGATACAAAAATTACAGTTCATAACCTCCACTATAAGATCCAAATATGAAGGTTAGGTATAGTGTGTAGACTTGGCTGCAAAAGAGAAAAAATTTGGCTTACAATTCCACAGCACTGTTCTTTGTAGAAAGAAGTTAGGAGAGGAGCTCAAACAGGGCAGAAACCTGGAGGTAGGAACTGACGCAGAGGCCATGGAGGGGACCTGCTTCCTGGTTTGTTTACCATGGCCTTGCTCAGTTTGCTTTTTTATAGAAACCAGGACCACAGTCCAGGGATGGGACCACCCACAATGAGCTGGGCCCTCCCACATAAATCACTAATTAAGAAAATGCAAAAAGAAGAAACTCTCAGATACTATCCTTGCAAAAATCCCTCCGTTATATTGGGAAAACAAACAGAACTGTGTGACACGCGTTCCCAATGACTGACACATTTGATTTATACATTGCCCAATTTAGATATGCTCCAGGGACGTCATTAAGCGATATAGACAACTTATCTCTTGCACACGATTAAATATGCAGCCCTGGAGTCAGGAGAACATGTTTTTCCAAGGAAATAAATGTGTTTCAAGGAAAACCTGGGACTCGAGAGAGAACTGGGGAGGGTTTTGCAGACAGAATGTGTCAAGTTTCTGGATGGCAGAAGGAGGTTGACAATAAAGAGCAAGGAGCCATCCTTCCAGGCAATGACCTCTTCAATAAAGTAGAGTAGACTTTTCGATGTAATTGCATTTAAGGCCAAATACAGGATGAATTGCAAACATGTTAAAAACAAAACAATAAAACAGAGGTAGAACAGCGAAGTCTAAGAAAATGTGGCTTAAAAACTCAGAGGAAGAATGAAGACGTAATTAGTCAATACAGAGGGAACCAGTGGATGACACTTCCCACTGATTGCCACTACTCCGAAAGTTCCCATTAAGCCTTCAGCTAGCCTGAGAGAAGTTGGAATCTGATCTCCACACAGTGTTCCAGTTCCTGGGGGAACTACCAAGCTTTGCTACTACATGCTTTTAGTGAAGATGGTGGGTCATAGAGCTTCACCTTTGCCCAGGAAATACCATGTGTCATCCCCACGCCATGGTGAGCAGGTGTTGGGGACTGCGTGGGTCCAACATTTAGACAAACCATGGAGAGCTCTTTTACTGTGGATTTCTGTGATTTAAACTTATGTTGTCAATGCTCCCACCCCCCAGGAATAACCTGATTTGAGAATAAATTCAACAAGAGTTTAGAGCTGAGAGATGGAATAAGAACAACAAGGAACAGGCATAAATAGAGACAAAGGCATAGAAAATAGGAAAACTGCAGACAGACACCAAGAATGTCTGTACTCCATTTTTTTAATTGGATTATTTGTTCTTTTGATGAAAATTAGGAAACAACCTTCCTCAAGACCCAGTAATTCTACTTTTGGGTATATATCCAAAGGATGTTCAATCATACCACAAGGACACATGCTCAGTTATGTTCATAGCAGGATTGTTTGTCATAGCGAGAATGTGGAAACAACCTAAATGCCCCTTGACCAAAGAATGGATAAGGAAAATATGGTATGTTTACACAATGGAGTACTACACAGCAGAAAAAATAATGACATCTTGAACTTTGCAGGCAAATGGATGGACCTAGAAAACACCATTTTGAGTGAGGTAACCCAGACACAGAAAGGCAATTATCACATGCACTCACTCATAAGTGGATTTTAAACATAAAGCAAAGAAAACCAGCTCACAAACCACAATCCCAGAAAACATAGACAACAATGAGGACCCTAAGAGCTAATCTATGTTAGAAGTAGAAAAAGACAAGATCTCCTGAGTAAATTGGAAGCATGGAAACCTTGGAAGAGGGTTGAAGGGGAGGGGAGAGGCACGGAGAGGAGCAGAGAAAAATGTAAAGCTCAATAAAAATCAATAAAAATAAAAAATAAAAAACAGTTATACTTCTCAGCACATACGATCTGTCAGGAGTTTCAATAGCTTCATTGTATTTCACTTTCAAAAGTAGCATTTTTTTATAGCTATTTGGTTTTTTTTCATTCACTATAGAACCTCAGACAATGTAGTGTTTGACCTTCCATGACTCCTACTATACTGAATATAGCTATTATAGTTTTGAAATTATTTTAAGTTTTCAGTAATAAGTCATTTGCCAAAGTACCAAAGAAGGACAAGAATTTTAGGCATGGAAATTGGTCTTTTAATATTCTAGGAGTTATACATTTTTACTGGACCCAGGAGTCAACAATCTAGGCAACAATTAATAATGAAAGTGAGACGCCTTTCTCTAACGGTGCTACCCTTTCCTAGAACACTCACAACAGCTTGAGGTAGGAGGGCTGTGCATCTTGTCAGGGCTCACCCAGTGAAAAGAGCATCATACCCCACCCCTTCTCTCTTTCTCTGCCTTGGCCCAGCTCAAATGCGAGACCAGGAGGGACAGTGCAAAAAGTGGAAGCTATATGATAAATGAAACCATGCCATTAATGGCAAGGTGTTGTCTGTCACATTCAGGATGGGTCCTCTGGCTCAGTGAGGGTGTCACCTGGGATAGGATCATGCAGGAGATAAAGAAAACCAAAACAAGACAAATGCTGTCTAGTCACATCTTCCTTGTGGTGTTCAAGTTTCTGATGTCTACTAGGGGAAGAAAATGAAAATTTGCCACATACCTAAATAAATATTTATATGTAGCTACTGTTTAACTGTCAAAATTGCCATTAAACACAAATTCCACAGATTCAAACATCCTCTTGGCCTTGTTCATAATGCACGGCTTCCTCCCACATGGGAGGAAAAAAAAGGACTTTGTGGGAGAAATTACAGAACTGCAATCTAATAAAAAATGCAATGACTTCTACAAAGAACATGTCTGAGGAGAATAGAGATGACTTCTGCAGCAGGGGTATATGACTAAGCTAAACCTGAAAGTCACACAGAGGGCAAAGAAGCTTTCCAGGGACAGAGAGGAGCCAATGCCTAGAAAGCAACAGGAGAAAGAAGAGATCAAGGCAGTCAGAGCCGAGAGACAGGGCTAGGGAAGGGTCTGAAGGGAAGCTTGGTAAAAGACAGGAAATGGTTAAAACTGTCTAAACTCAGCAATCATTGCCACTCTCAGACTTCACGGGAGAACCAGACGTTAGAGAAAACTGGAGAAAAGTGGCATCTTCAGGTCATGACAGGACCCCTGTATTGCTGAACTCACATAAGCTTTGTCTGCCTGCATAGGATGTGCACAGCGTCAAGCCAGTCAACATTCTAGCACTGAGGGGGAAGAAGGTGAGCCTCACACTTACCTGAGGAACTATGGACAGTTGATATCTTCTCAGGTAGGGGAGTCAGTTTTCTCTAAGGGCATGGCTCCCAGTAGATCGACTGTGCTCCAGTGCTTGACCCCACACTTAGAGGTAACTGAGCAGCACAATTGGAGATGATAGGCTATTTTAAAGGGGGACATACCTTTGGGAGGTAGGGTAGATCTAAAAGGAGCTGGGGGGGAAGACTTGGGGTGGATAAAATCAAAATGCATTGGTGTAGAAGGTCCTTCTGTTTATGTGTTGCTTTCATTGGTTAATGAATAAAGAAACTGCCTTGGCCTAGTTGATAGGGCAGAACTTAGGTAGGCAGAGAGGACAGAACTGAATGATGGGAGGAAGAAAGCAGAGTGAGAGATGCCATGGATCCGCTGGAGACAGATGCTGGTTAGACTCTTTCCCCGTAAACCAATGCCGCATGGCAATATACAAATTAATTGAAATGGGTTAAATAAAGATGTGAGAGTTAGCCAATAAGAAACCAGAGCTAATGGGCCAAGCAGTGATTTAATTAATACAATTTCTGTGTGGTTGTTTTGGGGATAAGCTAGCCAAGCAGCCAGGATGAACAAGTCGGCCCTCATCCTCCAACAATGCATTATATGAAATTCTTAAAGGTTTGATGAAAATATTTTACACAGAGGGATGGTAAGATGCAGGTGTAATGAGGGGGGAAATAGGAAAAATCAGCGGAAATTTTAATTGTAGAGAAGGGAGCGATAAATAATGCAAAAAATATTTGAAAAGCTATAGGGAAGTATCGTTTTAAGCTTACTCAAAATCACGTGTAATACAGGTAAGTTCATTTAAATGAAGTTATGTCATTTGTAGTAATAATATTCCCACCAAGAGCTGTAGATAGCTAACAAACCCAAGTGCTGGACACGGGAAACTTCCCTTCAAGTTGTTGGTCAGGGTAGTCAAGAGGCTACCAAAAACAACACAGGTTATGGCCATTGCCTGCGATTTCCTCCAAGAACTTGAAGGTAAAACCCCATTGCTGAAAACACTGCACACTTCAAACACCAGGGATCAACGTGGATATGCCACAGACATTTCCTATGCCTCTGCCAAGGCAGAGCAACACTCCTACCCAACTGCAAAGCCTATGTGCCACCACAAAGGCCAAAGATCCAAGATTGACACATCTTGAGGGTAAACAACAGCCACCTAATTGGACCTACAACCCACTCAATGAGAGAATCCTTGCTGGTATTGTAAACCTACTCAACTACCCATGGCTGGTTGAGTACTGGACTCTAAAAGAGAACCTACTACCATGACCTTCCTAAAGCCTGTAAAATCTCTAACCACATTCCAAATACCTACCCTTATATCCACAGATAAATGAAGATATCTCTTCATCAGAGAAGCTTCATTTTGTAGCAGATGGGGACAATTAAGAAATCAACAATTGATTAAGATGTAACTGGTCACTGAGATGCAACCCCAATTGGTATATGGAAAATGTAACCTCTACACTTAAGGCTCTGGAAACATTGTAGAAGAAGGGGTGGAGAGACTGTAAGAGCCGGATGACCAGGACATCTGCTGCAAGATAGTGTTTTTTATACAGGACAAGGCAGCTACTACACCCATGAAATCTCAATCTCATTGACTGAAGAAGACCTGTGTAATGATAGGCAGGCCAACACAGATGGAGACATCTGCATAATGCGTAATGATAGGCAGGCCAACACAGATGGAGACATCTCAGGGCTCCACCCCCAGAAGAAGAGTTGCAGGCAGGCAGTGACTGCCAAGAGAAGGGCAAGCTGTCTTCTCCAGAGATGATGTTATCCAATGCCAAGTCTTCAGCCTTAAACACATACACATGTGAGTGACACTAATGGACTCAGCAGGGTGTGTGGGGGGAGGTGGAAGCAGGACATGGGAGGGTGTAGGGAGACGGTGGGGTAGAAACACCATAAATCCAATACCTAGATATATAATTCTAAATAAATTAAATTGAATTCAAAATGAATTGAATTAAACTTTAAGATTCTCCACATCAAGAAATGTGGTCATATCTCAAAGTAACTGTTTGAAAAGTCCCAGATAAGCAGTAATGCTCAGAGCTGACGTCTGGAAGGTTGGCATTTGTTTGATCTTGTGAGAGTAGATGATAAACTGATGTGAGGAGAACAATCGGAGGATGCTCTGGTGTTGTAAGGGAAGTCAAGCCTTGCTAAGACAGGCCACGATTAGCTCGGTAGAACCTTCCACTCATCGCAGTACTGAGTCCCAGTGGACAATGTCCCCCCTCAGGCAGCCTAGCTCGTTTCTTCCTCCCTACAGTCAGTCCCGCAACATCAGTTCTTTAGCCTCCTTTTTTTTTTTTTGAGACAAAGAAAACTGAGACGCAGAAAGGCTTATTAACTCACTGCCAATCTCAGAGGCAAAATCTGACAGAGCTGAAATTTAAAGTTAAATCCCTCAAATTTTAAACAGATGGCTTTTAATGTCCAATTCTTAACTTAACTGCTTCCCTACAATGTGAGCCTTCGTGAAGAAATGTTCATGAGGGAGTATAAGCTTAAATCTGTAAATCTGAAGCCAAACCCCATGGGAGACCTCTGGCTCTTGTCTTGGGGTTGTCTGCTCTCTACAGCAGAAAAATGAATTTTCTCCCTTTTTTATTCCCTGCATGACTCATTTTCTTCTCCTGGCTTTTACCAAAATCTCACTGGTTTCCAGCTCCCTTTTATCCCCAGCCTTGCTTTTTTTCCCTCCAAGTTTCTATATTATGTCAAGTCTCACAGATCATTGTAGCAATGAAGATATACAGGCTAACCTCTAGGATTTCCTTGCATTTTCTCCTTCCTCATGTTTTCTTTTCTGTACTATAAAATTTCATGTAGTAGAAAATGTCTTTGAAATGCTCTTCAGACACTGGTGTCCAATTATAGACAAGCAAAGACACAGAAATTTCTAATTAGCACTCATGGTGGGTCTTGCTGTTGGCACCTATCTATGCGGTGGAGTCTCATTATACCTTCACAGAACCTAGGCAATTCGACTTTGTGCTCTTGGCAGAAGAACAAAGAAAGTGATTTAAACAGAGGACGCTTGCCAGGCAGGTGGTGGTGGCGCACACCTTAGATCCCAGCACTTGGGAGGTGGAGGCAGGTGGATCTCTGTGAGTTCAAGGCCAGCCTGGTCAACACAGCAAGTTCCAGGCCAGCCAGGGCTGTTACACAGAGAAACCCTGTCTTGAGAAACAAACAAGCAAAAAGAAGAGGAGGGGGAGGAGGAAGAGACGGAGGAGGCTGTCGCTGTCACACCTGCCATTCCAATTGGTGCTCTCATAGGGAAGGGGTGAAGCTTTTGTTACCACAGCACATTGCAGCTCTTAGGTACCGGCCCCCGATGAGTAATTTTCTAAGACGCCATTACTTTACTCTTTAAAGATGAATATTTTAGACTTATAACATTATCTAACATTTGCAGACTATTTTTCTAAGTTCTCGATTTAAGAAACGCATCTTTCCCAAGCCAGGGAAATAGGTCCCAGGGCAGCTGGAGAGAAAGTAAGTTGCTGTCCCTGACAATCTAAGCTCATGAAACTTTTGCCTCACATTTTCTTCTGTTCTCACCCCTATGCCACATACATTCTCAGAGTTGTCTGACTTTTAAAGAATATTCTTTCATTTGTTAGTCCATAAGAATGAACAGAAATTGGAGAATGGATAGGGCTGAGAAACATACATTCCCAACAAATGGGGCAAAGGTTAGAACCATTAGGCAACCTAAAGTATAAACAAACAAACAAACAAAAAAAACAGAACAAAACAAACGAACAATAAGAGCCCACAGTTAACATTGGGATAGATATGATAAGCTGAATTTCTAAAACAGTAATTAGTAGAAATTGTATTATCAACTTTCACATTCTAGGGAAAAAATCCCCATGATCACAGGCACTTTCCTAGACTCTAGTTATCATGTGGGCATATTTTGGGAGACAGTCATGCTCAAATGCGGTGACATCACTCTGAACTGGCCCATACCCTCCTGGGCAGAGACATTTAAATCTTACTACCTATCTCCCTTAGCATTTCATTCCTGTCAATAATATATATAAAGCTAGAAGTAAACGTGGATAAGGATACCTATCTAAAAGCAATTGCCAGACCGTGCAACCTTTGGATCTTCGAAATCCCTAAGAGTGCCTGACTAGGAAGAAGTCCTCCACAAGGACTGTCCTGGTGCAGGAATCGCCAACCTTCCACCTCTGTCTCTGGAACTAATTTCGTGAGATGAGTTAGGAAGGAAAGACACTGGCTAGTATCTGCTAGGTAACTGGTGTCAACTGGGTTCCATTCTGCATATTGTTCTCTCTTACCTATCCAATGAAATGCAGCATAGGTGAAAAATCGATGCTGTGGTGAGCAGGACATCCAGAGAGGTCCGGACCAGGCAAAACATCTCCCCATAAATCCAGATGTCTTGGACCAGCTCAATGGCACCAAAAGGCATCACCAGCACCGAAACCAGCAGATCGGCAAAGGCAAGAGACACAATGAAATAATTGGTTTTTATTTTCCTGTGAGTGAAAAAGTATAAGCAAGGTGGCAGGGGAAGGATTTGGAGAAGAAAGTGGGAAGAGAGAGCAAGAGAAGAATTGGGGGGAATGGAAGGAAGGAAAGAAGGGAGGTAGACAAGGAAATAAAAGTCACACATTAAACATAATTCCCAAGACTCAGTTTTCCCTTCTGCACCACAGCCAAAAAGACACTCTGTGGTCCAGCCTCTTCTGACTTCTCCAGACCAATTTCAAGCCCGAAGACCCCTTCCCCTTTCTTTTCTGGCCTGACCAGAGGCCACCAGTGTATTGAGAAGGGTTCTGAGGCTCCACACAATCACACTCTTCCCCACCCACTCTCCCAGTCACTGTCCGCCCCGGCTCTGGTCCTGGCTGAGGCGCTCCCACAGAGCCCTCTCAAGATGCTGCTCTCACAATGTCATGTGTACTACTTGCAGCTATTAGGGTGCCCTCTTGTGTACACCCTTTGTGTGTGACCCCAGCCAAAACTCTGCATTGCCCTTTCTCCCCCTCTTCACTGGTTCAGGGCAGGTCCTGCTTAGAAAGGAGCGACCTTTAGCTCATCTCTTCCTTCACAGCCCAATACTCCTTATACCAGGCCACACACTAGAAATATTTGGTGGATTTTAGCAAATATCAGTGCCCAGGGTTCAACCTAGATCAATTAGACAAAAAGTCTTGTGGATAACATCTTCCTTCACTGAAGATTGCTACATAAGATAAAGGATGGCCAATTGACTTTTAACAGTGAATTACTTTTTAAACGTAAATATTTCCACAATATTGCACAGGACATACCAATAACATACAGTTGTATTTTTGAAAAATATCTCAAGTGATTATAAATGTAACCACAGTTGACACTGATAATGTGCAAAATGTGATAGATACAATGTTTATTCCCTAGATGAATCATTAGTTATTCACTCTGCCCTGAATCATTGGTAGCAGAAGGGTGTATTCATATATATATTGACCACAGCTATTTAAACAAATGCAACACAGCATAGATAAACAGACAGGATGGAATTAACTCAGGGTACTCCTATGGTTATGTTAGTGTTGGGGTTGTAGGATTATGTATGATCCCTTTTCTGTCTTTCAAAACCTGTTCTCATGAATGTGACAAGTTAAAATGGAAATTATTCAGGGCCAATTTTCCAGGGTGATCCCTCTGACACCCGTGTTTCTGAAGAGGTTCCCTTGAAGTGCTCACCTGAGCTGCCTGTCCCTGCACACAGCCACCATCACCAGCAGGTTGCCCAGGATGGCCATCAGGATAACCACCGAGAGGAATGTTAGCAGCACGACCTTCTCCACGGACCTGAAACCCTCGTTGGAACTGGAGGGCATACGAAAACAAAGCACAAGGATGTGAGGGAGCCTCGAAGACACGGGAAAGGAATTCATTTGCTTCCGTTCAATCTCCAGGAAGTTCACTTCACCATCAATCAGCAGCAGTAACAGCTAAACTTGCCAAAGTCCTGTTGGGCTTTCCCAGATGACCAGAGAATATGAGCAGAGGTCTGAGGAGGGGAATCTCTAGCCTTGACTGCATGGTGCTATTTTGTTTCGTTCTTTCCTTCGGAGATTCACCTTGTATGGTACCCAGGTATGTACTTGGTCGATTTGTTTTGCACACCTGTCTCATCTACAGTGCAAGCACCATAACACAAAGGGCCCCAGTTGTTTTACTCACTGATGTGTGTTCAATGCATCATCCTCACTTATCAGATGGAGGAGATGACGGTGGATCAATGAATGATAGGAACTGAAACCAAGGGCTGCATGAGTGTAAGGGCTACTCTTTTCTGAGTTTCAGTGCAGCTTGAGTAAAAGCTGTGGTTTATAGGTGGGCTGTCTGGGAAAGGACAGCCATACTCAAAAGGTGTTCTTGTGGTAATTCACAAATGACCTCAGGTTCTGGGAAGCGTATGGAACAAGATGCTCAGTGACGTCTTCTACTTCATGACTGTGCTTGTTTCGCTGTCTACCTTATGTCACGTTGATACCTCAAATTCATGTTCTTGCCAATTTCAGCACCTGATTAGACCCTACAAATTCTCTCCTGCAAGCAGAAGCTCAGAATTTTGTTTTATTAACTTGAAGTGAGTGCTTCTTCTCAATGAAAGCAAAATATTTTCTGGTTTCTCGGAAACTGTAAGAAACGATCACGTTCCTAATGTCACAAAAAGCGCTTTTTAAGAAGTTTGAGCCAAACAGTGGTGGCATACACCTTTAATACCAGCACTCAGGAGGAAGAGGCAGGTGGATCTCTGTGACTTCGAGGCCAGCCTGGTATACAGAATGAATTCCAGGACAGTCAAGGCTACAGAGAGAAACACTTTCTCAAAAAACAAAACAAACAAAAAAGTCTGAAAATGGTTTTAAACTTCTGGACATGAACTGTCCATGTCAACACAGAAAACTGAAGGAAGAACGTCAAAATTGTTGGGATAGTTGAGTGTCTGGCTTGGGAAAGGACATATTTCACTTCAACACAACACACAGAACACAAGGTCCCAAGAACCAAGAATCTCCTGTCTATACTGCACTTCTTTAACTGAAAAAATAAAAAGAGCATTGGCCCCTAATATCCAGAGTTGGCTCAGTTCTAAATTTGACCCTGTTCACAACTTCTTCCCATCGGCAAGTCCAGAAGAAAGCATGCCAATGGGAGTAAGAAATGATCCTTAGCCAGTGGGAGACTGTGGAAGACCCTTCTGAGAAGTCTTTCCTTACATTGACGGAAATGCTTAGGGCTAGAGTTCACACAAAAAGGAATGTTTACCTAAATCACCCTTCTGCACTTAAGCTCCAGCCTTCAAAAACTGAAGAGGGAAGATTTTATTCAATAAAAACACAGTGATTTGGTCACCAAAAACTAATTTTAACTTAAGCCATATTGATGGAAGTAAAGTGCCTAACAAAGAAGGTGATAATGGTTTGTTTTCTGTGTGTTCTTTTGAGGCTTTAACTCAAAGACTCAGAACCTCTGAATCATCTTCCTCCTTAGGGCTTGTGTTTTATGCTCATTCTTCTCTATAATTAAAAAAAACTTAGTTTATGTGTATGAGTACTTTGCCTGCATGTATATATATGCATCACATGTGCACCCACAGAGGTCAAAAGAGGATGTCAGATCCCCTGGAACCGAAGTTACCAATGATTTATGAGCTATTGTGTAGGTGCTGAGAATCAAACCTGGGTCCTCTGGAACAGCAACTGTGCTCTAATCCACTGTGCAATCTCTCCAGCGCTAATGCCCATTCTTTATAAAATGTGCTTTCAGTGTTTGGCTGCTTTTTGTCATTTTTGTCTGATTAAGTTCAACACTTAGGCCATGTCCAGTAGCCAACACACATTTCTCATCTTCAAGGTGTTGACTACCTGAAATGACTTTGGTTGTATTCTCACTGTGATTTGCAGTGCTGGTGAAGTGTCTAGTCTACAGTGGGTGTGCAGTGTGAGCATAGGCAAATTAGTAAGTATTGGCTAGCTTGATGACTGAGTGGTAGACATGTCATATTCCACAAAGAGAGGCACAGTCTTCACTGTATTTCTTTGAAAGTATATAGAAGATTTTACCTATAAAAGAGACGATCTAGGGATACATTTTTTAAAAGTATTTTTTAACTGTCAAAAGGTATATGCCATTTGAAATAAGAGTAGTAGATTAACACATTCATTCGCTCAGCTCCAGGATAAGCTTAGTGTGTCTACAAGAAAAATAGAGCAGAAAGTAAACAGATTCATCAGAAAATATGTAATGTTAGCTCCAAATAGGGTAGGGAGAACAGGACTGTCTGTGGGAGTTAGAAGGCTGCCATCTTTGTGTTTGGAGGGGTGTGTGGAGGTGTACTCCTCTATGTGGGCATGTATGGAGGTCAGAGTTTGTTTCCCCATGCTATTTGTTTATTTGTTTGTTTTTATTTTTTTGACCGAGAACGTGGCTTCCTCAGAACATGTCCTCACAGACCCACTTCCTGCTTCCAAGTTCTGCTCTTAGGACCCACCTTTCTGAGCAGGGCACCTGTAAGTCTTAGTTTGTTTTTGAAACAGAGTCTAATACTAACTTGGATCTTGTCATTTTGGCCTGACTGATGGTCAGGGAACTAAAGGAATCTGCCCATCTTTGTCCTCTAGTCATAGACAACACCATCAGGACCAGCTTTTCCTAGGTGAGTGTGTGTGTGCTTATACAAATACACACACACATCTATACTTGCTTATATAGAAACATATACACACTACACACAAAAATATTTTTAAAGTGCTGTTGGTGTGACTCCATCCAGAAAGCTGTGTTAATTGGTCTTGTATGCAGTTTGATATCAGAACTTTTGAACCTCCCAAGTGATTCTGGTTTGTAACCAAGACTGAGTCTCACTGAAGAAGGGTGTTAAGTATTAGATAAGAACCTTCTCATTGTCAGAGAGAATCTTCAGTGGCTTCCTGGAATTGTTTTGAATTTCTGACACAAAAACTACCTAAGAATGTCTTGTATCGATACAATAAAAGAACTTCTGGAGGTACCACCATCCCTGATTTCAAGTTGGAGCTGTAATAATAAAAACCACATTGTATTGGCATAAATACAGACACATTGATCAAATGAATCAAATTGAAGACCCACATATAAATCCACACACCTATGGACCCCTGATATTTGATAAAGAGGCCAGAAATATACAATGGAAAAAAAGCATCTTCAATGAAAGGTGCTGATGTAACTGGATAGCAGTATAAAGATCCATATCTACCACCCTGCACAAAACTCAAGTCCAATTGGATAAAAGATCAAAACAACTTTGAGATTTCATTTTACACCTGTCAAAAGATCAAAAACACAAGTGACAGCTCATACTGGATGTGGATTAAGGGGAACACACCTCCTCTGCTGATGCAAATGCAAGCATGTACAGCCACTTTGGAAATCAATGTGGTGGTTTCTCAGAAAATTGGGAATCTATCTACTTCAAGGCCCATCTATAGGACTCTTGGGAGTATAGCCAAAGGATGCTCCATCCTACCACAAGGACACTTGCTAAACTATTTTCATAGCAGCTTTATTAATAACAGCCAGAAACTGGGAACATCATAGATGACCCTCAACAAAGAATGGATAAAGAAAATGTGGTACTTTTACACAATGGAGTATTACTCAGCTGTTTAAAACAATGATATTATGAAATTTGCAGGCAAATGGATGGAAATAGAAAAAAAATCATCCTGAGTGAGGTAGCCAAATACAGAAAGACAAACATGACATTTACTCATTTATAAGTGGATATTATCTTAAAGTAAAAGATAATCACACTAAAATCTGCAGAGTCAGAGAGGCCAAGCAACAAGGAGGGTTTAAAGATAGAATGCAAGGATCTCCCTGGAAAAGGGAAATAGAAGGATTTCCTGGGTGGTCTGGGAATGGATGAGGTTGGGAAGTGAAGGAATAAGGAGGGATACCAGGATAAATGACAGGAATTGGGTTATATTTCAGAGGTGAGGTAGAAACCTGGTGCAATGGAAACTCCATTGAGTAACCCCAGCAAAGACTCCTAGTAATAGGGGACACAGAACCTGGATCGGCATCTTTGTAACCAGATAAGGCCTCTAGTGGAGGGATTGGGGCACCAACCCAGTCACAAAACTTCTAACCTACAATTTGTTCTGCCTGCAGAGTGTTCTGGGACCAGAGTCTAGCAGAACTGTCATCAGAAAGACCAGAGAGACTTCATCCAGATACTGGTGGGAGCAGATGCCAAGTCCCAAACATTCGGCAGAGCCCTGGGGGTCCTTCAGAGGAGGGGGAAAGAAAAATGGGAGGAATTGAAGGAGTCAGGGACACCACAAGAACAAGGTCCAGAGAATCAACTGACCAGGACTCATGGGGGCTTACAGGAATCAGGGAGCCTAAGGGCTCTGATTAGGTACTCTGCATATGTGTTATGGCTGAGAAGTTTGGTATTCTTGTAAAATTCCTAATAGTGGGAGCTGGGGCAGGGCCTATTCCTATTCCTCCTACCGGGTTGCCTTATCCAGCCTTGATATGATGGTATGTATCTGGTCTTATTTTATTTTTTGTTATAATATATTTGGTTAATGTCTCTGGGAGGCCCACTTTGGTCTGAGTGGAAGTTGGGGGTTATGTCTGAGTAAGAGGGGGAGAAATGGGGGGAGGGATTAGGGGGAGAAGAGGAAGGGAAAACTACAGTGGATGTAATACATGAGAGAAGAATATTTTTTTAAATTCCCATTTAAAAATGCAAATAAAAACCTGGCTCTACTGAGAAACTAATTCATAGTTGTTAGGATAGCTGCAATAAAAAAAGAACAAAATAAACAAAAACAAGTATTATCATGAATGTAGGGAATTTGGAATCTATGTGTATCTCTGTTGAGACTATAAACAGCTTGATGTGTTCTCAGAATGTCCACATGAACATAGAAATTCAATTCTAAACACATATCTCAAAGAACCGAGAACAGGGATAAAAACGGATAATTTCATACCAATATTCCTAACAGAGCCTGTAGATATAATATAGTGGCTTATACCCATGAACAGACAATCAGAATAGATATGTACACACACACACATTTTGGAATATTATTTTGCCCTGACAGGCATGAAGGTGTAACATATGCTTCAAAAATCAATGTACCTTAAAGACATCAAACCAGGTGAAACGCACCAAAAATATGAAAGGAGAAATACATAATTCTGCCTGCATTAGAATCCTAAAATAGATATATTCACAAGGAAAGAGAGTGGAATAATGACTCCCTAAGTTTTGGGGTACAGGGGAGTGGGAAATTATTACTTAATAGGTGCAGAGTGATCCTTCGGAGTACAGGGGAAGTTCTGGAAACAGTATTGATGATAATAGTTCTGCACCATTATGCACGTACTTATTACTGAAGTGTGCAATTATAACCATCACGAAGTACATTACCAGTAAAAAGGTCTATTTGTGATTTATTATAATAAAAAAATACAGATGAGTATGCATCAGGATGTTAGTGCACAAGACTTCTGTGCTAGTGGCCAGCTGGGCTGAGTAATTTAGGTCCCTTTCTTACTACAATGGCTGATACGAATATACCCTTAGCAGGTGGATTCTCTACATTGCTCACCTTCCCCATCAAAACCACTTTCCTTGAGTGGATTTTCTCCTTTTACAAAACGAAAACAAACGTGTTCAGAGTGTCTGTAACTAGCACCTCTGGCTGCAAAGAATCTGTATTTAAAGAATGTGGGTCGGAGGTTCAGTGTTGTGGTTCATCTGTTGCAGGCCAATTAGCAGTTGGAAGATGTTAGGCATTAAATTGTGAGTGATAAGCACAACTTATCCACAGAGAGAACTTTTATAATTAGGCAAAAGTAAGTATAAATGCCAGTCGCAACAATTAAAATAAATCAGGAGCCACTTTTTCAAAACCTATGTTAGATCCCTGGGTGGCCCCTGACACCCTCCAGGAATACTGTCAAGAGCAATTAGACAGTTCTCACCACAGAGCTGCCATCTACACTAAATGGGTTCTTTGACAGCTTTTCCTGTGAGAGATTTTCTTACATTTCTTTTTCAGAAATCTTTTGACCCATTAATAAAGAAATTCTACAAAATTGTAGGCTGTGTTTAACATTATCTCTGTTCTTAGTCAAAGAAAAAGGAAAGACTAAACCTGGGTATTCTGTGTAAGTTAGTTTATATAAAACCAATGTCAAAGGACAGCGTTGATAACAAATAATTGTTATAAATTTCAGAAGCCTATATACACAATAGGATAAGGTGCATATTATGCTACAAATGTGTTCAATTCTATCCTGGCTTTATTATTAATAAGCTATGTGACTTTAAAACGTTCACTTATTTTCTCAGAGCCTCAGTTTCTTTATGGATCAACTTTATGGAAGTTAGAGCAGATGTCTCACCACCCATCAAATGCACACTGAGAGGCAACTCTATGCCGAGTGCTGTGCTGGACACAGATAAAGCCCACTGTGGTGGAAGCAGAGAAGGCAGGCGGGGACAGTCAAGGAACAAATGCAGGTGTGGTCAGAACTTCAAAGTAGTTCTCTCGCTTTCATCTCAGTGATTCACTGAGTATTCTTTTCAGTTATAGATTCCGGTGTGGAGCATCTCAGGTGAAGCATGGGATTCTAGCTTGTTCGCCCCCTGTGCCACTGGAGTTCTTCCTGAACCACACCTTTTATTTTGTGTAGGGAGGATGAGGTGCATGTGGTTGTGCATACACACAGAAGCCTGAGGCTGACCTCAGACGTCTTCCTCAGTCACCGCTCCACCTTGTACGTTGAAACAGGTTCTTTCACTACACCTGGAGCTTATCAATTCGGCTACACTAGTGTGCCACAAAGCCCAGGTGTCCTCCTGTGTCTTCTTCCCCCGAGCTGGGGTTTCAGGGACATGTGACTCTGCCTGGCATTCCGAAAATGCAGATGCTGTGGAGTGGATTCAGAGCTTTATAATTCATCTCTCCCATCTTCTGAATTAGACCTGAATTACAAAACTCTAAAGGGCACAAGCATGAAGGTGTGATACAGAGCAATTAAGTGAGAGGGAAATGTTAGGTAGTCCAGGCATGCTGCAGATGATATTCAGGTGACCTTTGGAGAGGACGCAGACGTCGAGGAAACAGAGCAAAGCTCAAGAGGAAATGCCTTGAGACAGGAACTCCTTTCCGTGTTCTCGCTCGGGGAGGAAAGCACCTGAAATGAGTTCACAAAAGTAATGAGAAGCAGCCTCCCAGGGCTGTTCCTCCCTGATGAGATGCTGATGTAAGCTGAATGAGGGCTACAAGGAGACTCCTCTGGAGGTGGGAGAGGTGGTCTTCCTCACAGAAGAGCACACCAACTGCTTGTCCAGTGCCCAAATAGTCAGTCCCATAAGCACAATACAAACAACATTATATGAACTGAGAAGATTATATTTAGAAATATACGTTTATATGTATACATATATATGTTTGCATACAATAACAATTAATGAAAGAAAAGGCCATGAATTTGAAAGAGAATGGGAGGGTATATAGGAAGTTTTGGAGCAAGAAAAGGGAAGGAAGAAATGCTATAATTATATTATAATCTCAATAATAAAAATGTTTAAAAATTTATAGGTGCAAAGAAGACAGTGCTTACCACAAAAGGAGAAGCATTTACTATATGTTATTTAGTATCCAATACACAAATAATAATAGCATGAGTGGTGGTAAGAAGCAAAAATGAATCTAATTTGCATACATAGATGCATGGTATAATTTTATTCGATGGAAAAATAAGATGTGAAATACCAGTAAGAGCTTCGAGTATACATCTTAAATAGACAGCTAGGTCCCTATATCTACAACCGAGAAGGGTTATTCAGGCAGGAAATACACATGATATTTGCCTCGGAAAAGATGTAAACATCCAAGAAGTGGGTCCGAGTCTTGACTTCAACATACTATAGAGAAGGTAGCAATGAAGATACTGAGAAAGTCCGAAACAACTTCAGATCACCAGATAAATGTGGCATCGTAGAAGAAAAAGAGGAGAGTTTCTTGGGGGGATCCTGTGTTAGTGTGGGTACCACACTTATTCTTATGTGAGTACACCGAGATTGTGAGGTGGGGATGGGTACAGAAAGAGCTGCGTAGGAGCATTTGAGTGGCCCAGGATCCTCTGTAAATTCACACTGTGTCTTTTCAGAGACGTTTCCTCTGCATACGGCAATGCTAACACGTGGAATGAATGATAGGCCTTTCCTCTGACAAAGATCTTGGTCCAATGATGAAGTTCTCTTTTCAGCATAGTTTTATTGTGATGGTTAATTTGTCAGTACATAAAAGAATTACTCAGTTATCACATCTGAGTCAGTCTCAATTATACCCCTGTGTTATTGTGCTCTAGTTTTTTCTATTTCTTTCCACATATTCTATTGAAAAGTTTTTTCTTTAAAAAAAAAGCCACACACACAGAGGGATGTCCCCAGCTAGGTCCTTGGGCAGCAGAGTAGAGGATACCTGAACTGGCCTTGCCCCACTATCACACTGATGATTATCTTGAATATCACCATAGAATCTTTGTCCGGAAACTGGATGGAGATAGAGACAAAGTCCCTCATCAGAGCAACGGACTGAGCCCCCAAG
>LOEQ01001259.1:485351-496491 GCA_001685075.1 Bramus lutescens
TTGTCAATCTTGTTGACTTTCTCAAAGAACCAGTTCTTTGTTTCATTGATTCTTAGCAAAGGGTACTTTCATGCATATTTTCTTCTTATCCCTAATCCCTGCTTTCCCCCAAACAGCTGCTTGTTCACTTCCTTTGTTTACTCACATCCTCCCCATCAAGAGCTCCTCTCTGCTTTGATAATCTATAGGTATTCCACTGCCTCTCTGTCTCTAACTGTCTCTCTCTGAATATCTCTTTTTCTCCTCTATGGCCCCCTTTCTAGTTTCATGACCCTCCCATATATATATATACACATATATATTATATGTATATATACATGTATAAGTATATATTATACATATATTCTTATATCTGTCTATACATATATGTGTGTATATATATATGTGTGTGTGTGTGTGTGTGTACATACATATACATACAAACTTAAACCTAAGCTCCACACATAAGGAAGAACATGAGATAGTTGTCTTTGTAAGTCTGGCTTCTCCTGCTTAACATTATGACTTCTAGCTTCTGAATGAGGTCATTTTTCCTTACAACTCAATAAAAGCTCAATATGAATAGTACCACATTTTCTGTATTCATCTGGTGATGAATACCTATGTGGGCTTCATTTCTTGGCTATTGTGAATAATACGGCAATAACCAGACATGCAAGCATCATCGTGGTGGAACCTGAAGTCATTTAGGTATATACGTATAAACTATGTATAGTTGGGTGATATGGTGGTTCTACTTTCAGTTGTTTGAGAAACATACGTACTGATTTCCACACAGACTAGACAAGTTCATATTCCCCCCGCGATATGGAATAGCTTCCCCCTTTCTATAATGTCATCAGTAGTTGTTGCATTTGTTTTCTCCATGATTGCCACTCTGACTGGTGTAAGTCACATTTCCCTGATGGCTAACAACGTTGAGCACTTCAAAAAATATTTATCTGCATTTGTATTCTTCTTTTAGGAACCTCTATTCGATTCACCAGCCCACTTAGCAATTGAAAGCCATTTTGATGTTTAATTTTTGCGATTCTTCATTCAAATTAGGCATATTTACAAAGACGACTGCATACAATGCAAAATTTCAGATTGACAACCATAACACAAGGGGCACGCATCACTTTTACAATAAAGAATTTCCTGAAATAGAAGAAAATATTATGTCATTAGGCCTAGTGGCTACAGCAGCGGTAGTTCATTTGACAGTGAGCTGCCTGTGTTTTCGTTACTGATACTGTATACTTTTTGATGAAACACCAACTGATTTTTTCATTATAGCAAGCAAAAAGAAAATGAACATTTTATGAGTGAAATTTTATTTATTTTTCTGTGACAATTCATTTGCAAACTTGAGTAAATAGTATTCCTGAAGTTATGTAGGCAATTTTTGTAGTTCTTTACATGTTGTTGATACAGATCCTCTGATGTATAGCTGATAAAGACTTGTTTTTTCATAGACTGACTCTTTATGCTGCTGTTTATTTTTATGCTATGCAGAAGCTTTTTAATCTCTTGTAATTTTGCCAATTCTTTGAATAATTTCCTGTGATGCTGAAGTCTTTTGCACAAAGTCCTTACCTCTGCCCAGATTGTGAAGTGTTTTCCTTTGGTTCCTTCAAGGTTTCAGGTCTAATATTAAGGTCTTTAATTCATTTTGAATTAGCTTAGTGCAGAATAAGAGATATGGATCTACTTGTATTCTTTTACATGGAAAGATCCCAGTTTCCCAGCACCATTTGTTTAAAGGGATTTTCTCCAATGCACCCTTGACAAACTTTTCTTACTGCTGTGACAAAATACTTGACCCAAACAACTTAAGGAAGAGTTTGCTTTGGATTACAGTTTGAAGTTACATCCATAATGATGGCAATGCCATGACAACAGGATGAGGGAGCTGGTCACACTGTATCCTAGTCAGGAGTCTGAGAGAAATGGATGCTGGTACTCAGTACAGTTTTTCCTTTCTATTCAAAACCTCAGCCAATGGGGTGGTGTTACCCACATTCAGGGTGGGTTTTCCCTGGACAATTTAACCTTTCTGGAAACATTCTCACAGACACATCCAGAGTTGTGTTTCCATGGTGATTCTAAATCCAGTCATGTTGACAGTGAAGATTAGTCACAACAACACCTTTGTCCAAACTATGTGGCAACAGCTGTGTGGGTTTATTTATGGATCCTCCTTTCTATTTTGTTGAACCTACATTTCTAATTTTGTTTAGATAAAATGCTATCTTTGCTAGTACAGACTTACAATTTGAGATCAATCATTGTTGTATCTTTCTTCCTGTCTATGTTTCCAAGTCTATCTAGGGTTTCAGGATTGCTTTTTCTAGCGCTTTGAAGAATGCTCTTACAGTCTTATGGAGATTATATTGCATCTATAGACTCTTTTTGTAATGTTGACATTTTTACATTAATTTTGCCAACCCATGACTATGAGAGATATTTTTGTCTTCTAGAATCTTGTTCAGTTTCACTGTGGAAGTCTTCCATGTCCTTGGTTAGATTTCTTCATTAGTGTTATTTGTTGAGGAAATTGTGAATGGAATATTTTTTCTGATTCATTTCTCAATACTTTCATTATTAGTATATAAAAACTACTGATTTTTGTATGTTGGTTTTGTATGACACTATGACTATGCTGAAACTGTTTATTAAAGCTATGAGTTTTTAAGTGGAATCTTTAGAATTGTTTAAGTATAGGCTCACATAATTTTCAAATAATGAAAAATTAATTTATTTCCTAAGTTTCTCTCTCTCTCTCTCTCTCTCTCTCTCTCTGAAAATTGGGGAGGTAGTGGTGTATGCCTTTAATCCCAGCACTCGGGAGGCAGAGTCAGGCAGATCTCTGTGAGTTAAAGTCTAGCATGGTCTACAGAACAAGTTCTAGGGTAGATTCCAAAGATACACAGAGAATCCCTGTCCCCCCCCAAAAAAAATGAAGAGGAAAGAGAGAGGATAGGAGAGAGGGGGGGNGGAGAGGGAGAGGGAGAGGAGAAGATGGAGATCTTGTTTTGCTGAAGACCAAAGAGAAAACACTTTCAAGTTTTCTCCAGTTGCTTTAGTATTGGCTACAGGCTTATCATGTACAATCTTTATTATGTTATGATAACTTCCTTCTATGATTAGCTTCTTCAGGACTTTTATAATGAAGGTAAGCTAAGCCTTTTCAAATGCCTTTCTGTATCGATTCAGATGATCATGCAATTTCTGTCTTTACATCTTTACATGTATTATAATAGGTTTATTCATTTGCACATGTTCAACTAGCCTTGTACCAATGGCAGGAGTCAACCTGGTGAGTTTATATATTTTTTTCACATGTTCTTGAATTTAGTTTACAAATATTTTATTGAAAAAATTTATGGCAGTGTTTATCAGGCAAACGAGTCCATAGCTTTGGGTTTTAAGTGTGTTTTTATTTGGTTTGAGTATCAAGGTAATTCTGACATTGTAGAATGAGTTTGGTAGTGTTTTTTTTCCCCTTTCTACTTTTTAGAAGAGTTTAAGAAATATTTGTGTGACTACTTACCTAAAGATTTGATAGAATCTATAGTCAGTCCTCACAGTCCTGGGCTTTTCCTTGTGGAGAGATTTTTATTACTGTTTAAATCTTGTTGCTTGCCATTATATCTTGATTTAATTTTGGTAGGTAATGCATGTCTAGAAAATTTCCTTTCTTTTTTAATGTAAGTTTTTCAAAGAATTTTCTAACAAATCTCTGGATTTTACTGTAATTTATTGTAACATTCCCCATTTTCATCACTTATTTTAATAATTTTTGCCCTTTGTTTTTTCCTTAGTTGTATGGGAGATTGACCATCTTGTTTATTTTTCAAATGAATAACCATTTGTATGATTGATTTTTTTTGTATTATCATTTTAGTGTCCATTTCACTGACCTCTGCCCTGACCTTTACTGTGTCTTGCTCTCTTCCGTTTAGGTTTGACTGCTCTGTTCTTCTCCTCTAAGACCCTGTTTAGTTTAGATATACCTGATTTTTTTCACTCAAATTGTTAATAACTATATACTTTCCTGTTAGAACTTTATTGGATCTATGAAATTTGATAAGTTTGTGTTGTTATTTTCTTTGGAATCTAATAATTTTTAAATTCCTTCTCTGCTTTCTCAATGACTTACTACTCATTTAAAAGTGTACTGCTATATAGCCAAGTATTTGTGGAGTCTCTGTGTGTTCTCCTACTGTTGCTTTCTAGTGTTCCTACACAATGATCTAATATGAAGTAGTATTTTGATTTTGTTGTGTATGTGAAGGTTTGGTTTGTAGTCTGTAATAGGATAGATTTTACAAAATGTCTCATGGGTTGGAAAGAGGAATGTGTATGCTACCTTTATTAGATCAAGTATTCTGTATATATATATATATATATANTATATATATATTCCAATTCATCTGTGATTTAGTTTAACTTTGAAACAAATTTGTTGATTTGTAGTTTGCATGACCTATTTCAACAAGACAGTTGGGTTAACTATTCCTGAGTTAGGTGCATTAGGGCTACCAATTATCTCTTTGAAGTGTAGCTTTTGGTTTTGACATCATACACACTTGGGAGATAACTGGATATTCCCTAATAGACAAAGTCTTTTTTGTGTTATACTCTAGAATGCAGAAATACTTTGAGGTATATTTCTTAATAATTTTGATCACATCCTTGACATTAAAATTATATATATGAGTTTAAGAAAATACATACAAAAATACTTAAAATATAGCTTGGTAAGAAATACATAATCTATAAATGCCAGCTACTATCCTTCACACTTTTTCTTCATTTCAGATACAAATATATGGTATTGACTTTTGTCCTGGTTGTTTAGCTCACAGTTTGTAATTTGACTAAGGGCTGTTGAAATGACATATACAAACAGCATTTAGACAAAGAGAGGGCAATAATAGGTAGGATTTTTCCAGATATAACTTGTACAAAAGCAATGTGATAGAGTAGATAAGAAAAATCTCGACTGAAAGTCCCTAAGTGGAAAATTAGAGCTGGAAAGGATACCATGCAATAAAGCGTATGACAGAAACAGGAAGTAGTCAATGTCTTATTATGGCATAAAGATTTAAAGAGAGTCACAATGTATCAGCTCACTATTTACCTGTGGGCACCTGCTTATATCTACATCATTATCACACACTTGGCCACAATAGAAGGCAGGGAAGGAAGCAGGGTAGAAGAAGACGGGGAGAGAACAATGGATTTATTTTATTTTAGATATTTCTTAGCAATTTTATTTCTTCTTTGGGGAACTCTATGTTCAGATCTAAAGCACACTTTTTAATGGGTCTTTTATTTTTGATTTTTGAGATCTTTATACTATCCTGCATATTAATCCTCTGTCAGATGTATAGCTGGCAAAGATTCTGTTCTCTGGGATTCCTCTTTCCTCAACTGATTGCTTCTTTAGATATGCATAAGGTTTTTATTTTTATGATGCCCCATTCATCAATTGTTGTCCTCAGTTCCTGAGAAAAATGAAGTCCTTTTAGGACACTCATTGCTTAAACCTATATCCTGTAGGTTACTAATTGGTCTTAATAATAAAAACCCAGGGTCAGATATTGGGGTAAGTGCTGAAAGAAACAGAACAGCTCTGTTTCAGCCACTAGTTCTTGCCTCTATGAAATCCTCAGACTGAATGGGGTATCCTGTCTCTGCAAGTCCTCAGACTGACTGACGTCTCTCGGAAACCTCAGACTGTATCCTCTCTCCACCCAGCCATATCTCTTCCCATCTCCACCTCCCTAGTGAGCCACCACTGCTTGAGTCTGTTTCTCTTTTAGCCTCAATCAATCTCGTGTAGCCCAGGGTGGCCCTGAACTCACAGAGATCTTTCTGCCTCTGTCTCCCGAGTAGTGAGATTAAAGGCATGTGCCACCGTTGCCTGGCCTCTATGGCTAACTAGTGTGGGTCGTTCCGCATTCTGATCTTCAAGCCAGCTCTTTTTTTGTTCAGCACAATCAAAATGTCACTATATACTACCTTTGCTTTCTTCTTTCAAGTTTGGTGTTTCAGGCTTCACATTTGAGTTTCTGGTCCATTCGGAGTTGATTTTTGTTCAGGCTGACACATACAGGTGTAATTTTATTTGTCTAGATATGGACATAAGTTTTCCCAGCACCATTTGTTGAAAAAATGTTGGTTTTTTTATTCAGTGTATATTTTTGACATCTTTGACAAATATCAGATGACTTTAGTCATGGACACTCACAGTTGTCTCCTATATTTTGTTTCCCTGATCTACATGACATTTTTGTGTCAGTACCATGCTGGTTTTATTAACATAGATCTGTAATATAGCTCGCAATCTGGTATAGCAATCCCTCCAGTATTTGTGAAGGGTTGTTTGGTATCCAGGGTCTTTTGTGATTCCATATGACATGTAGGATGCTTTTCCTATTTCTGTGAAGAATGTCATATGAATTTTTATCAGGATTGCACTGAATCTGTACATTGCTTTTGGTGGAGTGGTCACTTCTACAATATCAATTAATATTAAATATTTTCATAAATAAGGCACGTCTTTACATTTTCTAGTGTCTTTCTCAATCTCATTCTAGAGAGGTTTTAAGTTTTCATTCTAGTGGTCTTTTGCCTCCTTGGTTAGGTTCATTCCAAGATATCTGTTGGGGTTATTGAGAATTAAAGTATTTTTACAATCTCTTTCCCGGTGTTTGTTATTTACATACAAAAGTAAAACTAATTTTTGTATTCTACCCTGGTACTTTTCTGAAAATTTTGACCAAATATAGAAGTTTTATGTTGAATTTTTTGTATCTCTTATGGATAATAATATCATACCATCTATAAATAGGGATAATTTTGACTTATTTTCCTACTTGTATCCCTTTAGTTTCCTTCTCTTATGGATTGAGCGACTGCTTCAAACACTATGTTAAAAAGGAGTGGGGACAGTGAGCACCCATCTATTTCCTGAATTTAATGGGGTTGCTTTACCTTTGTTTCCATGGATGTGTGCTGTGGGCTTGTCGCATGTAGCTTTTATTATGTTGAGGTATATTCTTCTAGCCCCACTCTCAGTAGGACATTTATCCTGGATGCATGTTGGATTTTGCCAAAGGTTCTTCCTGCATCTATTGAGATAGTCATATGATTTTTGTCATTAAGTTCATTTTTGTGGTTTATTACTTTTATATGCTTACATATGTTGAATGATCCACACAGCAGAGTTATAAAGTCTATTTGGTTATGATGGATAATGTTTTTGATACATATCTGGTTTCTGTTTACAAGCATTTTATTGAGCATTTTTGAATTTATGTTCATCAGAAACATTGAGCAGTAGTTTTCTGCTGTGTCTTTATCTGGTTTTGGTATTAGACTGGTACTGGCTTCATAGAAGGAATTTCTATTGATTTTATTAGTTCAAGAATATCAGAACTAGAACTTCTTTGAAAGACAGTAGGGATTCTGCTATGAATCTAGTTGGGCTCGTTTGGTTTTTATTTGTTGTTGTTGTTTTATTTTTCAAGTCAGCAGAATTTTGGTGGCTTGGATTAACTTGGAAAATTGTCTGTTTCTTTTAGATTTTATAAATTAATGAAGCAAATGTTTATAAAGCACTTCTTTGTGACATTCTGACTTTCTTTTCTGTCTCTTATAAAGTTTGCCTGCTCATGTCTGATTCCATTCATTTGGGTTGCCTCATTCTTTCTGCTCTGATGTTTGTTATTCATTACCATCTACTTGATTTGTATTTGATTTGTTCTTGTTTCTTCAAATTCTTAAGTTTCACCATTATGCATTTGCAGTTTCTGACTTTTAATGAAGACACTTGTATCTATAAATTTCCCTTTGAGGGCTTCTTTTTATGGGTCCTGGAGATGTTTTTGTGTTGTGTTCCCATTTTTATTTCATTCCAGGATTTAAATTTTTTCTTTCTCAATTTCTTCTTCAATACACTGGCCATTCAGTAATTGTATTGCTTAATCTCTGTGAGTTTGTATATTTACTACAGATTTCTTTGTCATTGATTTTAAGTTTTCTTATACTGTGTTCAGATAGTCTACACAGAGGTACTACAGTTTTTCTTAGTTTGTTAAGATTTGTTTTGTATTTCAATATATAACCTATTCTAGAGACTGTACATGGGGTACTAAGTAGAATGCATATTAATAAATATTAAATGATATTATCAAAATGACCACCCCACCAAAAACAATTTATAGATTCAGTAAAATCTCAATAAAAATTTATATGGCATTTCTTCAAAGAAACAGGAAAATTCTTAGATAAACCCTAGATAGCAAAACAATTCTGAGCAAAAAGAACAATACTGGAAAGATTGCAATAGCAGATTGCAAAGTATATTACATATCTATAGTAATAAAACCAGCAATGACACTGCCACAAAAACAGTCATTCAGATCAATGGAGCAAAACAGAAGATCTAAACATAAATGTACACCCATCTTGTAATTGACTTCAAACATTGGTCTTAAAAGAATCAAGCTGGAATCAACCCAGAAGCCTCTTCTCAGATGACTAGCTTTCATAGTAATTGATGTTTCTGCAAGAGAGAAACTTCAAGGGAGAAAAGCAATCACTAGCCTACCCAGTTGTAAAGCCTAAGAATCACAATAATTATCAGCAATACAAGACATCCCCACTGGTGCGATAATAATGGCATTTGTATCTTGGAAGTAACCAACAGCTGACTATTCTCATCTGTGCACAAATAAGTTAACTTGATCATGGACTTAGTTCACTTAAGTATGATAAAGAGATGTTTAAAGTAATCATCTTACGAAAATGGAAGTTAGTGATTGATTTGAAAGGACTTAAGGTCCACTACAGGAGGGAAATCATGCCTGGTACTGTAAAACTACCCAAGTAAATACTGGCCGTGCTGATAAGGACATAGATCAAAGAAGAGATCCTGCTATTTCCACTTCCCTAAGCCAGTATAATTCCCAACGCATTCTAAACATCTATCCTTCTACCCACTCCTAAGTGTGACTATCACTCCTCATCCAAGGAGCTTCTTTCAGCAGCAGAGAGACCATCACTAAAACCCAGGGTTGATGGAAATAAGCAGAATAAATGAGCACATAGCATCCATTCCCAAATGATATGTTTATACAACACAATCGCCCAGAGAATGTCATGGACAAGAAGGTGGGAAGTTTGTAAGGGCAAGCAGAATGGGGCATCTGCAGTAAGACTGTGTCTTCTAAATAGGATGTGGAACTACACTCACGAATGTGTAATGACGTGGTTATCTCAACGAGACAGCACAATGGCAAAACGAGCCAAAATGCCAGTGTGAATGGGGAACTAGGGTAGGGCTTCACTCCTAGACAAATAACTGCATGCAATTCATGACTGCCAGGAGAGGGGAGACGTCAGTTTTCTCCGGGAATATACCTCCTAACAGGTTATTTAATCATAAATGGCCAACCCTAAGGACATATGCAGACAAGCAAGCATTTATATGGACATATATGTGTTTAATTAACAACAGTGAAGAAGAAGGCATGAATTAAAAGGACGGAGGGTCACAGGAGATGGGAACAATGTAAATACAGTATATCATATATAAAATTTTCAAAACATGTATTTTAAAGACCTACCAAGGTGATCTACAGTTTAGTGTATCTGTTTCCTTTGTTCCATTGTCCTATAAGAAATGGGCTCAAGACATTTAAAAATGACTGTGGCAGAAAACAATTAATGACAGGAGATCTTTTTTCTTTTCTTTTCTTTTCTTTTCTTTTCTTTTCTTTTCTTTTCTTTTCTTTTCTTTTCTTTTCTTTTCTTTTCTTTTCTTTTCTTTTCTTTTTTTGAGATAGAATCTCACTGTGCAACCCATAGCTGATCTGGAACTCACTCTAGATGAAGCTAGCCTCAAACTCGGAGATGACAGGAGAAGTTTTTTGTTTTGTTTATTTGCTTTTTGTTGTTCTGTTTTTGTGCAGATGGGTGCTCTGTTTGCATGCATGCCCATATACTATATGGGTGCCTTGAGTCAAGAAGGCAAGAAGAGAGCATCAGACCGCCTGGGACTGGAATTAAAGACCATTGTGAGCTGCCATGTAGCTGCTGAGAATTGAACCCAAGTCCTCTGGAAGAGCACCTTGTCTCTTAACCACTGAGCCATCTCTCTAGCCCAACAGGACAGCTTTTAATTTGAGTTGCTGTAGCTTAAGGAACGTGTAGCTTTGGGAATGGGTATGTCTATGCGCTGCTTGTTCAAGTGGAGATAAAAGAAAGCCTTGCTCTCTTGTGAAACCCAGCCACTCTTACATTTGTGGCACACTCACAAGTTGTCGCTTTCCCTTTCTTTAATCTATCAAACTAGAAGGTTAACACATTGTCCTTGCCAAATAGATCAAACATTAAGTCATTAATTTCTCCAGGTAGCTGGTGTGTAAGCTCTGCTGCAAAGGAGAAAACAAACAAACTCACTGACTCAAAAAGAGGTTTGGCCAAGGAATGTCAGGTTAGTCACAGGCATGTTTGGCCATGTGTTCATCCGATCATCTCTTATCCACTCAGGCATGTGTTGCATGCACCCAACAAAGTATTTGGAAATGTAGACTCATGAGCACTAAGAAAAGAAAACAGATACAGGTCTTCCCACAAGGAACTCAGAAGCCACTAGGGAAGGCAGACAAAAACCCAAAACTGCATCTGTGGAAAAGGGGATGCTGGGAGAGAAGCATTGGCTCTAGGGGGAGCTGTCCTGTAAAAGACCAGACCATGTTTTTCCAAGAAGTGATCCTTGAAGTGAGAATGGAGGGAGAACAGGAGTTATCGAAAAGCAGGCAGTAAGCAGGAGCAAGGCTGCTGGTGCAACAGTAACAACCACACGGCCTAGTGTAGCAGAAGAGAGGAGCACGCTGGAGTGCGTGGAGCAGAGAAGTAGCGTGCCAGAATGAGATCAGAGCAGATCTGAAAGGTGGCGCAGGAGCCGCGCCTTATCACTGCCCTATCAACTCAGCGAGGAGTCACAGATTGCCCTAAGAATACTGAGGAAGACACGATCATACGTCCCTGTCTGGGTTATCAGGGTAGACAACTGTAAAAAAACTTTATCTCTACGCGCTACGGTATGGTCCGCAAGCCTTGGGAAAGGGCCTATTTACAC
>LOEQ01001259.1:505038-527038 GCA_001685075.1 Bramus lutescens
CCACCTGCCTCTGCCTCCCGAGTGCTGGGACTAAAGGCGTGCGCCACCACCGCCCGGCTCCACCTTTCTTCCTTAACCACACGACTTTGTGTCCTTAGAAAACCAAACAAACTTCAAGACCAGTTTGTGCTACCTAAAATATACCTCTTAGAGAAAACTGAACCCATTCTTTCGCTGAAACTGCAGTTCTCATCCTGCCTATGGGTAAGAGAGTTTTCCCCGTTTCGAGTCCTGCCCCTGTGCTCAGTTCATTTCCTGATCCTTCTGTAACCTAGCATATTGCCTAGAGAGTGTGACCCTGATTTTATTGCCTCAAGCTGGACACTCTTGTTCCTGACTACAGAGTTTTACACGAGACAGTTCTGATTGCTCTTCTTTATTTGCCTGTTGCTTCTCTGCTACCCACGTCTTTCTTAGTTCACACAAGCTACTAGATCACGCTTTATATTCGCACATACCTGTTGCTGCTCTGCAGGAGGGCAAAGAATGTCCCTGCCTTGTTTATTGCTGTGTTCCAGAAGTCACAACCATGCCTGGAACCAGAGTTGGCACCTAATATTTGTCACTAAATGTTATGTAATTCTATTTGTTCTAGAATTCTAGGCTCCTAAGACAATATTTGATGAATATTTATGAGCTATACTTGGCAGATTTTTGGTTTTGCTTTTGAGAATAAATGAATGAAATGAATGAATCCTGAAACCACTCTATCTTTAGTTTCATAGAATACAAAATGTAGAAGGTATGTCAGACTCAAGCTACAAGGAGCTTCCATATAGGAGAGGAGGAAAGTGGCGATACAGACTGGTCTCCAGACACAAATAATTGAATTCCACCAATGTGTTTGGGGCTGAGGACAGCAGCGAGATCTATGGTGGGCTGCATCTCTAAAAAGCCAATGAATACTGTGAAAGCTAACAGATGAGATAATGGATTCCCTACTTTCATCACCCTGCAGTCCCTGCTATTCCCTCCTCTTAAGTCTACTCTGATGGCTTCAGAGACTCAGACATGTTCATTTCTCGTATAAGTTGGACACTAGCAGTCCAGCGTTGCGGAAACATTCTGATGCCTCTGCTTCTGGGGAACGCATGCACTGTGGAACTCAGCTGTGCCGCCATTGCTGACTATTGTGTCACACTTGACTGCTCCTATGGGAACTTATGTCACTGCCTCGGTACTTGGAAGCTAGCTTTGCATCAAGGTGGAAAGTAGAAAGACTTGAGGTGCTACCAATGCCACCAGTATATTACTATAACTGATCATGAGTAAATAAACCAAAGTTATTATCCCGTAGCATTGAATAAGGGCCTTGAAGATTCTTAACTGCACAATTCATCAGAAGTAGAAGAAATTTGACATAGTTTGTGCCAATCACCTTCCCTTGAGGCTGGAAAAACTGACACTTGAGGGACAGTGTTTAAGGTCACAGAGTAAGCTAGTAGTACATCTGGGATTGAATATATACTTGGGTATCTAATACCAGGGTGGATTGGTGCAAGCCAGGGATTCTTTGAAATCCTGAGGTTTGGAGGAGGCTGGGGTGATGGGCTGAGCCCATCTTTCTCAGACATTTTCTTCCCTCAGAACCTGGAGAGGTAGGAGGCCTGCTCCTCCCACAGGAGGACACATCTGCACCTCTATTCTCCTTCACTAATTTGTACCTGTGTCTTTCTTTCCTGTTACTTTATATAACTAATTACTGTTTATCTTTCAAGGTAGGTTGACTGGGATCCAAGCTACCCGTGACAACACTGTTCCTTTAAGGAGACTTTAGAAAGAAGTGTGATGACATGCAGCAAAGGGAGATTTAGGCTGTGTCTTTTTATTTTTCCATTCTTGGAACTTATATCTTCCCACCTGAAATCCTGGGGAAGTTCAGTTCAGAAGGAATAATCAGCAACCCAGACTCAACCCCACTGTGTAGTAACCCTGAGTAAGACACACAGTCAGGAACAAAGCTGGCCTAAATCCTGATCTTGAAAGTTCCCATGAAGTATGATAGCTACAACGATAGCTTTTTACAATCATTGCAAGGCAATTCCAAAATGCCTATGTGAGCTTTCATTTCCCATGTTTCATAAATGGAGTAAAGCCAGAAAAGAGCAAGCCTTGTCATGTATTTGTTTTCTACTGCTTTTAAAAACCAATTGCGTATGATAGAAAAAAATTGAAAGCAAATACCTAAAAGATAGAGATCTTCAGAAATCCTACCAGTCATAACAGAACGATATTCTGCTTTCCTTTAATACAAATAATTTTAAGATAGAAAAACAGATGTGACCACGTACGGAGATCAGACAGCATTTGCAACTTCAAATGTATTTTGAGCTACCTTGATAGAGAAGGCTCTCCCTGAAGGAAACTGGGCAGCTCTGGACTCTTTGGGAAGGTTAGAGAATCATGGGTGCTAGGCACCTAATTGCAAAACAGTGGAAGAGCACTGAGCATCAACTGAAAGGAGATTCCAGTTCCATGGACGCCAGTGGCACAGGTGCCCGAACTCACACTGTGGTGTCTGGGGAAGGCACTAGAGCTGATACTTACCTTTGTTTCTCCAAATCCCAGACCCACCACTAACTGTTCTGCTAGGAAACAGGTTTCTCAAGGCATGTGCACCACCATAACTTTTTCTTCCAAGTGTATGCCTCTCTGGGGTAGATCTGACTTATGGACTCCAGGACACGGGATGCTCTCCATCTACAGGGAGTAAAAACACCCCAGACATGGAGATGGGACTGACAAATCCCACAATGCAGCAATGTAGCATTTTTAACAGAAGACTTCAACTATTTTTTGTAGCTTTAATGTATTCTGCAGTCATTATCTCATTGACCTGACAAGATTTATAGTCCCTTAGCTGTATAGTTAAGACTGATATAGATGGGTCACGTGGTAGTTCTGGTTTTACTTTTGACAATCCTCCATATAGATTTTCACAGTGACTGCACAAGGTTACATTCCCACAGAAGTGAACCACATGCAGAAGAAAGATATGCCCATCTCTCTCACCCTGCACCCCCAAAAATAAAATAAATAAAAGTTATATATGGACCAAAAACCTGAATATAAAAAGTGAAAGCCTCTCAAAGAAAACCAAGGGGAAAACTTTCAAAACACACAAGAGTTTTCTGGAAAGAACTCCAATAGCATGGTAAATAATAACCAGAACTGACCAATAGGATCACATGAAATTAAAAAGACTGCTGAACAAAATTAAAAAAAAAAACTATCAACAGAGTGAAGAGACTCAAACGATTGGAGGAGATTTCTGGAAGTTATAATTCAGACAAGGAGTTAATATCTAGAATGTAAAATGAATTGAAAAAATTGAGTTGGCTTCTTAAAACAAGGCTGAATTTTCATCATTCCACAACAGTTTCCATTGTAGACTACCCAGGGTCCACAGTATTTACCTTGGTTCTCAACCCATATTTACCAACCTGGAACCATTTCCCCATTCATGTCCCATTGTCCTTGTCTCTAGCCCAAGGTTGCTCAATCTCACTAACAGTAACTCAGCATTTCTAACAGTTAAGACAGAGTATATACTTTTTTATTAGTACAAAGGCTATTTAACAGCATAACTTACAGCAGGCCATTGGATGTCAAGAGCACCAGCAGCTTCTTTCAGTATCATAACTAAAAACATTACTAGATAATGTCAAGTATTCCCTGATAGTGGAAGGTGGAGTCTCCAATTAAAAAACGCTGCTGTAAAGGAAATTTTTGACACTATGAAAGGACCAAACCTATGAATAATAGTTATATATGAAGAAGAAAAAACCAGATCAAAGGATGATGGCCAATAGGTCATAATCAAATGAGAAAGAAAAAAATTGTCACAATAAAAACAAACTTAAGGAATTTATTTACTCAAAACCAGCTCCACAGAGAAACATGTATTTTGATCTGAAGAGACTATTAAACATACCCACGAGGTAACAGGGAATATACATTAACAAAACAGTTAACATAAAGAGATCTAAGAAAATAATATAACCACTAAATAACAGGAATTAATGAACATTATTCAATAAGAACTCTCGATATTAATAGTCTCCATTTAAATAACAAAAAGACAGACTAACAGAATGGATTAATAAAACCTTAGAGTAAAGGGACAGAAAATGGTACTCCAAGCAAATGGAGCAAAGGCACAAGCAGGCACAGCTAGTCTGATACCATGCAAAAGGGATTTCAAACCAAAATTAGTCAGAAGAGATAGAGACATTTCATATTCATTAAAGGAAAAAAATCCACTGAACGGATGTTATAATTCTAAACATTTATGCAGCAAAAACAAGGCATCTAGTTTCATAAAATAAATATTACATCTAAAAATCACAATATGACCCTAACACAGCAATGGTGGGTGACTTCAATAGCATGTTCTCACTAATAGACTGCTCAATACAGACAAAATCTCAATAGTGAAATCTGGGTGCTAAATTATATCACAATGTCATTTTAAAAAGAAAAGGATCTAACAGACAACTACAGAACATTCCACCCAAACACTAAAGAGTACACTTTCTTCTCAGCAGCCGATGGGACTTTCTCTAAAGCTAATCACCTATTAGGACATAAAGCAAGTCTCAACAAATTTAGGACAAAAAGAAAAAGCCTGGATGTCGACAGCAACGCTGATGACAGGAAGTGCACAGAATCACAGAACAAACTCGAGAAAAACTCAACAAACAACAGAATAAAAAATTGGATTCAAAAAAAATCAAGAAGGAAAATTTAAAATTCCTAGAATTGAGTGAAAATGAATGCATGACATATCAAAATTTATGGAACACAATTGAAGCAGACCTAAGAGGAACATTTATAACACCAAGTGCCTACACTAAAGCTGGAGAGACCTCATTTTGATAACTTAAAGCTGCTCCTGAAGGCCTTGGAAACAGAACAAACTTTACTTTAAAAGAGTGCCGTGCTCTGCGTCTGCTAAAATCCAGTTTGTGAGCTTCGGGAAAGGGGCTGGAGGTTGAGGAAACACACGGACCTCCAATCTCTGGTACAAAGCCCTTCTTTAATAGCGCCATGGAGGCTTAAATACTCTGCAGTCAATGGTCAACAGGTGAAAATCCCATCCTCTGATCCTCTAGGCAAAGCACAGCTTCTAGTAACTTTAATTAGAAAGCTCTAGACAGGGAGGAGCATCTGAAGGCCAAGACTTAATTGGTCCCAACAAAAGAGATTAATTAATGCCAGTATATTGCTTGATTTCTTAACTAAAGCAATAGAAGAAGTGAAGGAAAAAGAGGGAACTCAGAAAGGGAAAGAAGTCAGTGTCATGGTCTTGACTCCTTTGCTAATATTAACATTCCTCCCTCTCTTGGGCTGGTCTCAGGTAGCTCAGCCCTGTTCTTCACTGTAGATCTCTGTTCCTGGTCAAAGGTTCTATGATGACAATTAAGGTAGTCATCAATCTGATTACAGGGGAAGGCCATTTTAAGTGTCCTCTCCACTGATGGTGACACCTATAGAAACAGCTGACCTGAGCGAGTGAGTGCTCATTGACTCTGGACTGATAGTGGGCAAACCTGCATAGGACCAAACTAGGCCCTCTGAATGTAGGGGACAGTTGTGAGGCTTGGGCAGTCTGTGGGACCACTGGCAGTGGGGTCAGGATTTATCCCTTGTGCTTGAACTAGTGTCTAGGAGCACATTCTTTTTGGAGTGATACCTTGCTCTCAACCTAGATACAGGGCGAGGTCTTGGTCTTGCCTCTAAGTGAAGTGTCAGACTTTGTTGACACCCCATGGGACGCCTTACCCTTTCTGAGGAGTGGATGGGGGGGTGAGGTGGGGGGAGCAGGAGGAGGGGGAGTGGGAATGAGGACAGCTGTGTAAAATGAGAAAAGATTGTATTAAGAATTTAAAAATTATTAATAAAAAAGAAGTCAAAATCTTCTTATTTGCAGATAATTTATTAAAAGACTCTTAAAGAACCCACCAAAGCTCCCACATCCAACATCTGATAAATGCATTCAACAAAGTCACAGGATATAAAATCAACACACAGAAACAACAGCCTTCCTATAAACCAATGACAAACAGAAAAAGAAAGAAATCAGGGAAGAGATCTAGTTCACCATGGCCTCAAGACGTACTGTGGAATAACTCTAACCCCCCCAAAAGTGAAAGGCTTGCACAATGAAAACTTTTAGACACTGAAGAAAAGCGTTGAAGAGAATACCAGATGGAAAGCCCTTCCATGCTCATGGATTAGCAGAATTAATATGTGAAAATGAATATTCTACCCCAAGCAATCTACAGATTTAACAAAATTCCCACTCAATCCTTCACAGAATTTGAAAAAAAATGGTAACACAAAGGACCCAGGATAGCCAAAATAATTTTAAATAAACAAATAACCTCCTGGAGGTGTCACCATCTCCAATTTCACATTATACTACAGAGGTTGAACAAGAACAATAGCACACTACCGGCATCCAAAGACACACGGATCAGTGAGAAAGAGCTGAGGGTTGAGATATAAATCCATGCACTGACTGCCATCTGATGTTTTCATGAAGAGGTTAAATAACACACGCTGGAGAAAAGACGGCAGCTTCAACAAATGGCGTATATAAGGCTACTTTAGAACCAACAGTGAAAGTCAGCTTTACAGCCACATCACTGAATTAATATTGGCTGAGCATTACTACAGTAAGAAGCTGGGTAAAGTAAGACAGTGTTTATCTTTAAGCATCATAAACCCTTGCAGGCAAACCTGACCATAAAAAAAATCTCATAAGTACTAAAATGAGAGATACCAACAAAATATGTAAGAAATACGTCGGAGTACAGACAGTTAATTCAGGCTTTTCCCTAGAAAGTGACATCTAATGTAGGGCTTGGTAAATGTGATGCAATGTCATGTAAAGAGATGGGGAAGGCTGCTCTCAGTTGCAAGAAAATAGAATTTATGAGAAAATGAAGGAGCACCTGGAATACATGTAGAAAGTGGTGCAATATAGCTAATCAAAATATACATTCTGTTATGGAATAATATGTCATGGAGAGAGCTTGTTTACACAACTTAGGATTCAATTCAAGCCTTTAGTGTTCTGGTTCTGGGTTGCAGAAGCAGAATAACAATGCGTACTCATCTATTGACTGATTTATTGAATGGTAAGAATGGAGCAGTCTCCTGGCCTTAAAAAGATCAAAGACTCCAGAGAAAGCAGGCGGGGATTCTTATCATAGTGCTGCAATACAGACTCATTAACTCAAGAGAGGAGGCTGTTCGCTGCAGGCGATTCTGCTCACTACGCACCATCTCAGGTTCCCAGAAAAGCAGGAGACAAAGGGTTCTCCTCCAGTCCAGTTCCCCACGGTCATCATTGGGTACAGACACTGGGACTCTGCTTGCAAAGCAAAGATCTGTGTATTGAAAATTCAAGCAACACATATCCTCCAAGCTAGCCAGTTGTTGCACACAGCTCACAAGGAAGGAAAGAGTTTTTGTTCCGGCGCTTGAAAACTGAGGTGTGGACTCACCGAGGAAAAGACACCTTTGTTTTCATTTGCACGCGCACTATCTACATTGAGGAATTTTCAACGTGATTTTTGACTACATGGTAATCCATTTATGTGTTGCTCTTAGGAATCTTTCGTATGACTCTGGTCTAAAGAACAGTGATAGAATTCACCATCCTACAAATTATAGAATCTGAAAATACAGATTATGAGGTGCATGAGGATGCAAAGGGAAGCCACAGGGTTAAGGGTCAGCCTTAATAAGACAGTCTTCAAACAAGAGAGGACTCGCTTTCCTCGTGAGCATGTAAGCAGACACTTCCTAAAGACAGGATTAAGTTCCTGGGGCGGTGGGGTGGGGGGAACCACACATTATTCCAGACTGCTCAATCAAACGCTGACTTGGAAACTTTCACTTGTCAATCAATTCCTCACTGGGACAAAAACAAAATTTTTGACAAAATTGTTCACCTACTTAAACTTAGACATACACTATGTTTTGCATCTGGAAGGCCAAATGGATCTTTTTTGCCACTTTGGTTTCCATGGTCTTTCCCCCTCTTTCTTCTGTTTATTTTTTTAAATAGAAAATAAAGAACAGGACTCTACGGCTATTGAGAAGCACACATAGCAATTCCATTCCTGTTGCTAAGCAACAAGGGCCATGTACCAGCACAATGAATGGATTCTGGGCAGCTGTATTATACAAGCAGCTATCAAGAGTTGTCTTCATAACCACAGGGGTGAATATGCTTGGACACACATGAGGAAAGGAAAACGTACACTTATTTCAAATCTTTCTGGCATTCAACGTTTTTCCAAAATGTTTTCAAAATTCTCCTTGATGAAAAGTTGACACAAACTGTTATAACAATAATCATCTCAAGAGATGAAAATAGGCGAGAAGGCCCTCAATTTCTCTGGTTCAGACCGTATTTCACAGCCTGAGTACTTCATAGCCTCCTTCCTGGTCCCAGAAAGCAGGCTTTCTTCCTACTCCCCTACTGTGCTGTCCACCCAGGCTATTAATTTCAGGAGAATTTTGTCTCCTATCATGACCAGTACCTGCTCTCTTCAGTTGTTAGGAAGAAAAAATACAATGTTATTGACTATACTATGTCTGTATTACTTTATTTTTATTACAAAATAATATATGGCCACTAAACAAATGTAGTACAATTCAGACGAATGTATGAAAAACTCCCATGATCTCGCTTATCTGTGACAGGCAGTGTAAATACCTGTGCACATAATATTTCAGATTATTTTATCCTTTCCTTATATTACCCATAAATATATTTGTTGCTTGCTTTATATACTTAATAATAGTCAATGCAATTTTAATGACTCCTATATCATGTCATAATTATCTATTACTATAAAACTTGGAAGAATGGACAACAGGTAAGTCATCTATGGCAAAACAGCTCTACTAATCTTACTACATCTTCCTTCGAATCCAACCATAGCTAGCCAGCACTATTAGTTTCCCAGTTCAAATAGTTCACTTCCTTTTTATTTCTACTAAAACTACCTTTGATTGAATCTCTTGCCTGGCCTTTAGCTTTAACAACTCTAGGTAGAATATAGTTCTAAATGTTCCAAACACAAATTCAAAGTGGCTTTAAAAAATTAATTTCTGGCTACATTGATGAAATTTCCAGTAGAAATGGATACATCAATTATAGGGTCAGATAAGTCCAGCAGTATCCAGCATCTTTCTCTCCATCTAACAGTAATCCTGTCCCCCTTGCTGTCTTAATTCTTTGGCAGACTCTCCACCAAATGCAATGAAATGGCTTCCTGCTTCTTAAGGCTGCATCATCTCGAGAGAAAGCTAAGGAGATGGCTCAGTCAGTGAAGTACGTGTTACGCAAGTGTGTATGGCTCCCTAGTACGCATGTAGATCTGGCATGTTGGTGTTTACTTGTACCTCAAGTGTGTGTTGCAGGGAGAAAGATCTTCACAAGTCACTGTCAGTCAATGTAGCCAATCAGTGATCTGTGGATTCACATATTTTTTATTTTTTTTTAAGGCAGAGAAACCACACAGATCTGGGACCATATAGTCAATCTGAGACCTGATGAATGCAGACTCAGAATGTCTATTAGGATCCTCAGACCCAGTCTTCCCTCCCAGGCTCTCAGATACCCCATCTTGTCATGCTGCTCTGGCCTACGCTGCGTCCTGGGGCCTTGAACTCAGAAAAGGAAACACTAGTCTGCCTTCCACCCTATCTGCTTTCACTTGAGGATGGTAGGTAGCACCCTGTGCCCTTTGCCCATGGAATATCATCCATAGTCACTGTGGTCCCAGCCTCTAACACCCAAGGTCCATCTGTAGAACCCAGTGAGCCCTCCATAGACTTCTGAACATAAGCGGTAGAAGCCTACAAAAAATTTACTCCTAAGTCAAGATGTTGCACCTACCCCTTCACTGAGCTGAGATGACTTCCAACACAGATTCACACATCAACACAGAGTGGATACAGCCATTCATCTGGCTCGCAAACTGACAAGTTGGGGAAACAAGCGCACACCACAAAGGTGTAACCAGGCATCCACACCAAGAAACATTAGCAATGATCTAACTTTACTTACTTGTCGTCTCATTGCCAAAATAAAACCAGCATGAACAACCAAGACTGCATTTCCCCTCCAAAAATTAGCAATTTCCATCAAAATATTCCCAAAGAAAACCAACTTAGTTGATATACAAGGAAATGATTTCAAAATAGTTATTACAAATATGTTCAAGGACCTCAAAGAGGATATGAATAAATGCCAGAATGAAGATTATGAAGATACAAACAGTTGAATGAAACTTACAAAGCAATTCAATATGTGAAAATAAAAATTTGAAAAGATATGGAATATCCTAGGAAAGCCAAACTTAAATAATATACAAAGTGGCAAACTTGGGAAGTCAAACAAAAAGCTTAGAGGAAAGCCTTGTCAATAGATTGGTTCCAGTACCAGTGATAATATCAGGACTTGAAAACAAGGAAGGAGAAATAGATGACTTGGTCAAAGAAAATGGTAATCTAAAAAAAATCCAGGAACATAACGTGTAAGAACTCTGGGACACTATAAAAAGACTAAGTCCACGAACAATAGCTATAGAAGAATCACAGGTCAAAGGTACATATAATATTTTCAACAAAATCATAGAAGAAAAATTTCCAAATCCAAGCAAAGATACCTATTAAGGTGCAAAAACAGAGAAAACCAAACAGACAGGACAGGAGAATAAACTCCCCACATCACATAAAAAGCAACAGAAGTGTACAGAACAAAGGAAGGGTACTGAAAGTGGCAAGACAAAAAACCAACTCAGATATAAAAACCATCAAAAAATGAGTTATAATTTGACAGAATCACAAAAAGAAAACAGAAAAAACATGAGCCATATCAGGTCCAAAAAAGGAATTTGGAAAATATAGCCTGATTAGTCTGCAGTGAAGTAACTAATAATCTTTAAAAGGATACAGAAGACATAAAGAATTTAGTATTTCATGCTAAAAATATGTGGGAGGACAGGCAACAGATAAAATGAATTTAATAAGCTAAGTATGCCAGGAGGTGGTCTCTGTCGTGTGGGCTGATGGCCATCTAGGGCAAGTTAAGGTCTTGTACCCAGCTCAGGGACAGCTCAGCAGATGCACACAGTGGGGGACTATTGGGGATTTTTCAGAGGTCAAACTCTGTTGGCAAGATGGTTGGAAGTTACTCATCAAGTGATTGCTCAGTTGGTAGACGCTGTCTCAGACCCTCTGAAGTGTGGCAAGGGTCAGAGCGATAGACACAGCTAAGAGGGTGTAAAGACGCTTTCTGTCTCTGCTTGACAATGTGTATTCCATCCTCGGGCTCTGCAGTATTGTCCCCTGACCTCCACACAGCTGTTAGAGCACACATGCTCCCACTCCCACATACACATCATATACATGATAACAATAAGGGAAATATTTTGTTAAAGATGATGAAGACACAATAGGACCCCCCCAAAAAAGGGAAAAGTTGATTGGCCGCATTCACAGTAATGGTGGAATCTGGGTGAGGTTTTAGAAGGCCAGCGGTGGTCTACTTGCCTGTTTTCTGGCTCTGGGACCTAGGTTCCACCACTGTGCTCCAATATGGTTTCTCCTAGCCACTTGCAATGATTGAACATTTAAATGGGATTAGTCTGAAATTTTGAAAACTAAGTAACTAAAACTGTTAACGGCCTCAATAAATATATTGATATATGCTATCACAAGCTTAAATAATATTCTGGATGTATTGAGTTATACATTATAAATCGTTAAAATTAATTTCAACTGTCTTTTACTTATTTTTCAGTATAGTTACTAGACCACTTGCAATCTCATTTGTGGTTTGCATCTGTGTGGTCTGACTATACTTCTACTGAGCAGAGCTATTCTACACAGGCCTGTTTGCTCTCTCTGGGCTCTGGTGATATTACAGCATCTAGGAAAACCTGACCTAGCCCTCCATCTTCCTCATCTCACACACAGCCTGGCTTTTGACTAACAGGATGAAAACTGCATCAAGACTCAACAACTGCCATGTCCACACAATTCACACCCACTCAGGAAAATACGCTCACTTAGAAAAATGGTCACCACCGCCTCTTCACACGAATACCCACTTACCATATATGTGCACAGCCGTATCTGCTTGTGTGTCAGAAGAATAGCTATAAATAGAGGAGTAATTCGCAGAATGTCTTCTCACAGCGGAATTTACATTTCTGATGTCAACTCCAATAACCATGCGTTTAAATCAGGAATAGTAATTAGTGTTTGTTAATAAGTTCTTTGAAAGTCAAACAAATATTTAAACTTTGTGGTTTCCATAAAATAACAAAAAATCAGCCAGCTGGGGGGATGACTGTGGCGTAAGCTTCCTACCCACAGTCGAGATTTCTGCCCGAACACAACTGAACACAAATGAAGGACAGAAACAAAAGGCCCACGAGTTTGCTTTGGGATAAAGCCCTCTCTTGCCACCTAAGGAGTGATACAACTGTATTCCAGTCGCTCTTCGGACATCTGCTCTTTTGAAGTCATTAGCACGCCTGATCCTCCCAGCCTCACCAGTCCCACGGGACGCCACCACCCTAGCTCACCCTGCCAGCACCTGCTTTCTGTGTCACAGGGCTGCGTTGGGCTTTTACCTCAGTCGATAAAACCTCAATTGTTTGGAAGGACGCAATGCAGGTCCTGCTTAAGAGAGAAAAGGACTTCCTTCAAACCTGAACTTCAAAGAAGTTGAAGAGCACATTGACTGTTTAAGCTGGTTATGGAAGGTTGTGGGGCCTGTATTGGACCCACACTTTAGACCAGTGGATCTCAAACTTCCTAATGCTGTGATGCTTTAATATAGTTCCTTATGTTGTAGTAACCTCCAACTGTAAAATTATTTTCATTGCGGTTTCATAACTGTAATCTTGCTATTTTAATTAATCCTAATGTGTTTTCCAAATGTTTTAGGCGCCCCCCTGTGATCCCTTGCGACCCACAAGTTGAGAATCACTGTTTTAGACTATGGAGCATTCATGTTACCTCTTAACTTGGTAAAACAATTCCATTTTCCTTAGATGAATTGGGTTTGCCCCTACTTTTAGTCCACATGATCCGAATTGAATTCATTCTTCCCATTTCATCTCCAGTGGTGATTGTCTTGGCTAGCTACATTTCATATGCCTCGGATATTCCAAAGGGACATGTCGTATGAACTGCATGGGCTTAGCGGTGAGTGGCTGTGTGCAAATCTGTTCCCATGAGTTTAATTCTGGGGCTTTATTAGAAATATTGGAAAGGTGTGTGTTTTCTCTGTAATAGAAGGTAGTTAGGATAGAAGCTGAGAACTTCAAGGTGTTATTACATGGGCAACTCAGCCCTACAAGCACGGCAGTGTAAAAAAGGAAAGATTAATTCCAAGGCCCTTGTTTAGATCCCATGAAGTGAGCTAATGAACTCCTGCAGTTGTTTAACCTCTGCAGAACTCAGTTCTCTTAGGAGAATCATAACTAATGGAACTCTAAACACTTAGGGACCCCATGTGTAGATAGCCTATGCTTCCTACGCCTCAGGGAGCAGTGTCTTACAGAGCCTCCCCGATGATGTGTGTTCACTCTGAAACTCCCCACTTCCTTGTCTATAGGGCATGATTATCCTCATTAGAACTTCCTTGGAGGTCTGGTTGATCTATAATAAGGAAATTCAAAGGTCAATTGAATACTTCATGCTCAATTGTTGGCAACTTTCACCATCAAGTCATCCTTGCAGTGTCCTTGGAGTATAGCCCAACTCTAGGCTCTTAGCTTCTGTGTGGATCCTAAGACCTAAATGCATTCTGGCTTCAACTAACATCCAAATGTATGCTAGATTTTTTTACTGCCTGTTATAATGCTTTCTCCCAGCCTACCAGCTTCAGGAATCATTCCTCCCAATCTATACGAACTATGAGAAGTTTGACATTCTGAGGAAGTCCTTTAAAAAAAATAAACTAAGAAATAAGCCTATAATTTAAAACTTTCACCATGCAAATTGTCCTTTGATATGGTGGATATTAACATTTTCTGACCTGGCCAACAGTAACTGCATATTATAATGGTGTTTATTATGCTGTAGCCTTTCTCCTAACCAACCCTGTCCTAAGGGATAAATTAAACTGCAGATCCAAGCAACTTCTTACTGAGCTGCAGTTAGGCTTTGCATAGACCCCTACCTAGAATAAGTACCATCAACTAGGCTGTCGCTGCAACTAGAGTGCACATCTCAAGACATCTCCATCATCATGCTGACACTGATGACACCTCATTTAGTCATTTGTGCCAGGTTTGAGACCTCACAGAACTTCTGATCAAAACTGAGGGTGAGTTTCTGGAGTATGAATCAGTCAAAGAGAAACAGGCTATTTAAGGAGTTAGTCTCCTCAGGAGATCTTGAGTCACAGAGGCCACTGCCTCTCCTACCTGAGATGTGTCAGATTCAAAGGAAACTCCATTTCCCCAAATTTCAAGAAGCTTTGGGGCATATGGCTACCTGCGGTGCCTGGTGCCTGTTAGCATACTAAGCTGGATGCTGGCCTCCAGGCTCCCTCAGCATCACAAGCAACTCTTACACACTTCAATGTCCACACCAGTTCTTCTCACCTCCTTCCCTACCCTGACCTCCTTCCAGCTCGTGGGCTTCCCTCCCAAAGTGCTAATTTTCCTTATAATCCCGCTAAATTTTGCTACGGTCACTTCCTTTGTCTTCCCCTCTGTTTCTCTCTTCTCCTTTCCCTCTTCTCCCTTTCTCCATGGTTAGTTCCTCTCTCTATGGTTAGTTCCTCTCTCTATGGTTAGTCCCTCTCTCTGTCTCTCCGCTCTGCGCTTGCTGCTCATGGCAGGATCCAGTCTGCTGGTATTCAGTCTGCTAATTTTTCTCTCCGCTCTGGACTCTTCCAGATGTCTCTGGCTGTTCTCTCTTTCACCTCTGCAATAAGAATCTTTCCTCTAACCATACCACATTGTATCTGTGTTGTCCGTCTATGTGCCATAGGCATTCTTTCTCAAAGTACTCTCTTTGCATCGCTAGCCCATGGAAGCAGAATACTGCCTGTGCAGATCTTACTTAGTACAATGTTGATAACAAAGAAAGATTTAGCAACTCATGGTCATGATACTGGAGAACAAGGCTTAATACGATAAATAGTTATAGTAGTAGTAACAACTGTTGAAGAAAAATGAGTAATGGTGGTTTCAGGGCTTGGTGGAATAACGCCAGTATCCATGAATGCAATAGCAGTTGTACTATAGCACAGTATTTAGAGGTTCGAGCTCTGTATGCAGACCTAGTAATTTTACATGGTTCCATAACATGCAAATAAGCAAGAGTATCTCTCTTTATGAAGCTGTCATATGGAATAAACAAGAAAACCCTTCTAGCCCAAATAATGATCTATCGTGTATTCTGGTTCTGTTGTACTCCCTTCTGCAAAGGGGGAAGCAGGAGTCAGGTGACAGCCCCAGCAAAGGAATTAGTCCCACAAGTGGCTAAAAACAAAGGGCACAGTTAACTTATCCCTAGAGGTCCCATGCCACTAGATAATTCCACAGAAGAGGAATTTCAGTTTCAACCAGAGAACTCATGTTCTGTTCACCTTTCCACCTCTTCAGCTTCAGAATCTAGGGTTGCAGTTGAGATTCAGTGGTGTGTGTGTATGTGTGCCCATGATGGTGGTAGTCTTGTCATTAATAGTCCCTGGGCACAAACTTTTTTCTTATGGGGCTTTTGATAATACGATATTGCCCAAAAAGCTGAGAGGTGAAATAGAAGCCTTTCAAACTTCAGTAAGTTCCTCCAACATTCTAACATGCCAGGAAGTGTGCGTGCCACTGGACACATGATGTCCAGCAGGAGGAGGAAGCACATGTTAAATGAATAACTACAAACAACTTTGACAATCACAACTGATGGTGGGAGCTTTCACAGAGCTCTGGGGAGTCAGCTGGTGACAAATGAGTTCATATTGAGTATGAGTAGGAGGTCAGCCCGAGAAGGAAGGTGGTCAGTCATGGGAAACACTAAAGGACCTGTGGGTAGGAAGGAATATAGTCAGCACAGTCAAAATTCCTTTCAGAAGCGAGCTGATGAAGCATAACAAGGTAGATAGGAAGAGTAGGAAGCCCATGGCAGAGTTAAAGTTATGTAATCTTTGGGAAAAAACACAGCTAAATTAAGCTGTCTAAAAAGGTTACTACTTTTCCCCCCACAGAGTAAAATCTCATCAGTTCAACATAATTGGATAGAAGCATGTCAAAATTAATCAAATATGAATTACAGGTTTTTAAAAAATATGACTAAGTGCTTGGGATTTTTTTTGACTAGATGAGGTATTTTCAATAACTTTTAACTTCCCTACTTTTACTTAGTTGGCATCATCAGTGTCCCTGCAACAATTAAAGCAAGAGTCTTTTTCTTAAATACTGCTAAGTTTTTATGAGAGAACATAACTGCATTTCCCTCCCTTCCAGTCCCTCCAAACCCTTCCAGGTATCCACCCCCACACCTCGCTCTCTTTCAAATTAAAGACCACTTTTTCAATTAGTGTGTGTGTGTGTGTGTGTGTGTGTGTGTGTGTGTGCTTCTAAAGCTTGGGGATTATTGCAAAAGAGAAGATAGGAAGATGTATGAACATAAGGAATAGGAAGCTTACTGTGAGATTGTATCTCCTAGAAATATCAGAGCCTACACTCTTGAAGTCTTACCGATATTTCAGCCTAAACTGGACCTGATCAAGGATGACCCCAGTAGAAATGCTGATATGTGTAGGGGAGTGGCCTGCAAGGCTTCAGCCCTATACAAAGAACTACTGGCAACTAAGGAACTTTGAGAGGGCAAGACATAATCTTCCCCAGGAAGGAAAATATAGATTGGTTATCCAGTACCAAATGATCTGCTCTAAAAACATGCAAATAAATAGAGCTTTTTAAAAGTTTTTCTTTTTTTCTTAAGAGGATTAACCTTTGTTTTTTCTACTTTTACTCACACCTCTGTGCTTAGGATAAGAAGCTACTTCTATGGCTTCAGGCTGACTATCCAACCTGTAAAACCTTTCAGTTAAGGAGAACTGACTAGCTGCTGTTCTTCTTTCTCAAACTAAGTGATGGAACCCACCTACAACAGCAACACAGAAAGAAATATGTGGCTGAAGCAGAGAGACTACTACCACTCTGAGGCTGGCCTGTGCTGCCGTGGTAAGTCCTGTCTCAAAAGCAAGCCAACAGATGAAAACACAAGATAAAATGAAATAAAAATAGAAAGGCAATATGCTTAAGGTTGTAAACAGTAATCAGCCACACTTCTGCAAAGATAAATTTTAGTTCAGTCTCAGAGCAAACCATCAAAACATTCTATTTGGGAAAGAGACGCTCTCTACTAAGTATTAAGTTGCCTTGAGCTCTTAGCTACCATAGCTTGTCTAAAACTCACAGGAACTCACTGCACTATTTATTTTCCAAATATTTGGGCATTTTTTTACATGATAGTCTTCACAAGTCACAAAGAAATTATTTACTCTGCAAAGAACTAAATTGGATTCTCACCATCAAACAGTATAGAAAGTGGAAGAATTTCCATAATTCTGTATCACCTATAAACTTGGTGTAGGTGGTTTGCTCCCATAAGTGTTCATCAAAGGGGCTGGAGAGATGGCTCAGAGGTTAAGAGCATTGCCCACTCTTCCAAAGGTCCTGAGTTCAATTCCCAGCAACCACATGGTGACTCACAACCATCTGTAATGAGGTCCGGTGCCCTCTTCTGGCCTACAGGAATACATACAGACAGAATATTGTATACATAATAAATAAATAAATATTAAAAAAGTGTTCATCAAAGGTTAGCAGCTCTCAGAAGGGTCAGGATCCTAATGTATAAATAGTCCCTAATTATATAATTATACAAATTGTATAATTTTATTTTATACAATTTGTATAATTATGCAAAACATCCAGAGGCTTTGCAAGTTAGACCAAGAGCGAGCCCTGAAACCTCAGGAAGGAAATGGCTCCATGAAAGGATGGTCTCCTTGCTCTCAGAACCTAAGGAGCTGCCTTCATCTCCCAGGAGCTGGAACAATCATTAGTCCGCTTAGGAATCAATTCCTATCCCATTCAGTTCATTATGAAGCAAATCTCTTAAGGTAGTGTCCATTCACCAGGAATCTCCCTAAATCTGCCCCAAAGGTCAACTACTCTGGCAAGGACAACTAGTTCCCTATTCTCCAGTAATCCAAACAGACTATATCAGCTCAAAGAGGACATTGTGCTGGCATAAACTCTGCTTCTCCCCCATTGTGCACTTCCCTCTCCCAGGTCACTGGTGTGTGTGGGGGGGGAGGGGGGATAACCATGGTAGTTTGGTCTTCAGTAAACCTTTCTTTCTACCCATGGAGTGATCTGGTTAGGTGGTTTCACTGTACCCTCACTTAGAGCTAGTAATATGGTTCAGTATGGAAGAGGACCCCCAAGTTGTCCTCTGACCTCCACGTGTGGCCTTAGAACACATGCACTGCACATACCACACTACACACACACACACACACACACACACAAATAAATAAATAAATAAATAATTACATGCAACAAAAATCACTATATCTTTATACATCTCTTTACACACATTTCCTGGAAGTTATTATAAAATGAGCAATTGTGGCACTTGAGACAAAGAGACTGGAAAATGTGAACCTCGCCTCTCATAGCAAGAGTTTAGGATGCTTACAATAAGTATGCACCTGTATCTATTATGCTAACACTGAGCACTCAGAGATGAGTACTTGTATAAAAGTTTTCACAAGCACTGAAGGAGATAAAGCCATTGTAAGCTGGGGAGCAAGAGAGTGAGCAGATGAGACAGGGAAAGGCTATTCCTTCTGTTCTTTGGAAATGCGAATAGAATGCAGCTCAAAGGCTGCCTGATAAAATGGTGATCACTTACCAGGTATTTATTCAGAAACTTGTTCTGATTCCTTACTTGAAAAAGAATGTCTTAAATTGAACAAATCCCATTTGCTAAATGACAATAAACTAAATATCAAGGTGAAGGCATATGTCATAATATAGATCTGTAACTTTAGAGATAATTCTAACTACTGTTTTCCCAAATTAAGTGCTCAAGTAAAAAGACCATGGGGTCAGACCAACAGATCACAGACCCTCCGGCCACTGACATGCTGTGGAGTGCCTTAGGTAACAGGACAGTTCAGTTTCTTTCAAGTAAAAAGGAAGCACAGCCACTCAGGAAAACTGTCTCTTGCCCCCCACCGAGGGCTTTAATCCCTTTGTAAAACCCCATAACCAAACCACATCTGCTAAAGCTTTGGTTTTGGAATCAAGACTAAAACGTCAAATGATAGACCTTCCCAGCAACATAACTTCCACAGAACCAACTGTAAAACTATAAAGATTAGAGAGAGACCAATCTCTGGAACCCATGTGGTGGAAAGAAGCAATTGACTCCTACAATTGTCCTCTAACTTTTAGAAACGTGACTTTGGTAAAAATGAAGATCCCTTTTGGACTCAGCTGATTCATGTATAGTACTGCAATTCCTATTAATAAAGACCATCCAGTGTTTTCAGAAGTGAGCTTATTCAAGTCACCTGCTTCACAAAATGACTATATCATGGCAAGCTGTTCTTATCAAATGTTCAAAGCATCGAGGACAGACCATTTTATATTTTACTGTTATTCTCTGGGACCCTTTTTTCAGATTTAGTTGTGGTTATATAACATTTTAATCTAAATTTATACACACATTAGGAAATAGTTTGTCTTTGAATAGTTGGAGAGAGATAATTTGAAATAAGCAGTGGTTTGGGCAACAAAGACTTGTATTGTAGTCTTGGGTAAATCACTATATATACGTGTGTGTGTGTGTGTGTGTGTGTGTGTGTGTGCGTAAATTGAGATATCAGAGAGAGTCCCTCACTCTTCTGGAACCATCTTTATTTCTTTGGTGTTCTTTTGTGGAACTGCAAGGAGCTATTAGACATAAGTAGAACCCTAATAATTTAAATAATTCTGAGCATCAATTATGTGCTTCACAGATATGAACGTGTTTGTGTGTTTGTACATGTGTGTGATGCAGTGACTAAATAACTTTAGTTAGCATTTTCCTTTCATTATTCTTTCACATTTTATTATCATATAATAAATATGCATCTATGCTTACATGTACGAAGGTATAATAGCATTTGAGACACAGTGCAACACTTTAAGTTTTATGTTTCCTGAATCTCACAACATTACATTCTTACAAAAAAGAAAAAAGAAAGAAAATGACCTAACCTGTCTGTAATGCAGCTGACCCTTCAATACAGACCATACTTTAATCCTATTAAGTACTGAGGTGAGTTTTACTGGGTAGAAAGCGAGGATAATTTAGTTTTTTGGCAAAATTTGGCATTACCTCTACCTCCCCAAGCCATTGATTTAACGTAAGGCCATAAGAAACTATCTATATACATGCTACTAGAATAGGAGATTTCAATTAAAGATTGACAAGAGCTAGCAGGGCTCCAGAAGAACCCACGAAGGGACAACAGGACATCAACAGACTAGAGCCAGCTCTGAGGGGGGCATGAAAGGCAGGCAGGAGGATGACTGTGAGTGGTGATTTGAAGGAACGTGGATTTTTCTTGTCTACAACACAAGCCCCATGCCTAGAGCTTGGGAAACATCACAGGAGAGGAGGTGAAAATATTTTAAGAGGAAGAGGACCAGGATGTCTGCTGTGAGATACTGTCTTTTACATGTGACAGGAAAGATGCACCCATGAAATCTTTCAACAACATGCTTGCCTATCAAGACCTGGATAATGACACCAGTTGACATGCCAACATGGATGGAGAAAATCTCACAAGGTCCCACGCCTAGCTGCAGAGCCATAGACAATTAATAACTGTTGAGAGAGGTAAAATGGGCCTTCCCGAGGGGTAAGCCCTCACTTGGTTACTTGGGTCAGCCTTAAAAATACATACATATAAAGAACACTAATGAACTCAGTAGAATATATTTATTTATTTATTTATTTATATACATGTATATCAATGACAATTAAAGAAAAGAAGTCATAAATTTGAGATGGAGTGTGGAGATATGGGGGAGGCTAGAGGAAGGAGAGGGAAAGGAGGAAATGAAAATACAGTACACATATAGAAAATTTAAATTTTTTGTTCTGTCTGAGTCAAGGTACACTCTTATAGGCAGAAGGCAACTGGCCATTCATCCGCTACAGGCAAAGCATGCCTTGGTGAGACACAAAGCACAGGAGGCTACAAGAACTCAGCTGGCACATCAGACAAAATTCAAGATACTTCCAAGTGCCACCTGTTAGGAAAAATCCAGTTTCCTACCACAAGTCACAAAATAAGTGGGGCCAGAGGCTTGCTGTGGTCAAAGAGACTGAGCTTCAGATGGCGATGTTACCATCATCTCAGTCAACCTCAAACTCTGCAGCTTCACAATCCAGAAGGAACCCAGGTCACATGATGAGGAGCTATGCTTATTCTTTGCCTGTCTTGCATGCCCTTATCTCAACCAGAGAGAGCTGGAGTATTGAAAACTGTTTTTGTCAAAACTTCTTTGTCTGTTGGTTTGTAGTTCTGCTTTCTAAAGAGAAGTTTAAAAATGGGAGACAAGATGGTGTGAAAAAGATGTTTCACTCCTGTATCAGAAAATGTTTTCTTCCAGAAAAAAAAGGCTTTCAGAAGCAAGAACTGGTACAGCAGCAGCACCCTCTAGATCCATGGAGCTGGGTGATGGCACCTGCAGAGGACCCATGGAGCTGGGTGACGGCACCTGCAGAAGACCCATGATGTTGGGTGACGGCACCTGCAGACAATCCATGGCTCTGGGTGACAGCACCTGCAGAAGACCCATGGCACTGGGTGACAGCACTTGCAGACAATCCATGGCTCTGGGTTGTAGGGAGCCGCATGGAGCCGCACCTTGAA
>LOEQ01001259.1:531607-542861 GCA_001685075.1 Bramus lutescens
AGAGAGAGAGAGAGAGAGAGAGAGAGAGAGAGAGAGAGCGAGCAATGAGGGTATACATATTCATTAATATGTATATTTAATCTCAATGTCTGTTATAGCTGCAAGACCATCGGTTGTTAAGCCACTTCCCATCTGAGCACAGATGTTCTCTTCCTTCTATCTTTCTCTCTCCCTCACTGGTTTTCCTCTGTCAGAACAAGTAAAATAATTCCTGTCTTGGGCCAGAACCTAGAGTTTTCAGCACTCACCTCATTATGTATTTGCTTTCCATGTGAAGACAGTAATTGAAAAGAAGAAATTCTGGCCTCTTTCCTTAAAGGGGTAAAATTTACTCTATCTAGTTACAGCTAGAACATTCTATAATATCATCATTTATACTGAACCATTGTGATTATTTACCTTAATTTATTAATAATAATTTTCTTTACATAAACTCACTTTCAAATTTAAATATATTTATATAAAAGGAAATTCATTTTACTCTCTGTAATAATAAAAATCACCTAAGTTCATTGTAAATTACTAATGACGTATGTATCACAATTTGGCAAGTGTGAGCCAAAATGTCCTTTTTTTTATGGACACTCAGAGGCTGTACTGAGCAGGAAATGAATAGAAAGTCCATGACATTTGCCTGTTACTAATATTGCGGGTAGAGGGGGAGTGGGTAAGGACGAACATATGTTGATCTGATCCAGTTAGAAAACTGACTGAGAGAACAGTCCACAGACAACATTCTGGGGTGTGAGATCATCTTGAATCCCACACCATTGTTCCACAATAGTCCAGGAGAACAGCTAATGTTCACTTAATAGAATCATATTTTGCCATCCAAAGCTAACGCTGCTATAAATAAATGTCTAAAAGCCAGCAACGTAAGAGATCACGATGTCTCAATTATCACCCCCATTGGTGCGTTTTAACCAACTGCCCCTGTTTGATCCAACGTTAAGAACTTAAAGCTGTTTTGCAATGTTGCACCATCAGTACTGCCCACTCTGAATTTTGGTTAACAACTGAAAACCGAGGTCCTCTGTATCCTACTATGTTTTCCCTGCCTAAATAACCTCACAAGCTTTGAGAGGAAAGTAAAACACATGCCAGTAGGTTTAAAAATCCACATGGAGTCTTAGGATGACACCAAATTACTTACTATTGGGTAAATAACAAAGTCCGCCCTATCTTCTCCTGAGAGGCTAAAATACAGTGTTGCTAAATCACCCCTTTTTATATCTAGGTGGACTGGAACACAAGGCTATTTGAAATATGTATTCTACACTGATGACTAGCTCATACCCAGCAGGTGCCAGGGATGCTGTGCTCTATTGTGAGACACCATCTCTGTCCTTCAGGGATCCCCTCATGGAATGACAGGGCAACTTTGGCAGATAGTGCACTCAAATCAGAGAAAGCCAGAGGTCCTGTCAAGCCAGCTGTCAGAGTTTCTGCCACAGCAAACCAGAAGGCAGACCCCTGATTGACACCTGGAACATACTTCCCCATTGGTCTCATATGAAAGAGAAAAAGTAATGGTTCCTGGGACTTCACAAGGGATGTGACCTTAGGATGCCTTCCAACTCCCAAGATTATCCCCATGGGTAATCTTCACCCACGAGGACTGCAAAAGCAGACCATGTAAGGGGCCTTAAGTGCAATTTTCTTTGCACTGTTTGGTAACGCCAAATAAATTGGAATATGCCTCTAGGAAGAACATCCCATCCCCCAAGGCTTACAGAAAATTACAAGAACAACACCAGCAAGACCATTTAGGTTAACATAACTCTACACAGAACACTACAACTGGTATCAGATAACCACCATCTGATGCCCTGGGCTGAAAATGGAAGTGGGCCAGCCAAGTCATGCAAGACAAAGCTACTTGAATTGACATCTAAAGTTTAGCTACAGATAGACCATCTTCAGAGCATTCATCATCTAAGCATATAGTAACAAAGCACTAATAATCAAACAGTATACCATACTCATGGTTTATACACAAAACAGCTGAGAATATCCATTTTGGCTTTGCAATTCCACCACAACAGATTTGCAGAGTCTGCCTAGTACACAATCCCACAGTCAATACACAATGAATTCAGAAATGTAGCATACCTCACATTTGCATCAAGTTTGTCCATTACAGGAAATGGGCATGAGTGTGCTGGATGTCAGTGCCCACAGGATCCTGCAAGGAAAATAAGATGTTAGGCAGGAAGGCAACATGGAAAAATGAAGGTCTTCATTACAGGAAGAAAATGCCAAGCAAGTATTGCTTCCTATTGATTGGGACTTTAATTTTGTAGACTGATTTAATAGCCAGTACTATATCAAAGAGCTATTAGCACACTGAGGTGGGGGGCATGAGGCACTTTTGCTGAGTGCCACAGAAAGATTCTGTTCCACTGATCCCCTGGGATGAAAGAATACAGGTATTTCTCTTCACTCTGTGCTAATCCACTTACTTGCTTTTCTTCGTTCTTCCCAGAAACGTAGCTTATTTCTATGATCTGCCTTAATACACTAAATAGTGAAAATAGGTAACTACACTGCTGTAATTAAAATAGTATATGATCTAAAATGGTCAGGTATTTTGTACCTAAGAGGTCTTTCAGCTTTGTTACTTTTTATAAACAACAGATGTTGGGTAGTTGATAATCCAGTAAATACCTGCTTTCTGCCCAGAAACAGAAAATGTGTGCATGCACATGCAAATATACTTTCTAGGGAGTCCAGGAATCAGACTCTCTGTGTCTGTCATCTGTCTATCATCTGTGTGTGTTAATGCAGGCTCACGTTCATGTATGTGCGCGTGCATGTGGAGGCCAGGGTTCAACGGTATGCAGCCTCCTCTATCACTCTGAACCTTGGGTTTTGAGATTCTGTCCCTGAACCCGAAGCTTACCAGTTCGGCTAGACTGGCTAGCAAGAAAACATCTGGGATCCCCATCTCTGGCCTGCCCCAGCACTAGGCTCACAGACCAAGACTGGCTTTTACATGGGTGCCAGGGATCTGAACTCAGGTCCTCATGATTGTGCAGCAAATGTTTTAGTGACTGAGCATCTCCCTAACCGCAGTCCAGGAATCTTGAGTCTAGATATGCAGGACTCCAAGGCTCACTTGTGGTTTCTAGGCTAAGTAACCCTAGCGTCCGTGTAAAGAAAGTTAAATCTCTGATTACTGGGAGATCCTTGGATGGAGGCTTTCAGAAGCCCCTACACAACTCTCGCTTAACTAAGTTGGCTCTGTTAACCTCCCTTGCGGAAGAACCTTCAAGGTTTGCCTCCTATTTGTTCCACCACACGTTCAATTAGAGGATGCAATGGGCAGAGCCCAGCTGCCTCTCCAGGTTACCTTGGGCAAGCGCCCTTTCCTTCCAGGCATTATCATCATTCACGTCTCAGAGCATGGGAGAGATCGTAAGAGAGCATCGCTGGGTTAGCTTCCAGCTCTGGTAGTCTGTAATTCCATCTGTGGCTTTTCTAATTGAATCTCACCAAGAAAAAAATCTCCAGGTTTGTTTATCCGCATAAGAGAACCATGAAATTCAACCTAAGCCTTTAGATGCCTTGGCTAGCATCAGGAAGAAAATGGTCAACCGTGAGAGGAGGGGAGAACATAGGACAGGCCTTCTGCTTTTAGTATTTAATATTTATTAGAATTTCTAAGTCTAACATAGACCCGGATATTTTAGGGTTGTGGCAAGTGAAGAGAAGGCCCCACCTGCAGGATCCTAGGGCCTCAAACCCACAAATACACACACAGCCTGAACCAACATAGCTCTGCCCACCACCTTCTATTTTGAAGTCAAGTCAAGTAATATTTTAGTTGAAATGTACAAGTACAAAGCCATAACTATTGAGTGGCAGGGTCCCTCCTCTTTGTAAAACCATTCCTGAAGGGATCATTCAGGCGTGTGTGTGTGTAAGGTTCACTATAGGCACCGGAAGTTGATCTCCAATGTGGGCTTCTCCCAGATCCTCATTGCCCACCTGGCATCTCATGCATGACAATTAAGAAGCATTTCCAGTTGAACTCATCACTCCACCATTAAACTCAGTTACTCTCAAGGAATTTCTTTTCCTCCATTCTATAGCCAAAACATCCATTCTGACTACTTGAAAACATCATCTTCATTCCACTTTTCCCATCCTCCCTTGCTCAAAACCAGTATCACATGACCCGAAATCTCTGCCTCTATTCCTAGACCACCACACTCTTAATTTGGTTTCCTGACTGACAATCACTGTCACTTTCTCTCCCCTCTAGCATGTCAGTAATTTAAAAATATAAGTCACGAGTTGGACGGTGGTGGCACATGCCTTTAATCCCAGCACTCGGGCGGCAGAGACAGGCAGATCTCTGTGAGTTCAAGGCCAGCCTGGTTTACAGAGTGAGTGCCAGCATAGGCTACAAAGCTACAGAGAGAAAGCCCTGTCTCAAAAAAAGTCTCACAATTCACAATTTCTTGTATGCATATATTATAGTAATGTGGTGACTTAGACAACCCCTATAGACTCATATGTTTGAATGCTTTGTTCCCACTTAGGGGAACTATTTAGGAAGGGTCAAGAGCTGACACCTTATTAGAGGGGGGGTGTTACTGGGGCTGGGCTTTGAGTTTTCAAAAGCCCACACCAGGCCCCATCTATCTTATCTCTCTTGACCTGAAGGGCATTGATCAGATGTGAGCTCTCAGCTACTGCTCCAGTGCCAAGCCTGCCTAGCCGCTACCATACTCATCACCATGATGCTCACAGACTAACCCTCTGAAACCGTAAGCGAAGCCCCAGTTAAACCCTTTCTGGTATAAATTGCCTTGGTTATGGTGTCGTCTCACAGCAGTAGAATAGAAACTAAGATAAGTAGCTTTCAGTCACTCACAGCGAAATCTAAACTGGTCGTCATAGCTAATCAGACCATACACACATATGATCTGGCTTGAGCTTCCCTGCAAACTCAGCTCATCCATGGGCACATCTTATTGCCCACTCACTCATAGCTGTACCATTTCTCTTGAACATCAATAGTAGACCCTTCCCCAAGAACGCTGCTTTGGGTTCCTCTTTGTGGATTCAACAAAAATTATTCTCTCACCTCAAATGCCACTTCCCCAGGAAGTCTTTTTTTCAACATATAAAATCTCAGACCTCATTTCCGGAAAATTCCTGTCCTCTACATTGTATTGGTTACTTTCTGGTACATGCATTTCTTCTACTCAACTGCCTTCTGATTTGCGTTCTGTTTCTGTCACTTCAGTGCAAATTTCCATAAGTCGTTATCTTAACCACTCTAAAATCCTCAAAGCCTAGAAAGGTGCCCAGCACACTGCAGACATGTCAGTCAAACTAAGTAATTCATTCATTGTGCAAATGAGGAAATTGAGTTTTGGCAGTCTGCAACTTTCTCACTGGGAGGGATTTTACAGGAACATCCTCAAGGATAGCATTATAAGTAAAATGTAGCCAAAGTCAGGGTGGAGAGATGCTTAGCAGTTAAGGGCACAGGCTGCTCTTCCAGAGTCCTGGGTTCTGTTCCCAGAACTCACATGGCAACTCACAATTATCTGCAATATTAGTCTCAGGGGATCCAGTGCCCTCTTCTGGCTTCCACAGGCACAGTCACACACAAGGTGCATAAACATGTATGTAGGCAAGCAGTCATACACATAAAATAAAAGCAATTATTTTAGTAGGTGAGTCCATTTCATTTTAATTAGCTGAGATTAACTATGTAGTTATAAATGCCAGACACTGTTTCTTTTTCCTCCCATCTCTGAATCTTTATCTCCAGCTCATAGATAAAGAAACTGAGGGTCAGAGAGTTTAATTCACTTTCTAAGTTACACAGCTAACATATGGCAAACCTGGGAACAGAACACAAAGCCATGAATTCTGAAACTCAAGGTTTATCTTGCATAGCCATGCTGATGAGACTATATGGGTATGGTTTCTCTGACATCCCTAGGGGATGTAATCTCACAAAAAAACTTCCTGTTTCTCTAGCTCTTAGACTCTTTCTGGACCCTCTTCCTCAATGAACTCTGAGTCTTGGGTGTAGGAGTTTTGTTGTAGATATATTCATTTGAACTGGCCACCCTAATGCTGCATCTTGTTAGCACTGGTTTTTTTGTAAAGGTCTCCATCTGATAAGAGAACTTTCCTTTATGAAGGATGAGGTCTACACTTATCTTTGTAATAAATATTTAGATATTTAATTAATAAATTAAATTAATAAATACTTAAGATATAAATATTTAGAGAAATATTTATAGTGGAGTTAGGGATTATGCTGGTTTAGTAAAGTGGTGATTATAGGTTCTTCTCCAAGAGCCATGACTTCACTACCCCCAGGTAGTTGGCGAAGTTTCCAGTATACCAAAATTGATTTTCTCCTTGGTGAGCAGGTCTCAGCTCCATTTAGACAGCTGTTGGTTACCACCAAGGCATGAGTACCACTAGTGCACCCCTAGAGTTACTGTGCACTGTTGGTCATTGTTGCGGTTCATAGGCATCATGGCTGGGTAGGACTATTGGTTATTTCCTCCCTTTGGAAACCCACACGGCACCTTCTGGTACCATGAAAGCTAGTCCTCAGGGACGTGGTTTCAGATATAGCTCAGAACCTCTGGGTCCTGTATTCAAAGAGCATGGTATCTTCAGCAATAAGGACTTAACTTTTACTTCTATGGGCCAGCCAAGCAGAATAGCTATAGCCTACAATGTTTTCTGAGTCTCTTAGACAACCCTTATTAACAATTCAAATGGGGGGGGGTCTTGTACCTTCATTGGGGTTTTTGTTTGTTTGTTTGGGTTTGTTTTGTTTTGTTTTTGGTTAGTCTATGGTTCTTGTAGGGAATGTTGCTAACCCAAATGGGAAATTCTCATTTAAACTGTATATATACACAAATAGACTTACATGTATTCGAAGTACTAGGACTTTTGGTAGATAGTTCATAGTAGGATTCTTTATGGCCTTTTCTACACCCTTACTGTTATTTTACCCTCCTGACCCCTTCTTCTCTATTCACCTCTCTGCCCCCTCTCTAATCCCGTCTCCCATTTTTACCAATTCCCCCCTTCAGATACCTGACACCCTACTATTCCCCTAGCTATTGCTCCCTAGCCCCACCCCCACAATGGTGTTGTTTTACTTTTTCTGGTTTCAGAGTTTACTGCTTTAAGTCAGTTTGCGTTAGGGTTATGCCACAACTCAAAGAATCCTTAATAATACTCAAAAAATAAATAAATATTGCTCTGAGATGCAGATTAGAAGAGAAATCCGGGTAGCAAAAAAATGATTAAAAGTTAAATAGAGTTTACATTTGAAAAATGTAATAATGTGAGGTGGAAACTACTTATGTTCATAACAATGTTCAGTTTTGTATTTTGTTCATTGAAAATTAAAAGTATGGCCATTTTGCTAACCAGTGAGACAGTACAGATTTTGTTACGGGGGAAGGACACCAAGGCAAATCAAGGATGGGTGATCAGTACCTATTCTAGCTTGACTAATCAATTACACTCCATAGTATTTTGTGATGTTTGCTGGGAAAATTTAGTCAGAGCTATGAGCATACTAGTATCTCTTATTCAGAGAATTTCACTGTGTGTGTGTGTGTGTGTGTGTATGTGTGGTGGGTGTGTGATAAGTGTTTTTACTTGCTACCCTTAGAATTCTGGCTTAATATACTTAAGAACTTTAATTACTACTTAAGTAATTAACAACACAAACAGCCCCGAGTGTATGATATGGCCACACAATTGTATCACTTCTACAAAACTGTGTCACTTTGAGACTTATCCTCACTTTTCCCTCCTACCCCAAGCTAGGGGTTTGTTAATGACAGTTATGTTATATACTATCCCTTAGTCTAAGAGAAAAGGAGCTGTGTTCCCCATGTGAATCTTTTTTAGATAAACACCTGGTGATTGTTTCTACCGGAAAATGAGCCTGGTAAGTTGGTGGGAGGTAGGTGGGGGATGAAGAGAAAGCCTAACAACTCTTTCTGTCATGTGAGAGACAGTGAGTGTCTCAGTATTCTCTCGGGAACCACAAGCTGAGCCACTGGAATTACTCAAACACTGTATGTGTCGTAAAAGAAAATGACAGGAACAATACAACTCAGACTCTTCGGGGCTTATTTTCTTTGAGGGACATGTCCACACACAATGGTGTTCCTGAAAGAGTAAGAGGGGAGAGGGAAGAAGAATTCGTCTTTCTAGCCCTCCACACTGTTGATCTGAGACTTCAGTTTTCTGGCTTTTAAGTTTTTAAATGACTGACGGTATGAAAACCCACAGGTAAGTGCACCTCAGAATGGCCTGAAATACTGCTAGGCAACTGTCGTTAAAGGTTAACAGAAAGTGTGTGGTTGCATCTCTATTATAAGAAATATGCACACTGGACTCACCTGCAATGACCCCCACCTATTGGAATGGAAGATCGATGTAGTTTGGTATGATGCCAACACCTGCCCACCTGCAGCTAAGTCATAACCTCATTTGCTGTGTCTTGTTTGCTTTCCCTGGGTTTGGTTACATGGATGGATATCCATGCATAACTGTGCTTAGATGGACCGCATTTCTTTATAGAATATGGCTACATGGGTTACATTTCTGCATCAAAGGTCATACTCGATATCTTTGTTTTGGACAAGTGTCAGGAATAAGTAAAACATTATGTATCTTAATAGCTAAATCAAGGCTACGAGCCTGGCATGCTATGAGCACTGGACAAAGGGGTTATGGGCTGTGTGTTCTCAGCCCTACCCTGCTGCTACTGACTCACTGTTCCTCTTAATCAAATCTATCAAGGGCTCAGTTTCCCCGGATGTGGAGTGGAAAGTCACAGATTATTGGGTAGGGTGAGCGCGAAAAAAAAATCAGAGAATTACAGACTCCAAACATGAAAGGAAACATACATAACATATCAAACATAGCCTCCCCATCTTGTAGGTAGAACTAAAAAATCAGAGTATGTATTTATAAGAGTTAACTGTTATAAAGTTGGGGGTGGTGGCACACGCCTTTAATCCCAGCACTAGGGAGGCAGAGGCAAGCAGATCTCTGTGAGTTTGAGGCCAGACTGGTCTATAAGAGCTAGTTGCAGGACAGGCTCCAAAGCTACAGAGAAACATTGTCTTGAAACCCCCTCCCCCCAGAAAAGAGTTCTTCATTCAAATGTATGTTGCTGACCTCCTTGCCTTAGTGGTTTAGCCCGCCACCAACCTTAAGCCACAAGGTACATGGTCCTACCAGCACCACCCCAACAACCTCAAAACAGCCATAAACTCCATGTTGGCTGTGATGTCCACTAGCCCCAACTCTTTTAAAGTAAAAAACGTGGTATAAAATAAGAATCATCTAAAGATACAATTGTGAAATTCTCACTAAACAAGAAAAATTGTTCTCCTTAGCTATTTATTTGGACTTCTTTCCCAGAAAACACTTGGAATTTGTAGGATATTGTTTTTACAATCTTTCTAACCTCCACCAATTGATATATTCATTTTAGAAAAATTTATCTATGTAAATACCCCCTTCCCAAATTCATATTATTTGTTTTATTTAAGTGTTTATGTTTCAGTGTGCAGTTGCAACTGTTTACAACACAAATGGAAAGGAAGTACCTCTGTTCCACAAATCAGATCCACGAGGGTTGGTAGCTAAAATGCTACTTGAGCTAAGTCATCTAGGATAAATAGTCCTAAGTTACAACCACACTTCCTTAAATATAAATCCATATCAGTATGCTGGTGTGTGTGTGTGTGTGTGTGTGTGTCTTAATGAATGTAAAACACTCTTTAATTTTATTTTCAAAAATAACTAAGGGAAACATTCATGGGTAAATAAACTATTACTCAGTGGAAAGTTTAGCAGCATTGCTAAAAGCTGTTATTTTAAGCAGTGGCAACCACAGAAGAGGCACACTCAGTCTGTCTTGCAGAGAAAACAACAGGGCATAGGAAAAATGAAGAAGGAGCAGGAACTTCATGTATAACCGAAGGGAACAGATTTAGAATGTAGAAAACGGGCTTTTTACAAGGTGGGGAGTCCCAACCATCAAAGAATATAGTAAGTACAGAAGGATTACCAGAGGCAAACTGGGTCCAATTAAGGATGGATCGTTGCCTTTCAGGATGGAAAGGAGATTAAGAGAGACTTAAAATAGATTTTGTGACCACTTGATCAATGTTTCCTTTTAACCAGAGTTTATGAAGAGAGATGATGGCATGATCACCAAGCACCTGTTGAATGAGCACCATGATTTGTCATTGGGGAAGGAATTAGCCCCATATATGGGGCCCCAGAGGAGGGATGGATAGACCTCGAGAGCAGTTTGAAGCTTGCCATTATGAAGATCATTCAAATCGCCAGAGCTTTCCACTTATTGACCTGTGTGCCTTGGCAAGAGGCCACACCAATGGAGGCTCCAAACGAGGCCAGAAAACCATCAGTCACGTCTGAGGGGAGGAAGCAAGACTGAGACGATTTTGAATTTCCAATGAAATCCAAGCGCAATGAGAACAGAACAAAGGAAGAGGCTGTTTATGGTGGGGCTGTAGTTTTCAGGCATGAGAATGGCCAGCAGGCATTTTAAAGCATAATGCACCCCTCCGGTTTCTGACTGAAGAGAAGGAGTAGAGGATTAGAGTAGAGAATCCGTGTTTATAACAAGCTCACGGATACTGTTGATGATGCTGCTCCAGAAACTCACTTTCACGACCAAGGTGGTGCCCTGGCTAAACATGGTACTCATACCCCTTGAGAACCAACATGATGACAGGGAACAGCTGACTCAGGCACTAAACACACTGTATGGCAGAAATGGGCTCTGTTTTTATTTTCTAATTCACAAAGTTTTTATGTTATATTTACGTGCCTACGTGTGTGCATTTGAGAGAGAGGTAGAGGTAGAGGGAGAGGGAGAGGGAGAGGGAGAGGGAGAGTGCGCACATGGGTATATAGAGGCAGAATACAGGTGCCATCAGAGTCCAGAAGAGAGTGTTTGATGCCCTGGAGCTGGAGTTGTAAGCCACCTGATGTGCATGAGTGCTGGCAATCAAACTTGCATCCTCTAGAAGAGCAGCAAACTCTTAACCACAAAGTCATCTCTGGAGTTCCTCACTTTCTATTCTAACCACTGTTGTTTATGTTGATGAGAAGGACTCAGATATGTGCTAATTTATCTTTGAAATCTCCCTGCTGTTTCAGAGGGTGTGTGGTGTGTGTGTGTGTGTGTGTGTGTGTGTGT
>LOEQ01001259.1:555477-566086 GCA_001685075.1 Bramus lutescens
TGTGTGTGTGTGTGTGTGTGTGTGATTTACGCATGCAGAGACAAGAGAGAATGTGGCATGTCCTGCTCAATATTCTCCACCCTATTCCACTGACACAGGTTCTGAACCTGGACCTTGGTCAGTGGCCAGGAAGCCCCAGAGAACCTCTTATCTCCACTGGGTTTGCAAGCCCATGCATAGCCATGCTCTGTTATTTGCACCAGTCCTGGGTTCTGAACTCAAGTCTTCACAGTAGTGCAACTAGCCTCTTACTTCATGAGCACTCTCCCAGTCCCAACATTTTTCTTAGACGTGTGTGCAGACTTAGTTGATATGACTCCAAGAAGATCGGATCCCTCTTCTCAAATTACTCATAGCCATCTAGAAGAGACAGGACTGGGCAGAGAATCTCAACAAGCTGTGTGAAAATTCATGATGGAAACATGAACAACAAGCAGAACTCATTGCTAGTATTATCCTCATTTTATTATTACTTAACAAACATCCACTGAGCATCTACTATTTGCTGGTTGCTATGCTAACCACTTCATAGACCTTCTTAAGTGTCTCCTAACAACTCTGAGAGACACTATTAGAGTTTCACAGAGTTAAAACAGCAGTCACACAAGGATGAAGGAACCTGATATTGAGATGATGCGGGTAGAAAGCGGTGTCCAAATTGGACCCAAGAGCAGAATTCAGGCTGTCTTTCTGTGAGCAAGCATGGAATAAAAGTCTTAACAGTGACAACTATGTCAAACACCATTCATGACTCATGGCCTTCAGTGCATTGGACACTCCACAGCTTGAGACTCTCAAACAGAGTCAGGACAGATATTTAATTTAGTATTTGAGAAAGAGGGGAATAGGCTGAGCCATCACAAAGAAAGAGAATCCCATCCGTACGTGAGCTTCACATTTGGAACCGTCTGGCACTGTAGGTACTAAAGCGCAAAGTGGGTACCACCTGCCAGGAATACTGAAGGAACCCCTGTTCTTGGGGCAAGGTTCAGCATCACTTCTTGCTCTCCTTGGACTTGTCTGATGCTGAAATCTGAAAAGTGGAGTGTCACTTGACTCTTCTTTAGCTAGCACTTAAATATCAACGTTTTCCTTCTTCTATTTCACTCTCTTCTGGTCCTCTCTGCTTCATTAGAGGCTTGTAGTTGATTTTCTTTTTACAGTTTGGGGACCCACCACCCAGCTCCCAAATATACACAAGGAGTCCTATTCTCACTTATGAATGCCTGGCCTTAGCCTGGTTTATTTCTAGCCAGCTTGTCTTAAATTATCCTGTCTACCTTTTGTCTCTGGGCTTTTATCATTCTCTATTCTATGTATCTTTCTTTCCTCCTGACTCAGTGACTCTCCTCTTTCTTCTCCCTTCTTCTCTTATTTATTCTCTCTGCCTGCCAGTCCCTATTTCTCCCTCATGCCTGACTATTGGCAATTTAACTCTTTATTCGACCAATCAGATGTTGTAGACAGACAAAGCAACATCACAGCTTTACAGAGTTAAACAAATGAAACATAAAAGAATGCAGCATATCTCTGTGTATCATTAAACAAATAGTCCACAGCACAAACGAATGTAACACATTTTAAATTACTATGCACAACAGATGCTTGCTTTCATTATCATGTGTGTGCTGACAAGCTCTACATTTGCACCGTAGCCCAGGTTCATTGTTGAGCCCTAGATCTATCTCTAGATATAAGATATCCAGAGTCATTGCTGATCTCAGGAGTACCTGGTCCCGTTCATCCTAAATAACCAGAAATAAAGTCTCTAGGGAAAAGAAAATATAGAGTTGCGCCAGATAAAACCTTGAAAAACTTAAAGAACATTCTGATCATGCAGTAGAGGTTTAAAAAGTGCAGTGCTTGAATTTTACAGGCACAAAGGGCTTGTGCTTGATTATCTGCAAGGGAAATGTAAACATCTAGGCTTTCCAGGAACAATATTTATGGTAACATAGCCATCTAAATGTCATTTTCCAATTTCAAACTTTTCCATCTAACTTACAGATATTTGAAAAGATATACCTGGACTGAATGCATAATTAATGTTATAAAAAAAATAATGCAGATGGTAAACTAAATGGAGAGTGGAGGCAGAAAGATGTATGAATGGAAGAAGAAACTTCAATGTCCCCATCACGCAGAATAAAAGTCAAGAGATGGTGAGCCCTTTCTTAATGGAAGAGCAAATACCAGATGAGCTGGGCTACTTAGAGTTGCCAAGGTGACTGGAGAGAGGAATAATGTACTGGAGGTCAGTCAATGGTAAATAAAATGGCTACATAAACTCATTAGGTACAAAACGAAAGATAATTTCTTCAAGAGCCACGATGAATAATGATCTCTAGGCAATTTTGCCATTTTCTGTGCAGTAAAAATATCTCTGCAATATCTAGACAATTCATGTTTTAGGGAAGCTAAAGCCAGCCCTCAACATGACCTTAGTAGACTAAATCCATCAGTATATTCTACCTTGTTTGTCCTAATCTTTGAGTTAGCAAGGGATTAATCTAGTGTGAGCCAAAGACACACAAAGCCTCAGCTCAGAATTTTGGGAAATAATTAATATTCTTGCTTTTCTGTAAGAGGTCCTAGAAAGAATGCCTCTCTCCCTCACTGGACAGTGAGGTATAAGATGTTATTTTATGAAATTTTATGAAATGCTACAGATATCTTTTCTGTTTCAGAGAGGTTCACTATTGGAACAAAACAACACATAAAGAAAAAAACCCACAGACTTTCTAAAAAGTGGAATTGAAGTCTTGATGGTGTTTAGGTGGCTCGAACAATTCCTGATGGTATAGATTGGCAGCTCTCAATCTATGGGTCACAACCCCCTTGGGAGTCGCATATCAGCTGTCCTGCACATTAGATATTTATATTGCAATTGATAACAGTAGCAAAATTACAGTTATGAAGTAGCGACTGCCCTGCAGTTGCATCCCAAAGCAAACTAGGCTGGCTATATAATCCTCTTAAGGCTCATCATAGCAGGTGTGGACTGGAAAGAAAACTACAGAAGCAGAGAGCATTCTAAACAGATAGACTGCCCTGGGAACATGGCTACTCACCTCTACATGGGGCATCTCCACCTCAGGCCTATAGGCCTCCCTCTGACTTCTTCCATTTTCTACTCTAGGAGGGTCCCTGAATAGTGGAGCAGAAGAAACAGGGAAACCTGTTAAGGCCACAAGGCAGGCAGCATATGCTTGGGAATCATGGCTTTCTGCAAATAAACTGATAACAATGCTGTCTTTGTATGCGGTTTACAACTTTTAGTATCTTCTTTATCAAGAAAGCTGCCTAGGTCATAAAGTACCTTCAGGAGAGAAGATGGAAAAGGTACAAAGTCAATAAAATGTCTCTTAACATAGGCACCAGGAAATACAATAAATACAAGGATAGGAATATAAAAGGGAAGGTGAATTAGCCAATTAGATTTTAAAGGCAAAACCGTGAGAGAAATAAAACAGCAAAATCGAGCAAAAGGTAAACGTGTGTGGCAAATAAGTGGGAAATCCAATGGCTCTTCGCTCAGCTTTACTTTGTAGTATTAAAATATGAGATAGCCTTTAAGATCGTTGATTTAAAAACTTTGGGACAATAAACAGTGTTTTGTTTGTTGTTTGTGCTTTAAAACAGAAATACTCCAAAAGACTAATGATAGCAACCACTTGCCGCCCCAGCCTCCAATTCTTTGCTCCTCAGACATTCCTAGATTCTGCTGCCTTGTGTCCTCAGAGTGAAAGTTTGAACTCTTCCCTACTGTGTGAGCCCTGCAGCTCACAATGGATGTTCTGAAGCCATTCCTCAATGGAGCCTCCAGTGGCCCTTGGAATGAGGCTTTTGAATATTCCCCCCAGCTGGTGGCACTGATTGGGGCCTTGCTGGAACTTTCCTGGAGAAAGTGCTTCACTAGAGACAGGTTTGGATTGTTTGTAACCTCATCCTCCTTCCAGTTCACATTCCCTCCTTCTAGTTCACACCCCCTCCTTCCAGTTCACACTCCTCCCTGCTTCCGATATGATCTCCCAGCTCTGGGACATGTAGTTCTCTAGCATGTAAGCCACCCTTCTTTAAATTGCCTTTGCTCATGGTATTTTATCCCAGGAACAGAAATGTAACTAACCCACTTCCTTTCCTCCTAGCCTCTCTCCCCATCTCTAATAACAACATTAAATAAGCTGCACCTGAAACTAATCATTTGTCACTTTGGAAACAACACTCATGATGTTTCTGACAGTTTTTTTTTTTAAGTAGAAGTAGAAATTTACTCTTTGGAGGCATTTTCTTTGGCACAGCCCAAACCATAAAACAAAGAAAACCTTTCCTTTCACCTCTTTCATTTCTATGTAAATAATCATGGACTCTTCTCAAGTAGAATACATTTCCTTGGCACCGCCCTTTTTACTTTCTTCCTCTTTCTTATCGGTGCATATTAATTGTAGAGAAAAAAGATTCATTATTTTCATATATGTATATATGTATATAAGGAAATGTCATATTTGCTTCTCTGTTGGCCATACTTCCCCCTCCACCGCTTCTATTGTCCACTTCTTATTCCTTATAGTCCCCCATTCCTGATGTTCCTTCTGAGTCAGGTTTACTTAATATCATGATCTCTCACGATCTCTAGTTCTGTCTACTTTTTTTGGCAATTGGAATAATTCTGTTTGGGTTATTGCAAGGTGGAAGATTAGCTATAGATCCAGATACAGTACAGATACAGATACATGTATAGATATTGTTGTGTCCAGTCCATGGAGGCCCCAAGAGACCACCAGGAAGACCAACTCACCAAAATGCAAAAGCAAGGTTTATTATCATGCACATAGTTCCAAGCCAGCAGGGACCCTATCAGCAGTGAGAGGAGATACCCCCACCCTTCTAGAGGCAAAAACCAGGAAAGTTTCATTAGCAGGGTTTAGGGTAACGGGTTCAACCTGATTGGCTCGTATCTAGGGACTTTTCACAAATTTTTATTCTGTTGCTCGTCAAGTTTTCTTATCGGCTGACCTTTGGGTGGGAACATTCTACGGTTGTCTGTACTTTCCAGATGGCTACCCTGTTGCTTTTGCCCCTAGCCATTTCTGAGGACTGGAATGTTTTACGGGAAATAGCTTACACGAGACACAAGAGGGAGGCAGAGGACAAAATGGAGGAACTTTGGTTCTTCAGATATATATAATCAAAATCATGTATATATGTGTTTAGGGCTCAACATTTGGGATTGGATAGCCTATGGATGGAGGGCTCATCCCTGGAGAAAACTGATTCTCCCTCAGCAGCCCTTACTTACCAGTAGCTTCTTCATCTAGGGATGAGGTCATGTGAGAAATCCCTCATGCATAGTAACATGTCGACTTGTGTTGCTATTTTTCAAGTCTTGTTTACACAGCCAGAGTCTTGAGATTTCATGGATGCAGAAGATACTGTCTTAGGAAAGACACCCTGGTCCTCTGGCACTTATAGTCTTTCTGCCCCTTCTTCTGCAATGCCCCCTTAAATCTAGGAACAGGAGCCACGCTTTATCATTTGAAACTGTGACTCCTGTGGTCAGTTTTTCTCTCCTTTTTAAACCACTGTGGATTTCTGTAATGGCTTTTGTCTGCTACAAAAAGAAGTTTCTTCCATGAGGAGCATCTTAGTTACTTTTCTATCTATGTGACAAAGCACCATGATCAAGGACATTTCTAAAAGAAAGCATTTAATTGGAAAGTTTTCTTACAGTTCAGAGGGTGAATCCATGACCATCATTGTGGGAACATGGTAACCGGTAGGCATGGTAACAGTAGGCATGATAGCAGGCAGGTATGGTGCCAGAGCAGTAGCTGAGAGCTGTTTCAGACAACAACCACAGACAGAGAAAGAGAGCTAACTGGCAATGGCGCAGACTTTTAAAACTTCAAGGTTCACCCCCAGTGACATGCCTCTTCCCACAAGGCCACACTTCCTAATCCTTCCTAATCAGTTCTAGCAGCTGCAGAGGGAACATTCAAACACATGAGCTTAAAAGGACATTCTCATTCAAACCACTACAAAGGGTGAGGCTTTCACTTACCTGTGAGTATAGGGATAAGCATTTAGGATGTAGTTAAAATTATACTGGCTTAGAAAAGTGGCAGTAATAGGACCACAGGTAGCTGGCTAAGTTTACAGTAGAGGCATGACTTCCTTTCTGTTAACCAATGTTGAATCCAATTAGATAGCTGCTGGTTATTTATTCCCAAGACATAAATGTCACTATTACATCCTTGGAAATTATACTACCATGATAGTCATGGTCATCGCTGTGGTTCCTAGCTTTTACAACTGGCTAGGACTATTGATTGACAGATTTCTTGTCTGGCAGCTTTCATATCATTTTTAATTACTGTGAGAGTTAGCGTCAGGGAGGACACTTCCAGGTCCCATTCCAGCTCCTCTCCTCCTAGGCATCTGTCTGAAATGTGGGTATCTTCAGCAATAAGGTCCTACCATCAAGTTCTTAGAGGCAACCAAGGACAATAACAATCACATATATTATTTTGGGAGTCTCATTGGCTCCCTTGACAAACAACTCAGAGAAAGATTTTCCAAGTCTAGCTCTGGGGTTTTTGTCAGATAGACTATGCCTCTCAGGGGGAGCATGTCACCACTGAAATTACCTGGTGTGAGTGGGAAGGAAGCATGAAACACGCAACAAACCCACTTAAGAGTTTATTAGAGGAGACGTGTGTAATGGGAGCGTCACCCAGCTCCTGGCATCAATCCCAGGCCCCTGGCCTGGGAGTTTTGTTGGCCTGGACTCCAAATCCCAGCATGCCAGGTCCTGACCCCTCCCTAGGTGAGGGTCAGGACCACTCCCACAGGGTATTTAAGTGGGCACCCAAAGGAGGAACACATGGTCCCAGGTTTTGCATGTGCTCACCGGTTTTCTGTCTCCCCTGCTATGCTCTCGGCCACCTGAGATTGCTGCATTTAATAAAACATGGGCATTTTAATTTGGTTTGATTTGACCAGATAGGGTTTCTTTGCGCGGACGGAGTGGCTCGTCTTAGGATTTTTCCTAACAATGTGTACAGGCCTGGTGAGGTTGGTGTGCAGAAAGAGAGAGCTGAAGCCTTGCATCGACCTTTTAAAGGCTGCCTAGCGCATACACACAGGGGGATGATGTAGCTACATCGTCATATGCAGATGACGGAGCTCACACATGCGCGCAAGGGCTTACATAGCTGTGTCATACGTAGGTGTTGCAACCATACCACACGTGGGTTAGGCAGGGTCTTTTAAGATCCCCAGGGTGGTTAGGTATTTTTGCCTGAGGGCTTGTCTGCACATGCGTGACCCTGGAACCTGGAAGTGCCAGCTATGTTGGTTGGCTAAAATCATATCAACCACAGGTGACATAGCTTCATTCAAACTCTGTATGTACGTGCATACATATATTAACCAAATGCTTCATGTTCTCTGTTACTAGTAGGTAGCTAGACTGGTTTTGTTTTGCTATTGTGAATAGTAAGTATTACAATAAACATAAGCAGTTCTAGTCTCACTATTTATGTCCCTTTGGATCCTATAAGTGTATATCCAAAATGATGTAATTGGATCATGCAGTAGCTCTACTTCTGTGTGTTTGAGGAACCTCCATGTTGATGTCCATAGCAGATACACTAATTTACATTCCTATCCACAGGGTATAAAGTCCCCCTCATAAATATTTCATTACTGTTTGTTTTTCTTTATGGCAGCCATTTGGAATAGGTTACTTGGAATCTTGATACAGTTTTGAATTGCATTTTTCCTGAGAGCTAAAGAAGTTGACACTTTTTCGTGTATTCTATTGGCTATTTGTATTTATTCATTCATTTGTCTGTTCAGCCATCTAGTCATTCATTTATTTATTGACTGGACTCTTTGTTCTTTGGCATTTACTTTTTTAAATGTTTTCTGTATTCTGTATCCCTGTTGAATGAATACCTGGAAGAGATTTTCTCCCATTCTGTAGGATTTCTCTTAAGTTTGTCAGTTGTTTCCCTACCTGGGTATTTACTTTCTTTAATGAACAGATTCTCTAAACTTTTAAAATGTTCTAAATATAGCAATAGTCTGTTAAGTTATCTAGTTTCTAAGCACCTGGGACAGCTGTGACACACAGGTAACATGCCTAGTTAGTGTCCTAAGAACAGGTGACTTAGTGCATGAACTCAAACCCATCAAAGGCATCACACCATACTGACCAACAACTCTTCCTTAAGAATCCAGTTTACAGCAGATCCTTGAAAAAATATCTACCAATGGTACCAGCAGATTGAGGCAATATGCGTCCTCATATTATTTTAATAAATTCAATTATACATGTCCAAAATTCACATAGAAACAAAATCGTATTGAAACTATAGCCCCCATTCTTTCATCGACTTCACTCAGTGAATGCATACCTGTGAGCTAGCAAATGGGAGGAAAGAGTTTCCATTCCCCTCTTTGGTCCTGTTTTTATATATAATTCTTTTAAAGTGAGCACTTCAAGGTGTTGAGTGTGATTTGAGAGTACCAGGTGATGTGCTTTCCAGATAACACACCCTCAGTGCAAACCAACAATATCATGAGTGTTCGATCTCAGAAATAAGAACTTACCTGAGTTACATATCTAGTTTGGTTCGATTTATTCTGTAGTAGCATAATGGTTTACAATGGTATCCTTTACAAGGGGATTTGCTGATTCCACTATCTTCGCACATATGCAATTTTGCCTTTCACAGAAATTTTGAAATTATGTCCAAGATGCAATTTTACTTTAAATATCTGTGGGGACCGGGGAGAGTGATTTGCTGCATGTACTGACATGGCAGGAATGAAGCTTCAGGCAGAATGGGAAGTCCTCTTCTATCACAGAATTTCACACATTTCCACTTTCCTCTGACTTTGTGGTTAAGAAATTAGATTTTGTGATAATTTTAGAGGCCCTTGTTCTAGGGAAATTAATTTTCTACTCAATTATGCCTAGTTTTGTTTCAATGTTGAGATGGAGGGAGGGAGGGAGAGAGAGATAAAAAACCAGGGAGACATATACATAGCATCTATATCTTGGGAAATATTTGTGGATTGCCGTTTTCAGAAAGTGAAGCTACCCAAAACATCTACCTATGCAACACTCAATAGATGCTGATCCTCTACAAACTTCATCCCTAAAATGGCAGAACTGTAGTATCTCTCCCAGAAAATGTGGGAAAGCATACATTCTATGGACTTGGTATGCAACTTAGCAGTAATGTGTTTTCTTCTTACATACAAGTACCTGGGTTTTACTTTGGCGCCATATAAATACAAATGGCATAAATTGTGGAAGAGTGGGGCTCTTTCCCTTGCATTAATTCTTCAAAGTAGAGCATGATATCTAATAGGTATGGCACAATTTAAACTACTTTTATTCCTTGTACCTCATAACTACATGTGGCTACTTGCCACCATTTTAAACAAGCATAACACCAGAATAACCAGTTCAATTTGAAGCATTCCATTTTCTTTAACAAAAAGGAAACATCTAAAAGTAATGCCTCACACTCTCTAAAGTGATGCATTTGGAGCCAGGGTTAAAGATCAAGCCATCAATAACAAAAGGTCTAGAGGGATAGTTAAGTGGTTACAAGGGCATATAGTTCTTGCAGAGGAATTTACTTGTGTTCCCAATACCCTCAGTGAGCAGCTCCTAGACTCCTATGACTTCCAACTCCATGGCCCTCTCCTGGGCTCCATAACCTGCACTCGTATGCATATATCCACACATAGACATACACTAAACATAACAATAATGAGTCTTTTAAAAAAGAACTGGATATAAAGAATACTTTGCAGTGTTGATACAGTGAGAATGTGTAAGAAACATTAAACCTAGAATCTTTCTAGGAAGCCATCCTCGAGCTATGTCCTCAAAGGAGTTCCAGGAAAACTATTTACTTCCAAAGAATGGTTCTTGGTTCACCATTTTCTCCCCTATGGGCCTGTGAGAAAACTAAAGAAACTACATTATGGTTATATGCTTTTAGGGCTTCTATTGCTATGTTAAAAATACCATGCCCAAAACAACTTGGGGAGAAAAGTGTTTATTTCAGCTTACAACTTTAGGGTCACATTCCATCACTAAAGGAAGTCAAGACAAGAATTCAAGGGCAATAACATGGATGCAGGAACTGAGGTGGAGGCCATGGAAGGGTGCTGTTAATAGCTTGTTCCTTATGGCTTACTCAGCCTGTTTTCTTATAGCATCCTGGACCAGTGGCACTGTTCAGGATGAGGTAGGCCCTCCTACATCAGTCATTAATCAAAATAATGCCCACCAGGCTTGCCCATGGGCCAATCTGGGGGAGGCATTTTCTCAGTTGAGGTTCCCTCTTTCAAAATATCTCTAACTTGTGTCAAGTTGACATGAACCTAGCTGACAGCTATACCTAATTAAAATAAAAATGAGTGATAATGGTCTATCATCTTATTTACAGGAACCAAAATGACACCAGAAATGAATTATGAAGATACAGAAGCAAATCCTGATAGTGGTGGTGGTGGTATAAAGACAAAGATAGACAAAGAGGGTCAGAGACAGAGAGAGAGGGGAGAGAGAGAGAGAGAGAGA
>LOEQ01001259.1:572902-594605 GCA_001685075.1 Bramus lutescens
CCATTTCTATTAATGTGTGTAGCACCACGAGGTGGTGGCTTACCGGGAAGATTCGAACCTACGTCCATCTTGGGCTGGAGCTTCATGCGTCTGCCTGACTCAGCTTTCTCCCAGCATTCTATTCTGTCTACTCCACCCACCTAAAGGCTGGCCTATCTAAAGTCCAAGGCAGTTTCTTTATTAACCAATGAAAGTAACACAGATGACCCTCCTACATCACATCCCTGCCTAATGCCACCAAGGAAACAGAACTTCCAGCTATGAAGAAGGCAAAGGGCTGACTGAACCTCAGTAACTTCTCGACTTCTCATTGATCTTTGGTTCTTTGGTGTGGTCCAGAGTTGACCTAAACCAATCACCAGTCTGCAGAATCAGGAACAATGTAAGTGTGAGAAAAATAATCAGAACAGGAAGTGGAAGACCCACTCCACATGGTGCTTCTTTCCATCAAAGGGTTGAGTTTTTAAACAAACAAATCTAAATCTCACACTTAGATTAATCTAAAAAATATGAAAACTAGACAAAATTAAGAGCTTAAAAATTAAACTTTCCAAAATGTGTGCCTCAAATACATGTGTATTTGAATAGCTCCAAAGCCAACAATTACAGGAATTCGCATTGGGCTCTGATGTGGAGCCAAGCCTGAGAACCAAAGGCTAAAGACTCCCAGCTTTTCTTCACTTCCAATCAGCCAGCAGATCAGTCACACAGAACAGTTTTTCAGTCTGTCTGATCTCAGCTGATGCATGATATCCACTTCCCACAGTGTTTGCAATTTCTCTTCTTGACTATCTGGATATTGTTGAGCTTTTTTTTCTTTCTTTGAAAATTTGTGAGAAAGCAATTAGCATCTAAAAATACCCCAGTGAGCTACGCAGTGTAGTTCCCAAATTGACCTTGCTTAGAACGGAGTGCCCAGTGATTGCCGCAACAAAACCAGAGGCTGCCCAGCACTGGAACTGCAAGCTCAATGCTGTGATCCATACCCAGCCCAAGTTTGCTGGGAAGCTGGGAATATTGACAAGACTCCTCCATGTCTGGACCATACTATTCCCATTTGTGAAGGAGTGTATGGTCTGAAATAGTGTTTTGAAGCTTTATACCTCAGAGTTGTTTATAGGGCTACCTCCAAAATGGGTGAAGAACAAAGGGGACATATGGTCATCTCAAGTTCCCCTGTCCTCAAAGAAAACAGAAGAGCCCTATTTCCTGGACAGTGGAATTTCCGCTACACTGTTATTGAGGAAAATAACCAAATGGTTCTTTTGTCTGACTATCATCCGTTCCATCTCCTCATAAAGTTCTTCAGTTTTTTTCTAGAAATCTGTCTTCCTCCCCATTTATTACGGCCTTTGCAATGGTATCAGGAAAGACACCTTGGGGGTGGCTCCATGATCCAAGCCAAAGCAGAATCTCTGGGAATATAAGTTTAAAACATGGAGACCAAGAACAGAGGAGCTTGGAACAGGTTCATCCTGCTCCAAGACCCAGAAGACACCAGAAAAGACCAGTGTCAAAAATTAAATTGTCATACATGTTTGAAACTTTAACTGACTCCCATGTGACTATGCACGTGCTTCTACACGTATGAGAGAGTGTCCCAGTAACATTATTTGTTATAAACACTGTAGGACAGAATTACCTTGATTATATTTACCTTACCCAGGATCATAGTACATTAGCAGAGTTCACTGTCCTGGAGTTCACCTTGGTGGCCACATGACTAGCTAGATGCTAGGGCTTGCTGTTGCCCACCATCACAAGAGAATAATACCCACAAACTGAGAAAAGATTAACTCAAAGTATAGTTTCTACTGAACACACATTACCTTCACACCATTGTGAAACTGCGCCCTAAATCTAGACTGTCTGGTTCTGGAGATAGGGCCTTTAAGGAGATAATTAAGATCAAAGTAAGTTATATAGGGTGAGAAACAAGGGCAAAGGGACTGCAGTCCTTACTGGAAGACCCTGAAAGTGATGGATGCAGAAGACAAATCCCTTGAGGATTCAGAGAGGTGGGAGCCATCTTCCATTCAAAAGGAAGACCTCCCCAAAACTCAACCCTCCCAATACTTGATCTTGGACATTCAACGTGAGAAAATGAACTCTTGCTGTCTGCAATGTTATGGACACTCTGCCAAGACTAGCATCGCTAGGCAGCATAATCTTGGGCCCTCGAGGTCTAGACCTGCTCTTTCTAAAGCTGGGATGTTCTTTCTCTGCTTTTGCTCAGTCAGTCACTCCAGATCTTTCCAATAAATTGGTGTATGTTACAGAGTGAAACTCTGCTGTTTAAAACAAAATCACATGTAATAGCACTACTTACAGGTAAAATAAGCCAGAGTGTGGCTAACTGGTCTCTAAAGATCACAGCATGGCAGCCCTTCATGGTTTTAATGTCAACTTTATCCTAGAACTGGACACTTTCCTGCCATCACAGACATTCAAATTCAGCTGGGAAGGCAGAAGACCGCAGCATCTGTCATTTAACCCAAGAATTTTAAAGTAGTTAAAAATCTAGGAAAGTAAAATTTTCATTCCTCATAGTTGTTGTAAGAATGTAAGAGCCTTGGGCTGTGCCTGGGGAAGCTGGTGTGAGAGTTGGTGCCAAGGAGCAGCTTATCACTGCTACTTACTAGTGCTCTATGTGGTTTATAAATTGTGCCGCCTCTCAGAACCTCGGCATCCCTATCTGTAATATGAGTAAAAAAATCATTTGCGAAGGTATTAAGCTGTGTTTATTTAAGTCTGTGTTTGTCTGCTGTTTACCTCTCTGTACATATGCATTAACACATATGTATGTGCATACACACCCTGACACACATGCCCAGAGAAAGAGAGCTCCAGAAAGAAAGAGTTTCAAAACCAGCCAAACCTTTGTGTTTCCTCAGAGAAACCTTTGAGGCTCAAGGGAGACACCTTCAGTGCAGTGGAGAACCTTCTCTGGGCCTTAATTGCCCACACTCTGAGATCTTGTGATAATTTGTGATAAATGGGAAATACTATAAAAATAAGAGTCATCAATATGGATAAGAAGATATTGGCCTGTGATTTCCAAAAATAGTGGGGACCTCAGCTTTGATTCCCAGAGCCATCTCCAAGTAGGCATCAGGACCCAAGTGAGATCTATCTGAGGAAAACATCACCTCTTAGCATTTCAGATACCTTGCTTGCCGGTTAAGGAGCCATGCAACTGCAGAAAAAATGCTTGCAATGGAAGATTACAACCAGAGTGTTTCTTCTATGACTCTAGAGAAAGAGAAACCTTGAGGATAATGGGTTTTCTGTCCACCTACCAAGACAGAGGCTCATAGACTTCCCTTGTTTCATGAAAGCAACAGTCGTAGGAAGTATTAAAGTTTACTTTCTATGTGAGTGGAAAGTGTTCATAAGCCAGGAAAGTGGGAGCTGGCATCACACTTGCCAAAAAGTACACGCTGGTTTCATCAGTGTCTCCCTGAGTAGGGACAGTGTATTCCTGGGGAAGAGGCTGGGCCAGGAAAGCTTTGTCTACACCATGAATTTGCATCCTTCCTACAGCACAGCCTTGTGAAAGCACTGTATCCCTTAGGGGAATTTCAGTGTCTTCATCTTTATCTGTTCCTCCTGTTTCTTCTTCCCCATTGTCCTCATCTGTGCCCTCATGTTGCTACCATCACAGCAGCTACTTATTTTGTTGACGACACAACTTTTCTAAACACATAAGTTTATTACCGCATTTTCACCACACAGCTCCTTAAAGGAATTCCTTTTATTTTTTATTATAAGAAAACCAGGATTTAGAAAGAGACTTCCCTGAGAAGTTGAGAGGTAGCAGATTTCATTAATGTAGTGAATCACTGGATTTCGTAAAGACACCATAACTGTGTATATAAACATATTCTGTGGAAAATAAATTTAATTCAGAACTAGATATATTATTTTAAATGTAATAAAAGTCCCGAGAGCAGCTTTAAAACAAACAGAAACAAAAACCCAACTAAACTCTAAAAAGCATTGTTGTTGAAATGCTAGTAGGAAGCAAACTCTGACTCCTTCTAGTTAACACATAAGCATTCCCAGAGTTAACTATGAACCTTATTTTTATGGCATCTGATGGACCTAATCCATTCAGTTGCTCTCAGTAATGGTGAAATCAAATCCAATTCTCTTACAAGTGCAGTTCACAGACTTTCTAGTCTGTTTTCCTTCTATTTGTATGCCTTTTATTGATTTGTTCTTTGACAATTTCAGGCATGCTTAGAGTGTATTCTGACTTTTCTTTTTTTGAGGGAGAGAGAGAGTCATGAAGCCTAGCCAGTTGTACCAGCTAGTTTTATGTCAACCTGACACAAGCTAGAGTCATTGGAGAGGAGGGAGCCTCAATTGAGTAAAGGTCTCCATAAGATCAGGCTGTAAGCAAGCCTATAGGGCATTTTCTTAATTAGTGTTGATAGAGGAAGGCCCAGCCCATTACAGGGGTCCTGAACTAGGGGTCCTCACTTCAGCTGGGGAGGCCGCATGGGACTGAACTAGGCCCTCTGCATGTGGGACAACAGTTGTTTAACTTGGTCCATTTGAGGGGCCCCTGGCAGAGGGACCAGGATCTATCCCTGGATGTATGAGTTGGGCTTTTTGGAGTCCATTCCCTACAGTGGCATGCCTTGCTCAGCCTTGATGCAAGAGGAAGGGCTTGGTCCTGCCAGGCTGTGTTGACTCCCTGTGGGAGGCCTTACTCTTTCTGAGGAGTGAATGGGGGATGGGTTGGGGGAAGNAGAAAGAAAGAAAGAAAGAAAGAAAGAAAGAAAGAAAGAAAGAAAGAAAGAAAGAAAGGAAGGAAGAAAGCTGAGCAAACCAGGAGGAGCAAGCCAGTAGGCAGCACTCCTCCATGGCCTCTGCATCAGCTCTTGTCTGCAGGCCCCTGCCCTGCTTTCAGTTCCTGTCTTGATCTCCTTTATGAAGAACTGTGAAGTTGAAGTCTAAGCTGAATAAGCCCTTTCCTCCCCAAGTATCTTTGGTCATGGTGTTTCATCACAGTAATAGTTACCTTAACTAAGACACCAGAATGACTCATGTGACCATGGCTTTGGAATTATCCACTGGAGCCCTGCGGGCATCTCAGCCTGTTCATTTACTACATCTCTTATTTATCTGCTAGCTGCAGTGACTCAAGCTAAATATAACCTAGAAACCTAAAAAGTTGCTAACACCCAATAGAATTCTGAGAAAAATATCTTTAAAACAACCTCGATTATATACCTAGTTTACTCTGCATTTCCTACAACCATCCCTTGTTGTGTGTGAGGAATCTTGGTCATGTTGAGAGCTTAACTAAAACCACCCCACATGAAGATTCACTTGACACCACAATTATTTCTTGGATCACAAGATTCCAAATGTTTTCTTTAAGAGGAGCTGGATCATGCGCTATGGAAGGGAAAGGAAGTAGTCAAGAAGATGATTTCAAGCAGAGAAACAGCACGCATGACTTTGTCTTTTAAAAATAGGCATTGGCAGCTTCTGGAAGAGACATAAAAGTGACCGTGTATGATGGTGTGTATAAAAATATCACCACGGAACTGATTTTTGTACAGAAACCAAAAACTTATTAAAAATAAAATTCTTTTTCTCTATTTTCTTTTTATATTTTTACGTTTTATTTTATTTATCTGTTTATTTTGGTTTTGTTGTTTTTTTATATCCCAACTGCAGTTTCCCCTCCCTCCTTTTCTCCCAACCCCTCCCCTTACCCCACCCCCATCCACTCCTCCTCTTCTGTTTCTCTTCAGAAAAGGGCAGACTTCCCATAAATATTAGTCAGCCATAGTATATGAAGCTGCAGTGAGACTGGAAGAGGCACCCAGTAGGAAGAAATGGTCCCAAAGCAGGTAAGAGAGCCAGAGACAGCCCCTGTGCCCTCTTTTAGGAGTCCCACAAGAACACCAAGCTACACAACTGTACCATGTATGCAGAGGGTCTAGGCCAATTCCATGCAAGTTTCCTGGCTGTTGGTTCAGTGGTGATTAGTTGGTTCTGTGGGTTGGGTTTTCTTGTTGTATCCTTGACCCCTCTGGCTCCTACAATTCTTCCTCTCCCTCTTCCTTGGGGTTCCCCGAGCTCTGCCTAATATTTGACCGTGGGTCTCTGCGTTTGTTTCCATCAGTTGCTGGGTGAAGCCTCTCTGATGACAGTTGGGCTAGGCAATGATCATGTTTGTCTCTCTTTTTTTCCAGTCTTGTTTTTGTTCGTTTTATGGTTGTTTCAATGAAATGTCTGATTAAAAAAAAAAAGCAACTAGAAGGCCGAAATGGTGTCTAGCCCAATGATCCATGCAAGATGTAATAAAGAACCCAACAGAATGCCCAGTGAGATGAAGTGGGCTAGACAAACTGGGTAGCATGAAGACAGTGCACCTCAGTTGCCATTATGATAGGTAAGAGAAGGAGCAGGGTCAAGAACCCGTTTGAAGTATATAGCTTTTTAATAACAATCGCTAAAATATGAAGAAAGAGACCTCAGGAAAGAGGAATATCTCATAGAGTGAGGAATCCCAGTTGGCGTGCATGCTGGCTAGCCTCTATTTCAGAAGAAAAGGGGGGAGGGAAAGAAGTCCGTCACAGAAACCATGGCTTACAGTGGAACTACTCTAGTGGCACAGAGGAGAATTACATGGGAGATTTTTTCAGAATATAAAGGAACACAGGGGACTTTCACTGGTCCAGTTGTCAGAGTCGTAGACCTATTCTCTTCTCATTTGTTTGTTATGTTCAGCAAGGATGCGGATGATGGAATCCATTGGTGGAGCCCACAGGCACACCCAGGACTTCTGCTACCTAATTTGATCTCCTTACAAATATCTTAAAGTTGCCAGGGACAAAGGCTTCCCTTCCTACAAGGAAGCCTAAGTCAGCCTCCTCTTCGCCTTCCAGATGGCACCACACACACTGGATAGAAATGTTCAGGAAATGCTTTCTTCTTTGAACTAAGAGAAACACCTTCTTCCCTTGGAGCCACTCCCACTTTCTCATCCTCCACAAACGGAAGCTGCTAACTTTGGCAAATTCCCCGTGACCAGTGCCTTGCACTGTTTGTGCTCTTGGCAGATACTCTGCAGTAGAAAGATAAGGATAGAGCTTAGGGACGTTTATGTTTCTACTGGTTTCCTTAGCAATGTCCCAGCAGGCTGCCAGCTCCCCTACAAACCTGCTTCTGAGTCAGCCTATTTTCTGGCTGGCATCTAGACTCTGCCAAAACATGGCTGTTAAAATAATAACTTTTTTCACAGCACTTCACAGTTTATAAAATGTTTCCCAGACTTTACTTACTTTTATCTTCACAGCAGAAATTCACAGAGAATTTATTATCAATATCCACACTACACAAGTAAAGAGATTGAGGCTCGCCAAAGCTTCCAGACTTGCCTTGCATGCCCAGCAATTAAGTAAACAAACAAAATGGAGACATGGGATGGCAGTGTTTGCTTCTCTTAGGCAATAGTGAACACTGAGGCATAGTACAGCATCTCTGAGTTGACTGAGGACCTCAGACAGGATGAAGGATGATCTAAGAGGCAGGACTTTTCTACAGATTAAGACAGGTTCAAGATGTTACTTCATCCATTGACTTGCTCCAGGTATTTTTAAATGGTAAAAATACAATAACTTTGTAGTTCTCACTATATAATAAATGTACTATGGGCTCATATCCCTCTACTTAGCCATGTATAACTTGACTTGGCATTAAAATGCTACTAAGGCAAGGATTGCCTGATGTAGTACTGTGCTCAGTAGGTAACTGAAACGGTGATAAAACTTCGTTTGATAATTTTTATAGATTAATATCAAATTGGCATCTCAAGGAGAGCATATAATTATTGGTACAAAGTCCTGTGTTTGTATACATAGGAGGGACTAGATTAGCAATAAGGGCTCTTTCTCAACAAGCACAATAGCACTGACAGATGACCAAGATTCAAAGTATGAAAGAATGGATTTATCCACCAAACCTCAGAGACACTGGGAAATACAATTAGTATTTATACTGGAATGATTTTTCATGGCTCATTAAAAAAATCTCCTAATCTCTTGATGAAAGCTCTAAATTTCTGAATTATGAAGGTGAGCTACACACTCAATAAATTATCCATTATCCTTTTATTTCTGACAAAATCAAAATCATTAAGATATTTGATCTGAAGAGTCCTTAAAAGACCATTGGGGGAAAATAAGACAATTGAGTTAAATAAGCTGTCCATCTGTCTACAAAGAAATATTTTAACCCTTCCACTTAATCCATTAACAAAAGTCATGTCCCCCTTTGAGTGAACCCTATATAAGGAACATACTAACCTACAGAGGTGCTAGTCATAAAAATATAACATATATATACTTGATGTACATTTTTACATACTTGATGGTTAGCGAGAAGAAACAGTCATGATTTTATCATTAGAATATACTCCTTGTAGCAGTGGGGGGGGAGTGGGGAGTTGCATAAGCCTTTAATTCCAGCACTCAGGAGGCAGAGGCCAGTCTGATCTATAGAGCAAGTTCCAGGACAGGCTCCAGAAGCTACACAGAGAAACCCTGTCTCAAAAGGAAAAAAAAAGAATATACTCCTTGTATGGAGGTTGCAGCAAAAACAGCATGGCTCAATTCACAGGCAGCAGCCTCATATATCTTATGGTAAATGCATCTCCTAACCATGTCAAGAGGCCAGGCTGAGTAGTTGCCTTCCACATATCCAAGTTTGATTAGTGTAAATATGCTTCATGATGTTGGCACAATGATGAACTAAGTAAAGGCGCATTTATCAGAATGTATCCCCTAAATTAAGCAACACATGACTGTATTTTCCTTTATGTTGACTTATATTTTCTCTTATAATAGCTTTCAAGATAAAGTCGTGAGTTTTGACATTTGATAACCTGTATTTAAATGCTGGCTTTGCCAACTGCTATTTAACAACTTGGGAGAAATTACTCTCAATGCTTTCAAATGGTAGCATAACAGACTAACTAACGACGTATAAAATTAATGCTCACAGCTATCACAAAGGTTCATTGAAGTAATGAACAATGTTCTTATAATACAATGCTTGCTATAGTTACCACTTACTTAACTGTAGCTACTATTAATACATACTCTACACCTTCACCTTCTCTGACTTGGTCCTAAAGACTTATGTGAGGTAGACCAATGAGTAGACCAATGCCAACACTACGTATCTGAGAAGTGTTTCCACTGACACTCATGTCTTCTTTTAAGGTGATGTATATTTTCAAATTTAATTTTTATGAGAATTTCTTGCATTAATGCTGTATTTATAGCACTTCTCTCCATCCAGCTCCTCTTCTGACCCTTCCATTCCCTCTCAACAAATTCATGACCTCTTCTTTAAGACTCTTATATCCTGTTGAGTCCATTTAGTGTTGCTCATGTGTATGTGTGTTTAGGACTAACCACAGGATTGGACAACTTATCAGGGGGTTCATCCCTGAAGAAGGCAGATTCCCCCGTTCTAAGTAGCTTAAATTAATTGCCTGTAGTTCGTTATCTAGGGATAGGGCCTCATGAGATTTTTCTCCATTGACACTGGAAAGTCAACTTGTGGGGGTTTATCATGTTTAGGTTGAAATGTCATGGGTGTTCTTCCCTGTCATGTATAGAAGACACAAGCTCTTTCCGGTCCTTGGGCTCTTCTGACATTCTGCTCCCTCTTCTGAGATATTCTCTGAGCAGCTGTATTGCAGATGTGTCATACTGCATCTACCCCACAGTCAGTTCTTCTTTTCATTTTGGCCAGCTGTGGATTTCTGTAATGGTCCCCATCAGTTGCTAAAAGAAGCTTCTTTGAAGAGCAATCTGTGGGTGCAAGGATATGTGTAAAAATGACGTTAGAAATTCTCCTGGTTTGTAAAAGCAGCAGTAGTGTGTTCCCCTCCAGGTCCCAGGTCCTTGCCCACCATTGGTAGCTGGCTGGCTTGCGTTACCAGGCATGAATTCCTTCCGATTGAGTCAGCCTTCAGTCCAGCTGGACTTCCGCTGATTACCCCCAAGATATGCGCCTCTGTTGTATCCTTATGGGTATCGTCCTATGCTGGTTATTGTGGTTCATAGGTTTTACAGCTAGATAGGGCTGTTGACTGCTTTTCCTCCTTGGCAGTATGAATAGCACATTAGATACTATGAGAGCTAGTCCTCAGGGAAGGTAGCTTCTAGATCAAATAAGAAAAAAAAAAGAAGTCACTTTATCTTTATTTGTAGATGATATTATATTTTATATATAAAAGAACTTGTTATCTAAAAAGCCACACCAGAAAACTTCTAAAAATGATCAAAACTTTCAGTAAAGTGGTGGGATACAAGCCAGCTTACAAAAATCAGTAGCTTTTCTATAGACCAGTGATAAACACACTGACAAAGACATCCTGAAAACACTCCTATCACAATAGCCTCCAAACTTTCAAGTACCAAATTTTAGCTTAATTACCCATTTATCTTCCCAAACTAAATAAAAATAGGAAACTTCATGAACTACTATTAAAGGGAAAAAATTGGGTTTCATCCTAATGGTAATTGCAGCACAAACACATGCAAAAACACACACACATACACACACACACGTGTGTGCATGTGCAGCGTGTGCAGTGTGGGGAGTACCATGGTTTATTTTCCTCTTACAGAATATGAATTTCTATCAAAAGAAGCAAATTAAATCAAGTAAGTTAATTCCACACTAGATGTCAGCTAACAAATAGAACACACACAGTTAGAAGAGCACAATAAAAGGAAAACATTCTAGCTAATAATTTTATTTCACGTTTGTTCATAACAAAATTATAGCAACAGTTCATTTGACAGAATACAAAACCTAGTCCTTATTTTTCTAAGGTTTAAGAAAAGCACAGGGCAGCATGATAACCTGAGGAGGTCTCCAGAGCTGCTCCATAAGAGATCTGGGCACTTTGGGCAAAGATGGGGACTGCACTGAGAATCCATCTGGGCACAAGGGACACAGCAACAAAAGGTCACAGCAGCGGGACAGAGAGGAGAGCAGAAACCAGAACTATGATTATATTTATCTACAATGTTGTTTAGAAACAGCTCTAAAGATAAGAAAAAGAAAGGGAAATATACAGTGGAGAAGAAAAGTGGGCAAAAAATGCCTATAAAGTCCAAGATTCAATAAACAAAGCTCTCTAAGTGGCCATGAGAAACATTTCTAACGAACTAAAGAAAGCCCTGACTAAAGAAGTAAAGGGACAATGGTGACAAAGTTATACCAAACAGAAAACCCAATATCAGTAATGATCTAGAAATCAGTTTTTAAAGAACCAGATGGAACTTTGATCATTAAAGGTACAATAATAGAATTTTTTTATTAGAGGAATTCATCAGTAAATTTGAACTGGCAAAGAAAACTTTGTCCTGGGCCAAGGGACATGGCTCAGCCGATAAGAGCGCTTGGTGCTCTCTCACAGGGTCAGAGCTCAGTTCCAAGCACCCACACAGGGCAGCTGAGAACTACCTATAACTCTATATAATATTCTCTTCGGAACCATGTGGGCCCCTGCGCACACTTTGCAAGCACACAGATAAAAATAAATATCAATGGAAAGATAGCTCTATAGAGGTCATAGGATCCAAAAACCAGACAGGAAAAGGAACGAAAAGAGAAGCAGAACCTCAGAAAAACCTGGGATAGGATTATGCACCAGCATTCTCCCGGGATAAGTGGTATAAATGTAGAGTCCTCTAATCTATCACTGTACAAATGCCGAAATCCGAAGAAAGAAAGGAATCTTGAGTGACGAGTGAAAAAGGCTTATCACTTGAATAGCAATGCAAATAAGGTGTCTTCTCAAGAGAGCAAAAATTATGAGAAGACAATGGAATGATAACGTGTTCAAAGAAAGAAAAAGAGCTGCCAATCAAGAATTCCATGACTAGAGAAATAATATTTGAAATATCAAAGCAAGATTTAAAAAAATTCCAGATTCCTATACACTGAGTGAAACTGTTATTTCCCTGCCATTTTATAAGCAACAAATATTCTCAAGGCTCAGGGCATGCAGTCTCTGAATGTAATGTGATTAAAAATAAAAGAGTATCAATAAAGCTGACTATGTACCTGAGACAATATAAACGTATTCCTTCTCCTTTCCTATTTTTATTGATTTAAGAAGCAGCTGCATTGCAGTTTATATTATTAGGCCTATTAAATAGAGAAATGTGATGCCGTCACAAAAAGGCACAAAGGACCTAGATAGAATTAAGTTTATCCAAACAGGAAACAACTCTACATGCTAAGTTGAACTCAGACAAACAGAAGACCAGCAGAAATGATGAAGGGGAAGGTTACAATGACAACGCCTGTGGCTATGCACATGCTGACATCCTTCTGCCAGTGTATTCAAAAGGCATTAAGCTATATAACCAAATAACTACAAAAAGGTTTTACTGAGATTGCAACATCCATAGACATAAAACCTGCAAAAATAATATGCTAACACAAAGGTTAGCTAGAAGTAAGATTTCTACATTATACTTGAATTAAATTGTTTATACATACAAAGATGTTTTTAATCAGCTATAAGTGAGAGCTAATTCTACTTAAAATATTCCTTTAATCCAAAAGAAGCCAGTGAAAAAAAAGAGTCATAGAAAATAAAGACATGAGAACAAGAAGATAGAAGAAAAGCTGACAGATATATTCCAACCACATTGATATGAAATTAATATAGACTTTATCAGAATGAATGAACAAAACAAGACCCAGGATGTGCTGTCTGCAGGAGACATACTTCAGACTTTAAGCCAGTGTTTCTCAACCTTCCTAATGCTGTCACCCTTTAACACAGCTCCTCATGTTATGGTGACTCACAGCCATAAAATTATTTTCATTGCTACTTCATAACTGTAACTTTGCTACTGTTTCAAATCATAATGCAGATATCTAATATGCAGGATATCTGATATGTGACCCCCAAATGGGGTCACAACCCACAGGTTAAGAATCACTGCTTTAGACTGAATGCTTTTATTCTAAATTTTGCAGAGTGTGCTCTCAGCATCTCTCCAATTTTTTTTTAGAAAGTAATGTTTAAATGAGTGAGCAGAGGCAGGATGATCTCTGAGCATTCAAGGCCAGCCTTGTATACATAGTGAGTTCAAGACAGATGGGACTATGTAGAAAGACCTGGTCTCAAAAACAAGAAAAAGAAAAAAAAGTGATGTCTGAGAAATTAGACGAGAGAAGAAAGCAAAAACATCTCCAGGATGATAGAGAGGCATCAGGTTGCCTTTATTCACAGTGTGATTTTGTATATAAGCCTAAGCAGGCCATTGAAAAACAATTAAAACTAATGCAAAATTCAGCAAATTTGAGGGCATAGGTTTAGCACAGAAAAAAACCCACAATTTATTCCTAAACATTTGTCATTAACAACCAGAAAATGAAATTTAGAGAGCTCAATTTTCAACAGCATCAAAAGAATACTAAATAAATTTAAGAAAATACATAAACTTTTGGCCCTGAAAATCGTAAGCATTATGAAAACAAAATCTAAATGAATTATAAACACTTGATGCTTATAAATCAAAATACTCAATTTTTATTTGCATGACTTTTAATCATAAAAGTATTTTTGAATCATATCTTAGTATGTAAATACAATTGTGACATAGTTTATGTAGATTTGCAATGCTGTTAATAATCCTCTTACTGTAACATTGTTATTAATTCTTTGAGAATTTAATACTTACATACAATGTGTTTTGGTCACATTTACCGTCTGCTCCTTCCTACTAACTCCTGGCTCCCCCCACCCTTACTTAATTCCCTGCCATCTCTAGGTCTTTGTTATCTTTTTGTTTTCAGTCTCTGAGTCCAATCTGTGTTGCCCATACACTCGGGTCTGGTGCCATCCACTGGAGTATGGCTTACTTTCCAGAGGACGCACTCTTTAAAAAAACCTAAATCCCTCTCCCTTAGCAACCAACCTCAGCTAGGGATGTGGACTCCTAAGCTCCTCTCCATTCCATGCTAGAATGTTTACCAAGGTCTTATGCAGCCACCACCGATTCTGTGAGTTCGAGTGCATTGGCTTTGCCATGGCAGAAGACCTTGTCACCCCAGTCCTTCCTACCTCTGGCTCTTATACCTGTCTGCCCCTCTTCCTCAACAGTTCCTGAGCCTTGGAGGCAAGCAAAAGCACTCAATATTCAAGACAGCAATACTCACCAAGCTGATTTACAGATTCGGCAGACTCGTTGTGTGAACCTCACCTAAATTCTCTATGTAGAAAAAATAAACACCTTGTGTTATATTCATATAAGGAACATTATTAGGCCCTAAAGAAAATGAAGTACAAATGCATACTACAATATTAGACAAATCTTGAAAACCTGCTAAGTGAAAAGAGTCAATCACAATATGACACACACATTATGCTATTTTCATATGATAGTTCTATCATAGGCTAGTCTATGGAGACAACAGACTAAAGGCCATCTAGAGTGGGAGACAGGGTAATAGTAGCAGGAGGAAAGATACAGAGAGAGATTAGCATAAGACATTGGCAGGAAGACTGGAAACCCATTTGCGGTGGTTTGAATAAAAATGCCTTCCCTAGGCTCTGATACTTGAATGCTCAGTCAGTCAAGGGAATGGCACTACTTAGGATTAGGAGGTGTAACCTTGTTGGAGGAAGTATATCACTGGGAGTGGGCTTTGGGGTTTCTGAAGCCAAGCCATGCCCAGTGGCTCTCTTTCTCTTCCTGCTGCATGCTGATGCTGATGTAGAACTCTTAGCTACATCTCTAACACCATACCTGCCTGTATGGCACCATGTTTCTGCCACGCTGATAAGGGACCAAATCTCTGCAACTATAAGCAAGCCCCAATGACATGTTTTGCTTTATAAGGGTTGCTGTGGTCATGGTGTCAATAGAACAATGACTAAGACACCATCCCCATGTAGGGGACAGAGCATGTACAAGAAAGGCATGTGATACCCAAATATGGGAAGGGGTAAGTGCTATGTAACTGGCCTATAATGGGTCATCATACATGAATACAGGGCATTGTACTTTGAACCCAATAGCAGCTCTTTGGCCCACATCCAGTCACAGGAACGCCCTTCTTTTTCTTATAAACTGCCTCTATTTCTATCACTATCCTTGTGTCCCTCCCTAGTCCAATTCCTTTTTCCAGAAATTGTACCTGGAAATCTCAGTGGGAGCCCTCTACACTCTCATCCATGCTTATAACAGTGAGAAAAGTAAGCAGGAATAGCTAAGAAGTATGGGGTTTCCTTGTGAGGGGACATAATTGCTCTAAAATTGACAATAATGATGATGATTACATGTATTATGAAGGTACTGAAAACCAGCTGGATTCACTTCCTGTGACTTTCGCAATTGAATACCACAAACAGACTAGGTGGTTTGGTATCTTAAGTAATAGGGATCTTGGGAGGATCCCCAAGGCCAAGCTGGTAAAAGTTGGCTTTCTCTCTGACTTGCACGAGGCTATCCTCTGGCTGTTTCATCTTCCTGTGGCCACTGAACTGTGTAAACATAGAAAACTCTTCTCAGAGAACTTTACTGATGCTGGATCAGGGCCCAGCCCTCCTGGCCTCATTTGAACACAATCACTTCTCCAAATGCAAATACATGTTGAGGTCCTGGCACAAATTTCGGGAGATACACCACACCCCATGATATCATCAGCCCATGATACACTAGAACTGTAAACTCTAAACTGAGCAGATTGTATTATGTACATCTTGTTAAATATGTTTTCAAGCAGCATGTGAAAGCTCTAACATGATAAAATATTTTCTCAGAGTCACAACTAAATGCATTAGAGAAACATCAGTCCCTTTCCTTGAAAGCCAACCCCAGGTATTATGAGGCATTTATAATGAGACGTATAGGTGATGGTACATGGAGCTCCTTTATCCTCCTAGAGAGGAAGGAAGGAAGGAAGGGGCCTTGCCATGGTGCTGCAGATGGGCGTGAGCGTGTCACCTGAAATCAGCATTTTGCTTCATAGGTTGAATGATACTTTTGCTGTTGCCATTTTATCTTATTGTAAGTTATTACTATTTGAGAATTTCAGGCGTGCCTGGACACATGGTCACATCCACCCCTGACTTGCTTCCTCAAATTCCTCTCCTCACAGCACATGCCCCAACTACATCATGTCTTCCTCTTCATCATTCTTTTATTTGTTAATAAATATAATAAATAGGAAGTCCGCTTAGTGCTATCTATATGAGCATGGAGGTGAGGCCCTCCGCTGAAGCTTGCACCCTCGATGAAGAATGACGCTCCCGCCTCCAGCTGCTATCAACTGCCAATAACAACTCCAGCTGCCTCAGTGTGGGGTAGGCTGCTCCTCTAAAGCCCCAGGGGAAAAACATGTGAGCTACGTAAAGAACTGTGAGGATGGACGAGAGAGGGCAGTGAAATTAACCGCAGCATAGAAAGCAGAGCGGAGGACTACAAAGGACACCGTAAGGACTTGGGTTCTGAGTAGGCTGAAGACCCTTTGCAAATTCATGAGAATAGAAAAGACCCTTTGCAAAGTCCTTGTTTACTTTCCAGGTGCCCTCTGGCTGATGCTCTGAACTGAGAAAGGGTGGAGCATGTCCACTAGTGAAGGAAGAGCTGGTGAAGACTGGATCTGGATTTTATTTCTAAATGTTTGATTTAACAGCATATATGTGTATAATGTGTATGGGTCAAATCTATCTATCCCCCGTTCCCTCCCTGCCAGTTCCTATCTCCCTACCGCCTTTCCCTCCCAATTTTCATTTTTAAAATAGTAATAAAATGGTGTGCATAGTAAGGCATGAGGGGGAAACAAGACTGGTATAATATAGCGGAACCACAGGCATGGGGAAGAGAATACTTCAAATTAATAACTAAGAATAAAACAATCAAATCATAATGCTTAGAAATACTAAGTTCATCTAACAAGAGGTAGACAAAGTATTTTAAAGTGGCTGTCACCAGAGAGTTTGGGGCTAAGAGGAAGACATTTCCAGTTAGGAACTCCCTCACTTTACTTTTTAAGTCATGTGAATGTCTTGTATCCATAGACTTGTTTGTTGTTGGTTTGAAAGGATCCACACATTACACTTACCTCTGGATTTATTGTTGAGTTGAGGAGTTATTCAAATGCAGTAGGTTTTGAGGGAAGAAAAGAAATCCACCTTTTGGGGAAGTCCAAGCAAAATATTTTCAGATGGCAAAGGGCCTGGTTAAAACAAGAGTGAACTAGAAGGGGCATTTAAAGAAACTCGATGGTTAGTATAATGTCTTGTTTATTAAATGTTTCTCTTGAGGGCAGTAGAGTTATCTTTGCTATTAGACTTACTGCACTAACTTCAGCCCTCGGCTATAGTGAATTATTGATGCCCAGAGCCTTACACAGTAAATCCTAAAGATGAAATGACCACTAAGTCAGATTCTTCCACAGCAAAAAGATTTGAGAAGAATGACCAGCCACGTTTGTGTGAAGAACCAATTTAGAGGTCAGTAAGGGTCTGTGGTAGCAGGAACTGAGAGAGATTTGCCTGGTGTCAATGGAGTGGAAATATTGAGAAGAGGAAGAAGAGAGACCCAGGAAATGTGGCGGAATGTATTTACTGACTGCAAATGACAGGACAATTGAGANGGGGGGGGTGACAAATTATAGGGAGGAAGGAGAGGAGATATTAGGGGACAGTGGAGGGAAGGAAGGGTTCAGTGCTGACAAACTCAAATAACCACAGGCTGCAGGCGGATAATATGAAAGAATGGACTGGAAAGACAAAGGAACCCTGAACTTCTATTCTGGAAAGACTATGGTCCACTTAGAAGGAGCTGCCCTTCCACACCTCCAGCACTCAGTGCCACATGGGGTCCAGTGTTCTCATACCTGCTGGCTTCCCAGAAGTACATGGATCTGTACTGTGATATGTCAGTATGAACTCAACACATATAACACATGCGCCTTAAAGTCATAATCAAATCTATTGTATACACATCACTCCTCCCCCCCAAAAATGATGTCTTGTTTCAAGGTAACAGCTATTAATTTCCATCTCATATTACTGTAAATCAAATTACATCCAGTGACAAACAAATCATATTACGCATCATCATAAACTTCAGTTTTCTGGCCTTCAGTAGTGTAGTATATTCTGCTCATTTAAATTACCAGATTCCACAAGAACTAAATAGATTACTATGTGGTAGTACCACACATGAAGATGCACTTTGTTATAAAGTTGTCTTTGAGAGATTTTCACTAAAATCGATGGCATGTCACATACACAAGAATGTGTATTATAGCTCAGTACATAATGGATACATTTGGCAGTATGTTCTGCATATATCCGTGTGCCTGTCAGTCTATGAGAGCTCAAGAATGAACAGTATTGATCAAGGTGTTGATCAAGGCATGTAGTTTAGGCAGCTGCTAAATTTTTTTCTGTCCCTTATTTTGTATGTTTGCAAGCAATTTTGACTTATCATAGTTGGCCAAGGCTGGGTGAGTGGTGATCTGCATCTCCCTATGTGTAACAAAGAAGGATGTTAATCTGCATTGTCTCTGTGGTATTAAGGACTCCCTGGAAACAGGTACACTTCAGATGTTTCAGATAGGGACCACAGTGTGGGGTCATCTACTGGTCTGGAACAGTGTAAACGACATTCCTGAAACCCAGAAGGATTGGCCAAAGATGGGAATAATGGAAGTTAGTAGAAACTGGGATTAAAGCCAGATGATGGTCTCCAGGAATCTGAAAAGGGACAGAAACGAATCCTGTGCAGAGGTTCCCTTGTGGAATATACCCACAACTCTTCATGCAGTCTGCAGTGTCATTTCCAGGAAGTCTTGCTTTGAGCTTAATGGATCTTATGGTAAAGTTTCACACAGCACACAGAGCTGTCTCAAATATGACTTTATTATTATTCGTTTGCTATAGTTCATTTATAGGGTACAGAGTAGTGGTAGTGACCCAAGGTTCAAAAGAAAAAGGGTCAAAGACCAGTTGAAAAAAGGTTTTGGAGGCTACCCTAATTGGGGGTTAATTAAAGGATTAAAATAAAAAATATTCTTCACCTACGTTAACTATGGCATGTAGCAAATATCTTACTGCCTCTGGGCAATCACACAGTGAGCAACACAAAGTTGAGACCCATAGATTCATTTTCAGTTCATTCCACTGTGACAATTTATAGACCTGGTAGAGTCTTTGGAATCTGCTTTTAATTAATGATGTATGTCCTCAGGAAGAAAGGGAATCTAAGTACCGCATGTCTCTGCTTCTGAACCTTGCACACTGATGGTTTCTCTGAGACAGCATCAGCCAAGGCAAGGACAAGGAGACTTCACTGGGAAAGTGACATCTCCTCAAATGCAACCACAAACTCCTAAACAGACACCACCGGTGGAGCCAAGGGTATGAGCAGCTCTACTTTGTGTGCCCCGAAAACAATAGTTAATGCGGGCAGTGGGAGTGGGTGTGGGCAGAGAAGCGAGCTGCATTTTGCTGGTGGAAATATTCTCTGAGTGAGGCACAGATACCCACAAATACTAAATGATTGGTCCCCCAAAAGCCCAGGGAAGTTCTTTTAAGCTTTGGTAAGAAACAGAATGCAGTAACTTTGATTCTAATTTTCTAATTATTTCTGGATGGCAGCATGAAAAAAAAAAAGCCTTAGTTAGCTTAGATGAAGTCTCCTTTGTGAGTTTGCCTCCTTGACAATTCTTAAGCTTTTCACCCCAGAATCACAAAGTACAAAGAAAGCTAGCATTAACTGAACACATGCCAGTCTGCTATGTACTGGGCATTTTGTTTGTATTGAACTCAAAACTGTTCATGATTTCCCTGCCCACCTCTTTCCTATTACATTGCCCTCTCAGTCAATATTTATCCCCATAAGCCAGAAACATTTAAAAGATATCAATGGCCAGTCAGTTGCACAATGAGTGTTTTGAGTTCTTATCCTTGTTATTGTTCCAAGTTTAGAGTTTCATGACGGCCTTCTGCAGCTCACAGTGGGATTACATCTAACACATGAAGCAACTCGTGGTCACAGAAATTCTGGTAAATATCTTAGAGGAAACAGAAATTCAGGAAGAAGGGGTCCTGGACAAGAAGCACCAGCTTTTTGCTTCCAGAGTATTTACAAGTGAACCTACTGGCAAGAATCTAGGAACATGAGTGCTGTGTCTCAGCCTGCTAAAGAATTCTAAAGGCCTTTCTCTTTGCATCTATTTTTAATGATCACTGCTGAGTACCACATGGCAAATAAGGAACTTAATAGTCCCCCAGATGAAGGAATGTATGTGCTCTCCTAAGCAGCCCAAGACCGAGGGAGGGTACTTGGCAGCCTAAGGCACAATGTAAGGATTGATGATGATTATTTATGAAGATGAGAAAATGCTTTTTTAAAATACTTGCATCTTCACTGAAACTTAACTGTAGCATTCCTAGAGCATAGTATGGTATTACTGTGCATGTTCCCATTGAGCAAGGTCAAAAGTGAGGCTCTCTATCACCTCCCATATTCCTCAAAACGGACCGCAAAGGAAGAGAATAGAACAGTGGCTACCAGAAATTAGAGTGGGTGGAATAGAAGGAGGAATATAGAAGAGAGGCACAGAAATACAGCTAGATGAGATTAAGTTCTATTGTTATGTAACAGAATAATTAGCATTTAAAGATCGTTACTTAGAATATACTGTCAAAATGTGGTGTGACAGAAACTGGTAATGGCCTACTTCTCATTGTTCCTTTGTCTTTAAGCAAGAGAGAGATTCAGCTCTGCTGAGGGCAGCACTAAACACTGATTTAAGTGATTTTCTTGAGTCACCTTAAAATAAGGGTGTCCAAGAAGCTAACTTCCAAGTAAGGCCTTCATGGTCATTCAGTCAGTCAGCTCATTTCCCTTTTTCTCTTTATGCCTTCTCTTCCTGTCAGGAATGTAGACATGATAGTGGGTTAGACTGGCTATCTTGCACTTGAAGATAAGGTCACATGTTCTTGATGGTAATACCTGTGTCTAGGACCTAAGTGACACCACAGGACAGCAGTAACAACTGCAGGAAGTCAACCCCCAGAATGCCTGCACTTGAGAGAAAAGCCTCCCATGTTGTTATACCTTCTTTCAGATTTCTGTTGTGCACGCCTAAACGCCATCTCTAACTGTTTATCCTCTGTGAGAAAAGGTAAATAAAAGCAGGATAAAAGTGTCTTATCAAGGTGGGAAATAAAGAACATAGCATGTGACATCTATGACTATCTGGGCAGACCAGGTACATTATGGAGGTTGGGGGGAACAGGGTCTAGGAGGTGACTGTGGGAGATCTGTGATTTCTGAGCTGACGGAAGATTTCTTACTACAGGAAGCTGAAAAAATTCAGCAAATTACAACTGCACTTCCAAATACTTTGTGCTCAAGGTAATTATTAAACAGCATTATCTATCAATACAATTTTCTAAATCTGGGGATAAAATGATTGATTGCCCCTTGTCCAGAGTTTGTAGGTAGTTTCTGAATCTACGTCATGAGAAGTGACTTGACACTGAAAGGACAGGCTCCTGCAAGAAGCAGGGAGGGAATTGAAATGGTTTTCAAAGAGCTTGGCTCTGCCCTCCTAATTATTCTTTTTTTTTCTTTTTTTTATACTTTTTTATTAAAAATTTCCACCTCCTCCC
>LOEQ01001259.1:595255-606873 GCA_001685075.1 Bramus lutescens
CCCTCCTCCCAGCAGCAGAACATCCTCCTAATTATTCTTAATCCACTAAAGAGCTGGAAACATCTTTCACATGCTAATTAATTAAGCCCCCCACCAGTCCGTTGATGAGTCCAGGAAGAGGCCCCAGTGTTCCATGTTGGGACCGTAAAAGAGCAGCACAGTGGGCTGAAATGCATGCCCATCTAGCTAAGTGGAGAGAAAACTCCAGAAAGGTCAGCAAGGCAGCAAGACGCACAAAGGGAGCTCTAAGGACAGCGGAGAGTTGAAGATGCCAAGAACACGGCCTGCAAGAAGTATGAAACCGTACTATGTTATCCTCCATGCCATTTCCATCTCCCCCTCACAGTGGAGAGATGCCCGGCATTGTGCCTTCGTCTTGAAACTCCTCATCTGCCAGGCTTCTTCCAAATTTGACCTGTGTGGTTTTTTGTTACCTCTTGACACATCCACTTGACAGAGATGATCACCTCATGCTTTGCGTTCTGGTTTCATGCCTCCCACATTACAATCGGCCACATCATTTGAACTGGCCTAAGCGATTTTGACTGCAAATAAAAGACAGCTCAGTTGACGTGGTTTGAAGGGGATTTGTTGTGTCTGGTTCACTTATCTGAAGAGTTTAAAGACAGGTCCACTTTGGGCATTGTTTTAGAGTACTGTCTCTATAGTTATTTGGCTGGTATCCTCATTTGTTTGCTCTTTTCTATGGCAGATTCCTATCATAATAACCAAGTGTCACTGAATCCATGGGTTGTGTGGGAGAAGCTGCAGTACATCACAGCACCAAGAGAGTCAGTGTGTCTTCCCCCGGAAGTCTGTTAACAAGAGTTCCCAGAAACTGTCTGCAAAGACTGGTTGGTCAGAGCTGATTTGAGTGGAGACGTTGGAATGCCACAGGCCCAGAGGTTAATTATCCCTCATCTTCGTCTAGCTTTAGCCACCTCAATAGCCTTTCCTTTCCCACCTCTGTGTCTAATCCTGTGACTAATAGATAAAAAAAAAAAATCCTTTGGAATCTACTAACTTAGCAGGCCAGTAGCTTCTGCCAGCCCCAAAGCTAAGAATGCCATCAGACAGCACCAGAACTGCATCTCTGATGTACCCACTGACGTATCTTAAATTTGTCTTGATTTCTTGGTTCTGTAAAACTAGAAAACTCCCTAAAACTACTTCCACACTGGAACCTGGAATTCGGGGTAAACTAGATCTACATTTCCAGACCATGACCTCTCAAAATTGAATAAACTATCTCTTACTTCCCATTGAGATAATAGTTGTGTGTGCGCACACATGCCTGTTTCATTAAAAGTCGAATGTCCTGAGCTGCATAGTGAAAGGAAACTAGGCTAAAACCTCTGTCCTGTGGAATGGTGCTGATTTCAAACATAGTGTCATGCAGTGACAGAAGTTTATTCGTGTATGTGTGTGTGTGCATATATATATGCGCATACACAGACACAAGAATATTAAACTTTTTATTTAAAGAACACATAACTAGAAATTTTCGACAGAAACATTTTCTTTTTGAACGTCAGTGACACATATTTTTTGACTTTGGTATCACTAAAGTCAGTGTATGCTCTACATCAGAATTTTAATTTGCCAGCTAAAACTCTATTCCTATCAAGACTGGATGGAAGAACAGTTACTTTCTAATACTTTTAGAGCAGTGGCAAAGGGCAATGGAACGCATTCATATGGGTGCTGAAACCCCCACTTGAAAATGATACTCAGAGGTTTCACGCACAGCTTAAAGTGCTGAGAAATCCATCGCCTAACCTCGTCCGTAAGATAAGAAGTAAAATCCTGCTGTAGGAAAACCCAGATGGAATGAGTGTGAAGTTCATCAACAGAGGATAACCTGCTTCAAATGCCATGTGTTGACTGCCATAACCTGGCAGGCACATCCCTGGATTAGAGACGGGAGGCAGGATTTGGCACTCTTGACTATTTGTCAATCAAGCCAACCTTTCTAAGGGAGAATGGGATTAGTCTCGCCAACATCATATGCTGACGCTCACCTACTTACACATGGGGTGGGCTGTAGTCTCGTTTTCCAGATGCTGAGAAGCGTCTTACCACTTAAAGGGTGGTACCTGTTCAACTCCACTGGGGCCAAATTGGGAGGTTCACCCTGTAAACTGACTCTGAATCATCATACAGACTTTGAAGTTGGTGTCCCCACATCTAAAAATAATTTCCTCACCTACCTTATTTGACCAATGATCTTAACTAACATAGGTGGAAACTCACTGTTCTTAGGCACTGATCAACTATAAAATAACTCCCAGGTTTAGAATGTGAAAAGCAGGGCAGGAAAAGCACACTTTATCTGGAGAAATCATCCACTCTCCTATAAGGCTCTCCCAGATGTACACTATAAAAACATCCTGAAGATCAGTCTGTGTACTCACCAAAGGATCTAATTGTGTTCATAGACTAACCAAGAAACTCACAAATTTATCTCAAGTGAAAAATCATGGGTGAATTAGGAATAGGAAACAAAGACAAACTGCAAAGAGGCCGGAAAAAGGCTCAAAGGTTTTGTATATAGACTGCTCCTGCAGAGGATCTGGGTACAGTTGTCAGCACCCACATCAGGTGGCTTACCTACTGCTTGTAACTCCAATTCCAGAAGATCTAATGCCCTCTGACCTCCACAGGTACCTGCACTACATGCACGCAGTCACAGACAGACACACACATACATACAATTTTTAATCTAAAAATTAAAATAACAAAATTAGCTATAAAGATGTCTTGATAAAGCAGAAATTTGTTACTTTAAGTATTTTTTTATTTTTAAGATTATAATGTAATTTTATCATTTCTGCCTTCCTTTTCCTCCCTTCAAACCCTCCCATGCTCCCCCTCCTTGCTCTCTTTCAAATGCATTGTATTTTTCATTAATTGTTTAATATATATACATATATTACATATTTACATTCTCTGTGTGTAATATTTACTTGTGCAAATATATGCTTTCTGGGCTGATCATTTGTTACTAAATAACCAGTTGGTATGCTCCTCCCTTCCTTGGTGGCCTGAAGTTCTTTGTCTAGGCTAAGACCTTAAAAACTTACCTCTTACCACACTAGCCTGTTTACTGATGTCATCTTTTGGGGGAGTCTTTTTAGGCAGCTATACTGGTGAGACTTCTGATGTTTCTAGGAGACTCAAACTCAATTTTTAAGAAATTGAAGTATCAAAAAAATATGTTAAGTAAACCAGATTTACAACATAGATTTACCAAAGAACTAAAGAATTATAAATATCATGCCTGGATGTTTAATTACATATTTTATTGTGGTCTAGTAAACTAGTAAGTATTATATATGTAATATTCTTCCTTTTATATATGTGGGAATAAAGAAGATTTGGGTTTTTATTTGTTTTCTTAATCTATGCTTACAGTATTGCCTACTTTTCTGCATCATGTATATATTATTTTATACTAAGAGATGAAGCAATAAAATTCTGTTTTTTAGAGAAATCACCCTCCCAAACCCAAGGCAGAAGAGCAGCAGATGACATTGCCATCTACAGATGTAATAAACTCATGAATGTTCTGCCCATTAGACGTGGCTGTCTTTGTATATGATTGAGTAAATTTACATGTAACCCAAGCCATAGTGGTTTATGGGAACCAAACAATAACCACAACAAAAAGTGTCTAGAGAACTGAAAACTTCTAGTTAAGAATGGTCAGTGCTACTCTAATTCAACCCATTAAGAAGGATTTAACTTTAGTCAATCTTATTAGAGTAAAGAAGAATTTTACCCAGGCAGAAGATGCTCATTTATCAAAATGTTCCAGTGTGGTGCTCAAAATGCCAGATTCTTTTCATTTTGATCCTACATGGTTCTAGATACCATCTGTCTGACTTATCCCTTTTGTCAAGAAACAATACCCCATGCCAATGTCATGTACCACTTTTATTGACTGGTAATGTTCTTACTGAACATGAGGTCAACATTCTGGTCTCTAAAGCCAGTGTGTGCGGGGGAGGGGGGATTTACTCAGTGCCATTTAATTTGCCAAACTGATTTCAAGCAAGTCCCAATTAACCCCATGATGTAGAGGGTAGGGAAATGGCTCTTTTTTTCCCTTGTTATGGCTTCCACTTCATCTCCACCTGCAGTTTCTCAGTCCAAACAGACGTGCTATCCAACATCTCTGAAATTTCATGCTTGACTTTTCTGTGTTCAGTGGAGCCTGTGTCCAGTAACTTCCCTAAAATGCTTGACTTAGCACTGGAGGAAGAACTGTAGAAGCCTGCGTCCTCCACAGTGCGGCCATGCTTTTCCCTCTGTTTCAGTGATAAATCCCCTCACGTATGAATATCCTCGGCACATCTTGCACTCTGCACTTTGTTCTTTCCTGTAGCTATTGTCTCTGAAAATGGGAAATGCAAATTGCAAAAAATCAGTGTAACTTTATTTTTCTAATTCTCTTCTCACAAGACTAAGTACTTACTAAGTGCAGAAGAAAAGTTTTTGAATTTCTCATGGGTGTGGTTTTTGGTACATGTTATATGCACATTTAAATTTTTATGTGAATTCTTTTCCTACGTATACTTAAATAAGTGATAAACCTAGATAACCTAATGTTTTTATTGTGTTTTTCTATATCCAATAATGAAAATATCAAACAATTCAAAACAAAATTTTATATAAACCAAAAATAAAGTGATCTCAAATAAAATCAGACTTGAATCCTGAATGCCAAACTCATCACTGAAAAGATGAAACTCTCAGGTCCAATTTAATGAATCTATTTAAGAAACATCCTTAAATGTCACTTGGAAAATTGAATCTGTGACTAAGACTTCTCGCTGAAGCAGACACCGATATCAGAAATAAGACCTGTACTTCTTCTCAACATTTGTCCAGATGCCAAATCCTCAGGCTATCTGTGAGGATAGCTGAGCTTGCTGCAGCTTTCTCCCCCAAGAAATTTACAACAACAACAAAAAAAAATGTGGCAGCGAAAAGCACCAAGACCCTGAGAATGCTTACTCAAAAATGCTTAAAAAAATGAAGTGAATAAAAAAATAAGTCTGAAATAGCAGATACCTCCACACTGAGTGGCAAAAGAAATCCAGGCCTCACAGTACTTCTGATGAAATTTCAATCGGCTCTTTACCTGGCACATGGAAGCATAGTTTTTCTTATTTTCATTACTTCTTTGAAAATTTTATACAGTGTGTTTTGAACATACTATACTCACTCCTTTCCAAACTTCATGCTCACCTCCCCCTCCATGCTGGGTTAGCATCTGGCTTGAACTTACACATATCTCACGCATGCTTTCACAATCCCCACGAATTCACGTCTATAACTGCCCTGTGGTGTCCAGAAAACACTGGTTCATGGCCATCTGATATCTTTTATTCTTCCAATGTTTCTGACCACTCTTCCCAAAAGATCTATGAGCCTCAGCAAAAGGGATATGATATAGATGTTCCATTTAGGGCTGAGCCTTCCATTGTCTCTTATTCTCTACACCTTGACTAGTTGTGGATCTCTGTTAGTCATCATCTACTGCAAGAAGACATTTCTCTGCTGGGAGCTGAGAGGTACACTAATCTATAGCTAGAACTATTAGTCATTAGGAGTCAGTTTCATACTATAACCATTTAGTAAAATGAAAGTTAGTAGTGGTTATCTCCTAGGCCTATGATCTTTCTACCACAGGCTCCTGACTCCTATTATGGTGCTGAGTATGAGTTTCAACTTATAGAGTGGGCCTGACATCCAATAAGAAAGTAGTTGGTTACTCCCAGGTCATTCATACCACTATTGTCCAGTAAGCATGTCTTACCAGACCAGTCATTATTGTACCTCACAATATTTGTAGCTCAGCAAGACTGATGATTCCTTTGCTCCTCTGATAGCATGATAAACTAGCACTAGATACTAGCCACTAGTGATGAAGCTTCTAGGTTGATTTGGGGGTTTTGCCCATGTTCTGACTCAAGTATGTGGGTTTCTTTTTTCAGCAGAAGGATCTTACCATCAAGTGTATTGATAATCATCTGAAAAGTTTGGGTTTTTATGGTACCTCACTGGCTAACAACTCCAAAAGAGATGACCTATTCCTGGCACTGGGCTTTTTATAAGACTAATAAGTAAGTGTGAAATCAAAATGCACACTTGTATTTCCACAAATAATGATAGAATCTCATAGCTGTGAAAATACCATAAGCAATTTGAACTTAGATCTGGAGAACAAGAAACACACCACTACAAACATCCACAGAGAGGAACATCGTGGGACAATAAGGAGTTCTCCACAGTGAGCTAAAGGTTTTGAGCTATCTGGTACAGTCTATGAAGGCTAGATCTTGGTGTGGACTGATAGAATGTCAGCCACTATAGCAGATGTCAGTGTTTAGGGACTTTCCAATGTCCCATAAAGAGTCCAGGTAGGTCTATTCAACTTGACTCCAATAGGATAAAACAAACCAAATATAGACGAGATCAGGGCCTCAGATACTAGGATATTAGAATTCACTGGCCACTCTGAATATGATAGACACTGTAATAAGCTTAGAAAACTAAGGCACAGATGCACTGAACACTTAAAAAATCCTGGCCAGTGTAAACAAGCAATGGCCATTCATACCGCTCCCTTTCATGCCGCAAAGTATTTTCACTGAATTCCTTCTGTGGTGAAAGGCTAGCACTGAAGAGAGCAGACACGCTGGGAGCAGATCCTAGGAGGAGGGAAGGCTCTCCTAACAACATCTACTGCATGAGGGAGGCTTACAATGTGCCAGGGTTTGCACTGGGCCTCATGTCCATCGTCCTTCATTGCCAACATTAAGTATTTACAGAAAACATATTATATTCTCTATATGTGTTTGTCCTGGATGTATTTTTGCCTTATGTTACTCCTCAAAATATCTGTGTGTGATACGTACTTTAAATTCCTATAATTAGATTACAAGCTGTGAATTGATGTGGGATTCCCCTCTGTACGCTATGAATATGTTTTCTTACCATTGGTTATTAAGCTGTTTCAGTCAGTGGCTTAATAGAGAAAAGCCAGGTGAGAAATCTAAACAGAGACATCGAGAGAAAGTAGGCGGAGTCAAGGAGATGCCTTGTAGCTGCCTAAGGAGAAAGATGCCAGGTGCCAACCAGAACCTTGCTGGTAGGTCACAGCCTCATGATAATTCATAGATTAATAGAAATGGGTTAATTTAAGATGCAAGAGTTAGCTAGAAATATGCATAAGCTATTGGCAAAACAGTGTTGTAATTAATATAGTTTCTGTGTGATTATTCGTGTCCAGGCGACTGGGAAACAAATGACCAGTCTCCCATTACAGTGAATAACTTAGTCTATCCACAATTCAGTAACTTGCTCCTAGGTCACACTGAAAGCAGCTGTCAGAGCTAGGAATGCTATCCTTGTTTCTCAAGTCCAAAACATTAATCACTGCCTCATGATCTCATTTAACTCATAGGAGTAGCTCTTGCTACATGCAATTTACAGCTGATAAAGTAGACTCATAGTGGCTCCTTGGCATGTAGCTCCTTCTAGCATCTTTATCTTATTGGCCCAGAAAGTCTGGCCCTGGGGTGAACTTTTAAGCAAGTAGCCACAGCACATTAGATATGTGATTCCCAACATGAGTGCCAAAAAGTGAGTTACTTCTTTGGGAGTTCCTTGTTCCATGGCTCTGCAGCTTCCTCTCTGGCTACTTCTTTCTTTGGCTGATGAAGAGTTACATCTAGAACACTGCTTTCCCCACCACCCCCAACATCTGATGTTGTCTTTTCATTGCTGGACACTGAATAGCAAAAGAAGTAAATCTGGATCCAGAGAGATGTCCCAAGGCACTCAGAGGTTTGTGGGAATTAGATACAGCAAATGAACCTCTCAATCCAGGTAGTAACCGAACAGTCCCTATGTCTGCTCCTCCATTGCTATTTCGAGTCATTACATCAGCCCAGAGAAAGTCTTTTGCTGGCACAAGTCCTCACAGCAGCTATTAGAATTGCTCACTCTAAGCCACAGTAAGCTACTGGCCTGCTGTGTAGAAGAGTTAAGGTTTAACCAGGGAAATGAAAAGGGTAGATTGTAGTGAGCCATCACCAACCCATGACACCTGCAACTGGACTTTATGTGAAGAAAGGCAAGAAGGAAGGGATGCAGGAGGCAGAGGGCAAAAAGTCACTGCCGTCTTCAGAATGAATAAATGTTGGACTGCTCATTGAGGCTACTATATCAGCTCACTTTCATCATTTCTCAATGTACCCAATGTCAGACAAAGGACAGATCCCCTATGGGCTGTTTAAGGTGCTGCAAGAAATAATGGCAGCACCATTTTTACAGGGACTCTAGGGCATGGCACAGATGAAACATTTATGGTCTCATTTCATTATACACAGGGTGCTACCTAACGATGGTATAAGAGGTGACCCATTGACAAGAACCATAGTCATTCTATCTAGGTAGCCTACTCCTATGTGGGTAGCCACTTCCATTTACCTGTTTATCCTTTCTTTCTCTTTTGTTTGTGTTAGTTTACTTTTGCAGAATTGTGTATTCTCTTTCAGCATGTACCCTATACACAAAGAAACTGAGCTTCAGAGAAATTGCCTGCTTCTTCCCTGTCATGGTCTTAGCCAGCTGAAGAACCTATCTACCCCAGAAGTCATTTTGTCTGTTAGCTATAGTTTGAAGTTCAACACCCATGCAACAGTGGGTCCTTTTAGCATCTAGACTCAGGACTTGGTGGAGCTGAGTTAACATATGTGAACAATTCCCTGAACCTCACAGTAGAAGGAAGGACATTCCCCTAGTGCATGTACCACCCATGCCTGAATATGGAAGTTTTCAGAGAGAATTCGGTAGGTTTGTAGGTTTTCTTGATTGCTTCTCAGAAAAGGAGGATCTGAAACATGTACTTGTAGAAATGTTGTCAGATAAAGCACAAGATCCCCACTGAATTCCTTCTCCACACAATGAAGATATTTTACTGCAAGCATGCCCTCCAAGCTATTTAGTTGTGTGACTCATATTGTTTGACTCTTATTACTATTATTAGCCAAGTCATAGGGAGTTGTTGAACTATGATCCTTTGTCTTATAAAGAGAAGCTGTCCTTAGACCTGAGAGGCTAAAAGGTTCCTGTACTAATATATATTGCAAATAATAATGTTGACTTTCAGGTTTCATAGGATTTAAGAACATGGACAACTCCCTTGGTTGTTTGTGGAAATGATTCTTTTCAAAAGTTTTCTGAATCCCAAATAAACTGCTCCTAGAGGATTATAAACTTGAAATCCTCAAGAAAATCAGAGTAGGGTGGACAGTTCCTTGAACCTTTTATTTAACTTAGCAAATATAAAATATCAGTGTTCTTTTATCTTTCATTGTTTTGATTGATTTGTAATAGTCTCTTATGGGTTTCCACATTATTCATTTTCCCTTCACATAAAACATTTTAACTATTTGTATTTAAAAATATAAATAAGAGGCTGGAAAGATGGTTCATTGGTTAAGAGCACTGACTCCTCTGAGAGAGAACCTGTGTTCAATTCCGAACACCCACATGGTGGGCTCAGAGCTGTCAGTTATTCCAGTCTGTGGGCATCCATCATGGTCTTCTGGCCTCCACAAGCCATGCATTCACATCATGGTCTTCTGGCCTCCACAAGCCATGCATTCACATCATGGTCTTCTGGCCTCCACAGGCCCTGCATTCACATGGTGCAGATGTATATGCAGGCAAAACATCTATTCGCATGAATTTTTTAAAAAATAAATCTTTTAAAAGAGAATTAAAAAATGTAATGAGTTCCTCCCCAATTAATATAGACAATAGGTTGCTGTTTGTATTATTTTAACTATCAATGTATTATATCCTCAGCCCCGTGTGTGTGTGTGTGTGTGTTCTGTTTAACCACTCCTCTGTCTTTCTCATTACCCTCCCACCCACATGAATTCCATTCCTCTCTCTACCTGTCCTTTTCACAGATCCAGGACTTTTGGTTTTATTTTGTGACCATTTAGTTTAATTAGGACCATCTGTGGGACCATTGGATTGGGGCTACGCACTGAAGTCTGATAGGACTAGTAGTGGATATCAAACTGAAGTTAATGGCGTCCTCTTTCCCTGTCTATCCATAGGCAACAGTTCAGTAGTGTGGAGTGGAGCTCCCTGGACAGCCTCCTCCATCCATGGCTAGCAGTCAAAAAAGTGACTTTTGTGTGGGTCCAGTGAAATCATAATACAGTTATTAAAAATGTATGATTACTATGGTGACATATTGCCCAGCAAATGCCATTTCAAAGCCCTTCTCTCCTTCGGACTCTTACATTCTTTCTGTTCTCTCTTTCACATTATTTTCTGAGCCTAGGAGAGCATGGTATACATGTCTTATTTAGGGCTGAGCACTCAACCATCACTTATTCTCAGGACCTTTTGCAGCCATGAGTCTGTATTTATTGCAGTTCACTGGAAAGAGAAACTTTTCTGATTAAGGCCAAGAGTGGTAATTGTCTATTAGTATAAACATTCATATTTAGTGGGTCAGTGGATGATCTGTCAATTTAGCTAAACAAACACATTAAGTTCCTACCTAGGATCTATAAGCTCCCCTACATGGACTGTTGAATGATTTTACACTACAAGTGTGGATTCCCTCCCATGAAGTGGGCCTTCCATCTAAGGGGAAAATTGTTTAGACTACCAACTGTTGGGCCACTGTTGCACAACTTGCTTGGCAGGCTGCTATTGCAGTTCAAGGGTTCACAGCTGGGTAAGACCAAGACTTGTTCACCGAAACAGTCAGCACAGGCATTTGACACTGTGAAAACTTCTTGGCAGGGTGGAGCCTTACAGCTTCATTCCACTTTTATTTTTCTATATCATGTGACTTAGTTATGGCTTCCATAACTGTGATAAAACAGCATGGCCAAAAGCAATTATGGGGAGAAGAGTCAGCCTTAAGTGGGTAAAGCCTTGACTGAGTGTGCATTTTAACATGGGCGTGTCCATGTCAAGGACACCCAAAGCCTCTAACCCATGGGACAACTGACAAGGCTGTTGTCCACATAGCTGAAGCTCCATGGGAGTGGCAAAGCTTTTCTTGGGTGTCCAAGTTTGAGTGTTTATGAACAGCTGATCACCTGTCCAAAGACCATCATCTGCAGCTTCCTCCTCCCAGATGTTTATAGCCTGAACCCGCTGGACTGCAGAGACCTCATACTGGGACTAGCTAGCTCTTCCCACTGTGCCCTAACCAATAAACCCTCTGAGGTTCCAGATTGTGATGGTAGCATTAGAGAACCCCACCTGACCCCAGATCCACTGCACATGTGTCTAAGTGTCTGTTCTTTCTTCACTCATTCTCACCGTCACTAGCTAGGGTTCTGGGACCAAGCTGCACAGGATAGAGCAAGCAACTAGGGGAGGAAAGAATTTATTTCAGTTTACAACTTAAAGGTCACACTCCATCACTGAAGGATGGCCAAGCAGGAGCTTGAAGCAGGAACCTGAAGGCAGAAACTGAAGCAGAAGCAATGGAGACGTGCTGCTTACTGACTTGGTCTCCATGGCCGGCTCAGTTCACATTCTTATCCCATCCAGGACCACCTGCC
>LOEQ01001259.1:633538-657576 GCA_001685075.1 Bramus lutescens
TTTATTTAAAACATGATTGACATAATACAGACAATTCTACCGCATCACTTTGTGTCTTTCAGCTCTGTTTCGTCTTCTTTCCTTTCATCCTTTATTATTGCTGGTGGTATCTAATTAAAATACTAATGGTTCTCCACTTGCTCACTCGAGTTTCTACTAAGAATCACCTCCACCATCATCAGAGAACCTATTTGTTGTAGATGATGGTTGACACAGAGACCCACAGCTGGTCAAACAGAAAGAGCAAGCAACTGTGGGATGCTCAGACCTAAATGGGACATCTGTATCATGCCTTCTCTCAAGGCTCAAGGATCACTGAGGAACAGGGGACAGAATGAGTATAAGCAGCAGAGGAAGTAGAAGAATACAAGAAAACAGTGTCTTCCAGACACATGGGGCAGCTGGACATATGTGCTCATAGAGGCTGTGGTAGCTTGTACAAGATAGCACAAATTCAAGCCAGAATAAATGCCAGCATGGTGAGGAGAGGCAAGAATGAAGTGCCACCCCTATCTTAGGAGCAACCAGCAAGTGATAGCTGCAGAGAGAAAGAGGGTCCTTAAGAGTATAGCCCCTAATAAGCCAAATGTCCGCCAGTGGAAGGCCACACATCCAAGAATATATGGGCAGCAAAAAATTGACGATGGATGACTTTTTAAAAAGCAATTTAAAAGTGAAGAGGACACAAAGTTGGGTGGGTAAAGAAGGAGGGATGTTTGTAGTAGGAGATTAAGAGAGAAAGAATATGACCAAAATATACAAAGTTTTCAAATAAGTAGCAAAAAAAAATGGGAAGAGGAAGTAACTGTTTGATGAATTGATGTGCAGATGGAAGGCTTTCTCCGTACATCAGTGATGTTTTTAGTGAGTCTTTATAGCTTCATAATTGAATGTTTCCCTCGGTATCTTCTGTAAACTGTGAAATGTATGAGAAATGGGAGCTAGTACCTATAGCTCAGTCTTTTGCTCTGCCACCAGCACATTTCCTGTCTCGAGTCAGCAATCAATTGATTATCGGCTCTTTACCCTCTTCTTATTTTACACACAAATGAAAGTACAGAAAAGGGAAATGACCAGTTTTTCAAAGTCTTGAGGCTGTTTTATGGTCTCTTTGTAGTAGGGGTTGTCAATATGTCTCTGTGGGAGTTAAGATGAGCTACCACACTGGAGCAGGGAACGAGATGGAGTGTGGAGAGGGGAGGGGAGCCTGCTGGAAACTGGGTCAGGACTAATAAGTCTCATAAGCTGTCTAATGGCCTTTTGTTGCCAAGTCTGTGAGTAGAGACTGCTGCTCAATAGGGATTGACAAGACTCTTGAGAAAGACCTGACTTGCAAGGCAGAAAACCTGGATTTCAGCCAGTGCACATCCCTCTATGTGGGCCTGGACCAGGCCCACTGTCTTCCTGACACCAAATTCTAGTAATCAAGTAAAACCAACAAAAATAACAATACACATTCATATGTTTATTAGATCCTTACTATGTCCTAGGCACTATAGTAAAAGCTGTATATTTTATAAACAAAAATATCTACCTAGTAAGTTATGAGCCAGGAACCCTTCCTAAGAGGGCTTCTTACATTTATTATATTCAAAAATCTTTGGCAGAAAAATTTTCACTTAACATCTGATTTATATAATAAACATACAAATCAAGCATGTACTGATAATAAATAACATAAAATAGTTCAAAATAATTATTTGGTATACATATAATTTTATTATTTATTAGAGATCCAAATTTTCACTCTTTGATGAGATGAATGTACATATTAATTTTCATATAAAAAATTAAATCTTAGCAGGGAAGTGGTGGTGCACGGCTTTAATCCCACCATTTGGGAGGCAGAGGCAGGCGAATCTCTATGGGTTCCAGACTAACATGGTCTACAGAGTGTGTTTCAGGAAAGCGGTAGCTACGCATAGAACACTTATTTTGAAAAAACCAAAAACAGACAAATAGAAATTAAATCTTGACTTCAATATGTGATACTATATGGCACAGAATTTCAACATTTTTAGAACTGATCTATATTTTGACTCTAAAACTGCAATGCTGAGACTGCCACTTTGCATAAATAGCCCATCACAGACTGCATATTTAAGACCATATCAGAAATTATTAAAAATTCTGTCATAATCCCACACCAGAATTCATGTGATTTTTAAATGAAATGCAAGTTAACAATTCAAACAGAATTACACAAACATCCTTTGATACATAGACGCCAAGAAATGACAGCAAGAAAGCATGAAGTCTTTGTTTTCCGTAATTAAAGCATCGTGTTTCTTTAAGAACAGAAAGCACTCTGGGTACGGTAACCACAGTGCAGTTTACAACACTCGTGGTCTTAAATCTGAGCCGAGCAGCTTCAGGCAAGGTTCATTGGCTCCCGGTGGTCTCACAGCACACGGTACAAAGTGGACACAAAGGGCCTTCAGAACCAAGGCCACGCAGAAGCCACGATGCAGCGTGGATGAGCACACCACTTTGCACTCCTCGCATGCTTGACTTCCGATTGCTCTTTGTATATCCTGAAACCTTTTATTGCTGCCAAACTTTTGTGACCCTCACATTCGGCTATATAGTCACACACACAGGGTCACGATTCACAGCTCAAGAAGCTAGCCCTTAGAATGCTGGTTCAGACTCTCTAAATTCCAACTTAGCTACAAAAACGTCAAAGGAGTTTCTGTCACAAAGTGTTAGTATCTGCCACTATCTCAAAATACATAAGCAAATCAACTTAAAATCAGAAAATCTTAATTTTGACTCATAGTTTCTGTCCATTGTCTCTTAGTATCACTGTTTAAGGACCTGAGGCAAACATGGTGAGGTACATGTCAACAAAGCCACTTACTTTATGGAAAGGCAGGATGTTGGGGAATGTTATTTTCATGTGTGTGACTTTTACGCTGCAATTGTTTAACTCTATGAAGCTGTGTTACTGTGCCTGTCTGAAACACCTGATGGTCTAATAAAGAGATGAACGGCCAATAGCGAGGCAGGAGCAAGGATAGGCGGGGCTGGCAGGCAGAGAGGATACATAGAAGGAGCACCGAGAACCAGGAGAGAAAGGATTAAATGAGGGAACAAGAAGAGGAGGATGCCAGGGGCCAGCTACACAGCAAACCACGGAGAAAGAAGCAAAGAAAAGCATACAGAAATAGAGAGTGTTAAAAGTCCCGAGACAAAAGGCAGTCGGGTTAATTTAGGTTAAGAAAAGCTGGCAAGAAACAAGGCACACTAAGGCTGGACATTCATAACTCAGAATAAACCTCCATGTGTGATTTATTTGGGAGCTGGGTGGTGGGCCCCTCAAAAAGTCAAAAGAGTAAAACATCACACAGCAGCAGGATGTAGCCAGGGAGAGATGGCTCAGTGGTTAAGAGCACTGTGGGCTGCTCTTCCAAAGGTCCTGAGTTCAATTCCTGCAACCACATGGTGGCTCATAACCATCTGTAATCTCCAGACCACGGGAGAACTGGCCTGCAGACATACAGACAGACTATTGTATACAAAACAAACAAACAAATAAATAAATATTTAAAAATACATAAATAAAAAATTTAAAAAATAAAAAAAGCACACCTCAGTTACCTAGCTTCCATTTGACCTCAGCGCCTAGAGATCCCACCACTCGCCAATGACACTGTCAGTAGGGACAAAGCTTTCAAGACAGGGGCCTTTTGGAGACTTATACCTAGGGTTTATATTACTGTGAAGAGATACCATGACCATGCCAACTCTTCTAATGGAAAAACATTTAATTTGGGTGGCTTACAGTTTCAAAGGTTTAGTCCATTATCATCATGGTGCGAAATGGTGGTTTGCAGGTAGACATGGTGCTGGAGAAGTAGCCGAGTGCCCTACATCTGACTTGCAGGCAACAGGAAGTGATCTGAAACTCTGGGTGTGGCTGAAGCATGTATGAGACCTCAAAGCCTACCTCCACAGGGATGCATTTCCCACAACAAGGACATACCCACTCCAACAAGGTCTCAACTCCTAATAGTACCTCTCCCTTTGGGGGTATTTTCTTTCACACCACCACAGGGATATTGACAATTCAAACGATAGCCCCCAGTAAACACTGCACATCCTAGAACTTACTATAGAGCAATGCTGTCTTTAAAGCATTACCTAGATCTCTTTCAACTACAGAGAATTTCCCATTTAGTAGGCCATGTCCACACACACACAAAAAAAACAAACAAGAATCAAGTGGGATTCACAATGGGCTGTGAGGGATGTTACTTTGAAAAAATGCCTTCAATATGCAAAAAGTCTTCCTTGCTGGATCTGGCATTTCATCACTCATGTTTAGTTATTATTAATCATGTCAGCAACTTAGCAGAGTGGTGTCATTCTTATCTTATTCATTCAACACAGTTGCCTGATTTAGACAGGGATACAGAAAGCACTTGGCAATAATTAATGATGTTGGTATCTGCATTCCAGACGCCCTTCTTTGGCATTTTCCGATCTCTGCAGTGTGGCTTGGCCACAGACAGAGGTGAGTTTGTGATGTGAGATTCTCCTTTCCATGCTGTGAATATGTTTTATTACCATTGGCTAATAAAGAAGCTACTTTGGCCTATAGCAGGGCAGAATATAGCTGATCTGGAAGAGACAGAGAGAGAGAGAGCAGGCAGAGTCAGAGAGATGACATATAGCTGCCTAAGGAGAGAAAGATGCCAGAATAGAACCTTACCCGGTAATCTATTAATAAACAGATTAATAGAAATGGATTAATTTAAGATGTAAGAGTTAGTTAATAAGAAGCCTGAACTAATAGGCCAAACAGTGTTGTAATTAATATAGTTTATGTGTGATTATTTGGGTCTGGGTGGCCTGAAAACAAAAGAGCAGTCACTGACTACAAGTTTGTGTGAATTACTAGGTGGTAAGGACCCTGACTCCCTTTGCCCAGTTGCTTCAACACATACTAAATGTTCATAGCTAAAGTGTTCGCGAGTCTCTCTTCTCTTCTGACTTTACTACTTCCAGGCTCCAGTTCCTGAAACATCTCCACCTGAAAACTACTCCTTTCTTCCAGAGGCAGCTGTGATACACTGCTAAACATTGCTTCCCAGGTGTCTGTGTAGATGCTTAGAGATCGTTTGTCATTTGGATCAGTGCATGGCATAATGCAGATTATACTCTCCAGGGGCAGTACAGACCTCATAGAAGCCTTACTAAGACAAAGAGTTATTGAGTGCCTGAATTCACCCTGCCTGACTGAGGAGCTTGCCTATCAATCTCCCCATTCACTTCATGGTAGTCAGGAAGGAAATAGAACCTTTCTGATTCTCAAGACTTTAGGTCAAAATTAGAATCCATGCCATTGGCTCTCACGTCTTTAAACACGGCCATTTTGCCTATGTAGGATGTTTGCATCAAATCATAGGACTTCCCCCATCTCCATAATAATTACATAAGCCGATATGTTATAAATATTGTATATCTGTCTGTCTGCTCACCTGTCTGCCTATCCGTTGGCTCTAGAGAAGCTTGTCTAACACAGACATGCTTTGGTCATCATGAATGGGAAGGTTTTGGACACACCACTCAGCCTTTTGTAGACCCTTCTTTGCCGCCACCCCTCAGATTCATCCCAGTGATCATCATTTGGTTGTTGCCATCTCCCCTGTGGACTTCATCATCTACAAAACAGGCAGCTGGACGAGCTCATTTGAACCCTCTGAAGCTGTGATGAAAGCCCGAGGTCTTGTGCTTTTTGAAATGGCTGCATTATTGTGCCCCTCGCAGAAAACCCTGCTCCCTGCCAGGGACTCTCAAAGGCAAATGTTCCTTAATGTCTTGCCCATTGTGTCTTTTCCTTCCTTCTATTTTGTTTATGTTTCTTGGAGATGGAGAAGATAGTACGGAGGAGGTGGGGTGGGTGCCTGCTTCATTGTTGGCCTTGCCATGCACTCACAAGGGGAAGAGAGTTGAAGTGGTTGGGGACACTGAAAACCCCAAGCTGCCCCACCCTTTCCCACCTTCGAGTCCAGCTCCATTTCCAAATTACAGGGTGGTTTCCAGATAAATGTCCTGATTGACTGGCATTCACCCAGGGTCCCACACAGCCTTCTTTCTGGGTACTTTCTCACAGATTCCTCAGGTACCAAAATGCAGTTATGACCTCTGCCCTACAAAATCTCCTACACAAGAAAGAAAAAGGCTTTCTAGTGCTGTTTCTGGAAATAGGACCAAATGTTTGAAACCATCTGTATGTGTGTACACACTTACTAGTTCATGAGCCATAGCATAAAACAAACAAACAAACAACAAAACCACTGCAGGGCTGGTGGCACATGCCATTAGTCACAGCACTTGGAGGCCAAGGCAAGCAGATCTCTGTGAGTTTGAAGGACAGAAATGTATAGTGATTCTGGGCCAGGCCAGCCAGGGCCACGTAGTGAGACCATGTCTCGAGCCATCAGACCAGGAACCGTGTCTATTTTACTGTGTTTGGTCCTTACAACAGCTTTATGAGGTAAATTTCATTTTTATCCTGTTTTTAGATGATGACTCTAACCTGAAGGGTGAAGGGTGTGGATTGGGAGGGCAAGCTTCATGATGTATACGTATAAAGTGAACATAGAATTGAGACCCAGGCCAAGTCAGGAAGGCTCTTGCTCAGCCAAGAGGAAGCACACTCACCACCCCAGTCCTCATAGCTCCTGGCTAGCAGATGGCCGTGAAGGAAGAGCGGGATATTTCGGGCATTGGGTTTCTTCATGAAGGTGAGTCAAGGGTCTGCCTCCTACTCTGGATGTCCAGCATGTGAGCTCACTCGTATTTGGTCATGTCTAGAGTACTGAGCGGGTCCCTTGCCATTTCCCAAGTCATTCGTTCTCTTCCCCCATCATCAAAGTCAGCACCGTTAAAGTTATCCTTTTTGTCTGACAGGAATCCCTCACCAAAGCACCCAAGCTGGGCCTGAGTGCAGCCTGCTTCAGTCTGGCAGGAACCTAACTTTTAACAAGATAAAGGGTCCACTGGCCACCCAGTGTCAAACCAAAAAAATGATATAACGGCTCTCCAGAGCAAGTTAGTCAAGCTCTTAACACCTAGGCAGGGCAAGCTATGTAACAATGCTTTATTTTAATTGGTTTTAGAAATTTGCCATCTGTCTATCAGTTCTTATCAGGAGCCTGGAAGCCCTTCCCCAAGTCTTAAGATAGGATTCTCTCAATTGGGCAGTGTAGTGTGAATGAGCTACCATAGGGAAAACCTTCCTTTTCCGCGGAAGTCCTCAGCCTGTTGGTGCAGGCAAAACCTAGAATCAAAAGAAATAGCCAGGCAACGGTGGCCCATACCTGTAACCTCAGAATTTGGGGAATTAAGTCAGAAAGATCACCCACGAATTGGAGAGTAGCTTGGGCTATGGAGTGAAAAATCCGTCCGTCCGAAAACAAAGAAATGAGATTAGGGGAGGAGGGAAAGCACCAATGTTCTGCATTTTCTCCATTTAGAGAAACGTTTTTAAATTTTATTTATTTTTTTAAGTTTTTATACTAGCACAATACTGTACATAGAACATTTTCCCTCCCGCACACCTCTGCCCTCCCGACTCTTTCCCTACCCTGTTAGACCCCTAATCCCCCACCTGAGACAGGGTTTCTCTGTAGCTTTGGATCCTGTCCTGGAACTAGCTCTTGCAGACCAGATTGGCTTTGAACTCACAGAGATCCGCCTGCCTCTGCCTCCTAGTGCTGGGATTAAAGACACATGCTACCACCGCCCAGCTACCTTGCTGTCTTATATATGTGCATGACTTTGTGTGGCTGTATAAAATCTAGGGACCACAAGTGAAAGAAACATGCTATTTATCTTTCTGATACTGGATTAATGCAATTGTCTTGTCTTTGATGACAGAAAGTGCAAAGCCATTTCTGTGTGTTCTGGTCATCTGCAAAATAGCTCTGTCTGAATCCTATGGTCCACACACCGACATTCAGACTCTCTGGGCCCCATGGGCACTGTACACATGGACAACAAGACTGTCTGAGCCCCATGGGCACGGTACATATGGATGATCAGACTTCGAAGGCCCTTGGGCACTCCACACACAGGTGGTCAGACTGAAGCCCATAGGCACTGGGCACACGAACAGTCAGACTGTCTGAGACATGTAGGCACTACACATACAGACAGACTAAGGTCCATAGGCACTTACACATATGGGCAGATCATCTGAGGTTCATGAGTATTGCACACTCCTATGGTCAGACTACCTGGAATAGGGCTGCAAAACAGCTGTATGTTAATACAGTTCAGAACTCTCTCTCTCTCTTTCTCTCTTTCTCTCTCTCTCTCTCTCTCTCTCTGTGTGTGTGTGTAGAAATATATTATTTAATAAAAAACACTTCTCTATTTTTCTTAATATGACATTAGATAAACCCCATGGCATGAATCCATAAAAGGACAGCCATCCTGGGTATAACTGAGTTTTCAAACAGTTCCTTGGCAAAGAATCACAGTAGACATTTGTAACATTTCGGGCTTCTTGAGTTAATATTTTGCCCCACCAAAATTGACAATGATTCTCTCCCCCCAATGTTCGTGCATCTCTATCCTTGGTCAACCAGAAACCGCCTCCATTTCTTGTTGTAACTGGGCTCTGCCTGTGCTATTGCTTCACGCTGCTCTTCAAAGCAAACCTGACTTTCTGATGCTTATCTTACCTTGGTCAGAGCACTAAGATTTGTGATACCATTCATCAATTCATTAAAATATGCCAACCGGTATTCAGCCGAGTATCCTCATGCTGTCAACATCTCTACCACTAAATTTAAATTTAACACAGCACTATGCAATCCTGTTTTATAAAGAGTCCTATGAATTCTAGGAAATTTGCCAGGCCTTATGATTTCTAGGAATCAGTGGACTTCACAAACAAAATGGTCAATTTGTCCCGTTCAACTCAACCTTCCTAATATGGGCCTATGGTTCAATTTATACGCTGCCTTTTCTCTTCTATGTTTTTGTTCATAGATGTAGTTGTGTATGCTTTGTTTATGCAAAAGATTCTTGCCAGTTATTTTTGAAAAGGCACAGCCATTAAATAATCCTATAAATATTTATTGCGTATCTGTCATGTGCCAAGTGCTAGCGAAGATGTGGAAAGCCAACAGCATTGAACACTGACTGGCCTTAGGTTCCTGTATGTTAGTAAGACAGGCAACCAGGAAGATGCTCACAATACATGGTGTGACATGCTGACATGTTATACTAAGGATCTGCCCAGCTTTTCTATTGAAAAACTTAAGAGGAAAAGGCTTGAATTTGGAACATGTGTAAAATTACACTTGGTCAATCACATGGCAGAAAGGGATAATTCTTTATCTTTCCAGAAGAAGTATACTTTCTGATATCCAATTAATTTGGATTAATCACTCTATCTCCCTTTCTCCTCTAGGCAAATGAGAGGAATCTGAAATCTGAACTCCGCAGGACTCTGCTGTCCTGCTCAGCGGCAGGTTAGGCAGAAATAAACACAGTCAATGATGTCGGTCTGTGGGCTGTGCTTTAGAACCGCCCTGGTATTTGTCCCAGATTCTGGGCATCTCTACTCAGACAGCCCCTGCCTCCTGAGCACATCAGTGTTTGAAGGCATCATGCCCCACTACCTATGTGTCTCCACTATGACCTTTGACCATAAAGTGGCTACCTTCTAGGAGCTTCACAGCCTGACTACAGTCCATACAGCCACCAGACATTCCTATTCTTTCCTCTCTGTTTTTGTCCTTGGAGTCTTACAGCATGCTAAGGTGGTCAAAGTTCCTAACTTTCTCCCCAGCACTCCTGGTCACCCCCTCAAGCATGGCTTCTCTTGTGCTATCCTCCCACACTGGCAGCATCAGTCTGAGCTTTACAGGTACAGTATGTAGAACCTCCCCACATTGCCCTCTGCTCCACAGTTTCATTGAGGTTTCGTGACCCTACTTTCATTCTAAATTTTGAATGGCCCACTCCTGTTGTAGAATATTATTTTAAGGTGTGTCATTTTTGTTTATGCTATTGAATATTTATTTAATGTTGTAAAGATATGCTGCTTTTGTTTATGCTACATTTAACTCTATGAAGCTTGATTCTTTGCCTGTCTAAATATCTGGTGGTCCTAATAAAGAACTGAACAGCCAATAGCAAGGCAGGAAAAAAAGATAGGCAGGGCTGGCAGGCAGAGAGTATAAATAGAAGGAGAAATCTGGAAGAAAGCAAGATGGAACAAGAAGAGGAGGACATCAGGGGCCAGCCACCCAGCCAGTCACAGAATAAGACTGAACATAAGATATACAGTAGTAAGAAAAGGAAAATGCCCAAAGGCAAAAGGTAGATGGGGTAATTAAAGTTAAGGAAAAATGACTAGAAATAATCCAAGCTAAGGCCAGACGTTTATAAGTAAGAACTAAACCCCTATGTGTGATTTATTTAAGAGCTGGATGGAAGACCCACCAAAAGAGTAAGATAACAACTATGATGTGAGATTTCCCCTCTGTATGCTGTGATTACCATTGATTAATAAAGGACTACTTTGAGACTATAGCAGAGCAGGGCAGAACAGAAGTAGGCAGGGAAAACTAAACAGAATGCTGGGAGAAAGGAGGCAGAGGCAGAGAGAAGCCATGTAGCCCTGCTAGAGAAGGACACCACAAAGAAACTTGCTGGTAAGCCACAGCCACGTGGCAATACACAGATTATTATAAATGGTTAAATTGAGATGTAAGAGTTAGCCAATAAGAAACTAGAGCTAAGGAGCCAAGCAGTGATTTAATTAATAGAGTTTCTATGTGATTATTTTGGTTCTGGGTGACCAGGACAAACAAGCAGCCGCCTTACAACACAACCAACAACATTTTGGCATTTCAAGGAGGGGCTAGAGTAAAAGAAAATCCAACAACACCCCTACCCCGTCTTGCAAGAATTCTCTTTCCTTCATGTCCTCTTCCTTTCTTAACTCATAGCACTGTGGGTTTCCTTGATTGGTTTATTATATGAAAGCCCCAATTTGAGAAATCGTTCCCTGCCTCATATTGTCTCCTTGGTAGTCAGTAGGGCAGCTGTCTGGCTGTGCACTCTTACACTATGGGTATAAAAACTCCAGGAACTAGTAGGGATCTACTTAGAATAAAAACAACTGGCTTCATATTTTTAAAATTTTATTCCCATAAATCAAAACTATCAAAGCTGTTTCCACAGAGATCCAAGCCACCCAAGTCATCTACCAGTGCTTTTGCCTTTGAAAACTTTAAAGACAATACAGAGATGAATTCATACTTGTTGAGTATCTTCAAGGCCAAAGCATAGTTCCGGGTGTTTCAGAGTCTCCGTCTCCTCTAGTCTTCCATGGAGATATGACTCTCATCTTACAGAGAAAGGAGTGAAGTCTAACAAGATATTATATCATTTTTCTTAAATGGTGAGGGTAGAAGTGTTGAGGACAGAATTTACAACTGGGTCTTTCTGCTCTCAAAACTTGTTTGCCTTCTCCTTTTCCACAATGAGCAAAGCATGCGTCATTCAGTAGCAAACTAATGTGTTTTGTCCCATACATGCTGTTTTAGCATCTGATGGCCTTTGATAAAAATCAATGACTGTAATGCATTTGTGACCATTTCCTGCTTTGGGAATAAGTATCATGTACCAGCCATGGATGTCCATGGTGGCTGACAGCTGTACCGTTGCTTTCCAATCATCTCTGGGTCCTGCTGGCTTGATGTGGCATCTATAGTTACTGGAAAGAACCAACAGCAAGATTGAGAAAAATTAAGCCTGCTCTAACAGCCTGTTCCACACAACAAGCAGCAGAACCTCCGGTTGAAGAAAGGATCCTGCCTGTGCATATAAACACAGACCCCCGCCCCCTGCAGTGGCTCCAGCTCGGAAGAGAGGCTGCCAGGTCGCAACAAAGTTGGAGCTTTCTTCAGAGCATAAAGAAGCCTCTGTGGCACGCAGAAGAGCATCTCAGCTGACATTTTGGCAACTGAGCCACGAGAGTCCTGAGGATTGAGAGTTCAGGAATTAAATATAACTTTCCTACCGTGAATAGCCACTTAAGCCCTCCTGGAAAGGCTGTGACACAGAACTTCCCAACAAAAGTCACAGAATCCATGAAGGAAATCCTCTGGACTTGGGAGCTAGGACAAGATAACCAATCTTGAATTACTTAGTGAACACCACACCTGTTTCCAAAAGAAAGAAGAATCTGGTACTCGTTAAGGCAGTATTGGGAAAGCGCTGAAATCATAATGATGTTCTTCACATATAAGCGGGAGTCAAAATGTTATTAGATGAATATTTTGTGAAATTTGCCTTTTAGTAATTTATATATGGTGTATATACAAATATAGCTATAACTCCACACATGTGTAACTATGTGTGGATGAGTGTGTAAGGGCAGCATGAGCTGGAAAAAAAAAACGGTGAACCAGGATTAACTAGAAGCATAATCCTGCCTTTCTAGCAAAACATGGCACTTACTAAACTCTTCTGCAACTCAGACTTCCCAGACTTAAAGCAAAAAAATGGCAAGTTTCCTTTATTGTCAATTAGCACATAAGCATAAGACCTGCTATGCTCTTGCAGTACACTAATAAATTCAATTCTCCATGTGTCTTAGTGTTCTGTTGCTGTGAAGAGACACCAGGACCACAGCAACTTTTACGAAATGAATTATTTAGCTGGGACATGCTTTCAGTTCCAGAGCTTCAGCTCATTATCCTCACGGCAGGAGGCATGGTGGCATGCAGAGAGACATGGTGTGGCTGGAGTAGCTGTGAGTTCTACATCTTGATCTGCAGGCACCTTTGAACCCCAAAACCCATTCCAAGTGACATGCTTCTTCCAGTAAGGCCACACCTACTCCAACAAGGCCATACTTCTTAATACCTCTCAAATAGTGCCACTCCCTGATGACCAATCATTCATATATATGAGCCTATGGGGACCGTTCTTATTCAAACCACCGCAAGGTCCTAGTCATGCCACGCCACATGCCACCTGTTGTAAGTAGAATAAAATAACAATGTTATAATGTCTCTGGTTAATAGTAGAAGCCACAAAAGACAGAGACTGATCCTTTGATGCTCCTCATTGTGTCCCTGCACCTGGTTCAGTACAATCTAATAGTTTTTGAAAGGAGAGCAAGATGATGAAATGCAACAAGCTGTGGAGAACTTATTTGTTGTGAAATGCTTCAATTACATGCTAATATGATAGCTGCTTTATTGTTTTCTCCGCTTCATAACCTACCTTCTGCATCTTTCCTCAACTTCCTCTACATACAGTGGTTCCTATGGCTTGCTGTGTTGCATCCTTTGGTATAGATATCCTAAGCTGTGTGCAGAGCTAGTGAACATATTTCTGTTTCAGCATTGTTTTTTATAAGATATGCACTCAACAGTAGTTCAGATGTTTAGGATGTAAATATGTGTAAATAGTTGGTCTTATTAGTATCTATAGATTTTTTAACACTTCTTCCCATTCCACCTACATTACTAGCTCTTTCTATGCCCAAATTAGTGTTCATAATTTCTAGGACCATCATAACAAATTACCACAAATCAAGTGATCAAAAATAACAAAAATGAATCCTGTCACAGTACAGGAGCTGGACACCCAAAGCCAAGGCTGTCAACAGAAGTGGCTTATCTTGGAGGCTCTGCAACCCTGGCACTTGGAAACTGTTGACCCCAAAAAAAGAGAGGCTGGCCTGGACTACATAGAGACTTAAGTACACCCTGAGTGACATGGTGAGACCCTGTCCCAAAATGTCAAGGGCTATAGGCACAGCCTAGTGTTAGAATGCTTGCCTATATGGCATGCATAAAGTGTTTGCATCTCAACGTGCAAACTGATTGACTATAGAAAAGGAAATAAAAGAAGAGAGTGCTTTTTTTACATAAGGACAAGAAATTTAAAGATATGCTGTTAATTGTGAGGTAAAAACAGAGTAGAACCCTGTGCATAAAGTGGCAAAATAAAAATAAAAATGCCCAAGGATTTACATAATTATGGCTAGAAGCTGCCAAGAAAGTGTTGACATTGGTTGCAAAGGACTAGTTGGCCAGAGGCCATGTGAGGGAGTGCTTTTACTCCAAAACATTTTGTACCTTTTGAAGCTTGGACACCGAGAATATTTTGTCTGTCATCATTCGTTGATATATTTTATCATTTCTTCATCTATTCACTCTTAGAATTTTTAAGTTATTTGAAATGGGAAGTTATGAATATGAGTTATCGCTACTACTTCCTGGAATCTACTAACAAGAACAGAAAATGGCTTTTCTAGGCATAAGTCAGCAAGGAGCCAAAGAATAAAATAGAAGGTAAACTTGGATGCACGGTTTCAACATTTTGGATGGAGGGAGAAAATATAGAACTCTTTACCCTAGAATTGGGAGCCTCAGGGTTTCTGAGAGTGGAAGATAGGAGAGAACCAAACTGCAGGGAGATTTTACAAAACAATGATAGTGTAGTCCATTCAGAGTGGACAAAGTGGATCAGAGGCTTCAGTAAAAACTGAAACTGCTCGCCTCTGGGGAATGAAGGGGATACAGAAGTGGAACAGCACCTTTTTATTGTGTGCAGAAGCTCATTGTGACAGTATACACTTTATCGCTTTGAAAAATACCTTTTATTGCTCAAAATGATTGAGCTTTCAGTGACAGGAACTGTGTAAAACTGTAAATAAAAAAATTGACCCAGAAAGTAATAGACGGATGTAAACTGACTAGTGACCCAAGGATGAAGCTGGAGAAAAGCTAACATAATTATTCTTCTTATTCCTGTCGCAGCTAAGTTTTTCCAGATTTTCATCAAAGATTGCTTTCAAAGAAGGAAATTCTTTGAAATTTCAAAGAAGGGGCAGTGAATCTGAGTGAAGTACATTCTAGTCACATGTAATAATGCCATGTGCAAATGACATGTGTCAATAATAGAAATTATTGAACTTTAAGTGACTCATTTGATTACGGATTAGTCTAATTAGAATCTAAGAAAGATAATCCATCCACATGGTAAGAGATCATTCTCTGATGAAGAGTTAGTCCTACTATTTCAAAAGTGGAAAACCACCGAGAAGAAACAAAAGAAAAAATCTTGAAAAAGTCTTTTTTTTTTTTTTGGTTTTTCAAGTTTCTCTGTGTACCCCTGGCTCTCCTAGAACTCACTCTGCACACCAGGTTGACCTCAAACTCAGAGATCCACCTGCCTGGTTCTGGAATTGAAGGTGTGTGCCACCACCACCCTGTGAAAAAGACTATTAATGTAATTCTCCATCAACCTTTGTCAGAAATTAGACTGTATCAGTAATAAATGGAAAAGTGAGACATATGTTCTGTCTTCCAGAAATTCATATGGTTGCTATATTTTAATTTCTGAAAAGCTAGAATAAATTATTATTTAACATTCAATGAACATTTGATGCCTACCCTTCAAAAAATGTCTGTTGAAATCAGGCACTCAATGAGCAATGGTTTTGGAATGTTTGTCGCCAGAGAGACATTCTTGAATAGCTTATTGGATCAATATGGATAGATGGTAGCCATGAACATGATCATGGCTGCAACCACAGTGCATTACATATCTCTAGGACATTCTATATGATAAAACTAGAAGCCTCACCTAGTAAGTGAACAGAAAGTCCTCAGCTCTAGGGAAAATAGATGGGTGGCCCAGTCAGAAGAGGAGCCTAATGGTACACGTGCTAGGTGATGGAGGCAAAGAATCTCCTTTGGGAGCTGAGATTGAGATTCCAGGAGTGGGAAAGGCACCTGTGAGGGAAGAAACCAAATGGTCCAGGACAATACCTTGTGTGATGGTGGCAAGATGGTAGGAAATCCCCCAGTCATTCCCAAGTTGAGGAATAAAGGCAGTCATCGTAATTAAAGCTATGCAATCTATAGCTTCAAATAAATGCCAGAACTACAAAGGCCATAAAGACATGAAGATAAAATGAGGCTCGGAGTGGAAAAATAAACACAAGGATCATAACTAAATTAAATTCTGGTGCATTCAGAATGGCAGCCAGAAGTGACAAACACGAGTTGATAGATTTAAAATCTAGTTTCATTTCTGTCAGCACTACATGTGTTTGTACTTTTTAAAAAAGAAGACTATCTTGTGCTCCCAAAATAATCACTTTCGCTGAATCATAGGAGACACGTCCTGACTGCAAAACTTTCCAAAGGAACGCACACGAGGTTTCCTTCTCATCCATGGGTCTGCAAATGTCCCTTTATGCTGGACTGAGAAAGGATTTATAAAAAAGAGTCTCACACACATAGGCTGTACTAAGGGAGCTCAGAGACTTCTAAAAGAACACACGAAGTCCAGAAGCAAAAGTGCTGAGGGGGAGAGGGGGAGGAAATAGCCAGGAGGGAATGAGGGAGTGGACTTGATTGAAACACATATGCATGTATGAAATTCTCAAACAATTAAAATGTGAAGGAAAAAAGGGCACACTCAACAAACCTCTTTTCATCAAATGCCAATGATAGTGAGCAACAGTGATACTTTGTTTCCCCTGGAAAAAATCCATGTTATTAATGAGTCTTTATAATTGAAAGATCATATAGAAATCTAGTCTAGTGGATTTTAAGCTCCGTTTCACTGGATGGCTCAGAATGCCGCTTCTCAGCTAACGAGTTGACAAAGCGAGCGGGCTGGTGCAATTCCTTTCTCCCTCCTCCCACACTCCACCCTGGAACTCCAAACACACAAATAATTCAATCAGAGCAACAATGCTGAAATATCTGATTCGACTCTGATGTTTCCAAGCATGGCCGCACAGTCACGATGAGGAGGCCAGAGAAGAGAGTCTGAGGCCCCACATCTGACCTACCTACAGAGTCAGTGTCTGACAATGGAGCCCAGCTATTAGCATGAGTAGAAACCTCCTCCGGTAATTCTGATGCAATCCAAATATGGAAAACCTCTCCATAGAGGACTAGAGAGAGGGCAACATCTGGCCTTTGCTGGAATGCGTTTGGCTGCAGGAGTGTCTTTTCCATAGAAGGCATAAGAATTATGAAATGACAGAATTATGAAAAGCCCATGATCATGCTTCCTTGTGTCATCCAGAACCAAAAAGCCTCCTAAATCTCAGGACAAATACAGTGACTTAGATGTGGGTGGCCACTGCTTCACTGTCGTGATTGCCCCCATTCTGTCTAGCTTTGCTTATCTTGCCACAACGGAAAACAAGATTCAAAGCCAATTCACCATAATTCCTCGATTTCCAGTTATAGTCTGTGACCCAAGCCAGTACAATCATTGTACGTCTTCTAGACTTTCCAAAACGCAAACGAGAACAGAAAAATGTTTCTCTTTGTAGTCATGGAGCTAGACAAATATAAGCCTATAGCTGCTGATGGCTCTCTTCTGCTGCACCACAGTGGGTATTGTCATGTACAATGGGAATGGATGTACCAACATTGTTTCAACTCCACGCAGCTACACAGTTGAACCTTACACCAGAGTAGAAAGTTCTCCTTAACCGTGGCTATGTCCTCCCTGGATGCAGCCAGCCCACATCCAATGGCTGGGTTACAGAGATAAACAGGCACTGAGCTCTTCTGCCTCAATTAAACACAAGTTGAAGACCTATCCCAGGTTCAGACCTCAGGGAATTGGCTAAGGCCATTGTGAGATCACTGCAACCTATTGTCTCTTTCCACTCTTGCCTATTTCCTTACTCCTCAGCCAGCCATTCTTTATAAGGCTGCTCTGAGTAAATCTCCAACCTAGGATCCGCTTTTTCAGATGTCCCAAGCTAGACCTCTCTGCAGGAGTCTCATCTGAGGAAGGAAGGGATGGGGCTGACTGAGACAGCAGAGGTGAATGATACCAGATGGAATCCTACAGCATCTTTGCCTCTACATTTCTCTCTTCCCAAATATCCTAACCTTGCGTAATTACGTATGGTTCTAAACAACTCAACTCTCTGCTAATGTGATGTTCAGACCTGAATATAACTCTCCAAGTGTGCACCTGGAAGGCTAGCATATTGGCTGATTTTATAGTCTTCCTACTTCTGTAGTTGAGCCATACGTAGATCAGCTTTGTAGCAGCCCAAAAATGTTGTTGCTTTACTGGCACTTGTGTTTCCCAACCACTCCCGTATTTCTTTCTGTCAAGGCAGCTCCCTCTCCTTGCATCCAAACATTTCCACATCTCAAAGAACTGCCTACACTTTATGGCTGGCTGTATTTCTTAGCTATGTGTAAACACATGCCCCAAATATGGGCAGAGCGCTGGGCAACCTGAGAGGTGAAAGTCTTGTTTTTGCAGCGTATTGTATGAAAATAATATGTGCATAGAATCTGTATTTTTCTAAAACTGCACACTCTTCAGCCATCCTATGTTCAGATCCCTTGGGAGTTTCCAGAAAATGCCTCTTTCATGATAGCCTTGTGCTCTCATAGTCAATATATGGAACTTTAAAACAGAACTAATGTGCATGGTACATGTGACAATTGCTTCAAAGATGTTCTTTGCTTGTGATGAGCTATGTTGAAAATTGTTGAAGCAGTTGTTAGAGCTCAGCGAGAAAACTGGAATGTCTACAAATTTAAGGTTTATGATCTTTTGTCATTTTTTTTCTTTTTAAATTTAATTCATTTGTTCATTTCTCCTCCTCTGTTTCTGTTCAGGAAAGAGCTGGCCTACTATGGGCTAGGCAAGGCAAGCCAGTATAAGGAAAAGGTTCCCAAGAGCCAGCCAAAGTGCTACGGACAACCACCGCTCCCATTGTTAGGAGTCCCACAGGTAGACTAAGCTACACAACTGTCACATATATGTAGAGGGCCTAGGTCAGTCTCATGAAGGCTTCCTAGCTGTTGGTTCAGACTCTGTGAGCCACTGTGAGCCACGTCAGTTGTTTCTGTGGGTTTGCTTGTGACGTCTTTGACCCCTCTGGCTCCTACCATCCTTCCTCCCTCTCTTCAGCAGGATTCTCCCAGCTTGGTCTAATGTTTGGCTGTGGATCTCTGCATCTGTTTCCTTGGTTACTGGATGAAGGCTCTCTGATAACAATTGTGGTAGTCATCAATCTGATCACAGGAGATGACCGGTTCAGGCTACACATCCACTATTGCTAGAAGTCTTAGCTGGGGTCATCCTTGAAGATTCCTGGGAGTTTGCCTTGAACCAGATTTATACTACAGAGCTATCTTAACTAAAAACAGCATGGTATTGGCATGAAAACAGACAGGTGGACTAATGAAATTGAATCCACACACCTATGGACGCCTGATTTTTGACAAAGAAGCCAAAAATATGCAATGGGAAAAAAGAAAGCGCCATAAACAAATGTGCTGGCATAATTGGATGTCAGCATGTAGAAGAATGCAAATGGATCCATGTTGATCACCCTACACAAAACTCAAGTCCAAGTGAATCAAAGATCTTAAAATATATCCAGTTATACTAAACCTGGTAGGAAAGAAAGTGGGAAATAACCTTGAACACATTGGCACAAGAGATGTCTTTCTGAATGGAACCCCAGTAGCACAGACACTAAGATTGACAATTAATAAACGGAACCTCATAAAACTGAAAAGCGTCTTGTAAAGCAAAGGGCACGGTCAATAAGACAAAATGGCAGCTTACACAATGGGAAAAGATCTTCACCAGCCCCACATCTGACAGAGGGCAGGTCTTCAAAATTTATAAAGTTTATTAGCTTTTAATTTCTAACGATGACATGTGTGGATTTGGGTGGAGGTTTAAGGACCACTTGGTGCCAGGTTGATGGATGCCTTTCCATCCTCCCACCTCTCACCCACCCACCATGACAGGCACTGCTGATCAAACCCAGAACTTTCCCAGAGCTCTACTGATGTTCCATTCCAAGAGGATCTTCTCCAGAGCCCAAATGCTGCTCTGTCCTTCTCAGAGCATCACATCAGACATCTCCCTCCAATTAGCTGGTTCTGGAAAATGGAAACCAAGGGAAACTTCGCTTTTCTCCCCTGCCCCAATTACTCTGTTCTAAATGGGCTCAAATCTAAGACCCGAATTTATATAATGGCTGCCAATCAAGCTTCAACTCATTCACAATTCAGTTCTCAAGTCACCTGCCCCATCTCAAAACTTACCCAATAATTCTAAAGATTATCAGTCCAAAGACTGGTCAGGTGTATAGACGTCTGGGCCCCACATCAATGAGCATGCATTCCTTTACAAATTCATATGTAGTCATTGCCTTGACAGACGTAAGACATGGAAGCCATCTAGATGAAAAGAAGGGGTCAATCTAGGCCTGTGGTATCCATGGGCCATTGACATGACACCTCAATAGCACTGCTAATAAAACACTGACAAATGGAGACATGCCCTGTACCCAGTGACTCATATCATTAAGCTAATCCCACAGTGGCTCCACCTTGCTGTTAGAAACAAGAGAGAGGGAGAGGAAAACTAAATGCCATGTATGTCCATCTGTTTGGTAACCACAACAACCAGTCATAAATGGGAAGTGACAGACAAACGGTTTTGTTTGAAATTGAGACCAGCCCTCTGGCTCCTAAACTATCAGCTGGAGCCCGGGAGAAGCAAACGGCTTTTGGGCTACTTTTGACCTTTGAATCTCTGCATCACCAGCACCCAATTCCTTTATTCCAGAGAGACAGCAGAGCTATGGAATCCACAGAATGGAAAACCACCAGTTGGCATGAGGTGCCCTGGGAGCCAGGCAGGAATTACAGGATGATGTGTCAGAATCCAGGAAATGAATGGAGCTTGCTTTGTCTTTGGCATAAAAGAATATACCTAAACTCCAGCCCTGGACCTTGAGAGTCCAAACACAAAATCAAAATGAATTATAGAGACACTAGACCAGTGCCATCACTTAGTAGATGATTATAATGAAGACCTGAGAGGAAGGAGATTTGGCCAAGGTCACACAAATATGGTTCATGTTTCTAAGAGAATATTACTTTTGAGAAATGAAGGCCAGAAAACTATAAACATTGCGAGCAACTATAAACTTAAATAACTCATCCACTGAAACACCAGTTGATCTTTATAGATCTATTCCCCCTCAGAAAGCACAAACCCTATTATCTGATCCCATCTGGCACCAGCCCTGCCAACGGATCTCCCTTCTTCCCCAGTTCTGATGCTCACCAAGGCAAAGCCCTGGCTACTGGGTGACTCACTTTGGAAACAAGCCGTGTGACTCAGGCTGTTCTCAAACCACTAGTCTAAGCTCCTGGAGACATCGGTTTTACTACATCTACCGATAAGCTGCCATGAGAAGGGCCCACCATGTGTTAAAAAAATAATTAAGTGAGCTGTAGACCCGTGCTAGAAAGCATGACAGAAACACAAGGACATTGATACGCAGTGCATTCTTAACTAGGACCAGTGTTGGATGTGCTGTCCATTGTCACCCACACAACAACCCAAGGATAAAAATGACTATTTGATAGTTTGAGAAGGTAAGGGCCAGAGATAACAAGGAACCATGGAGTTTCAGAGTGGTTACCCTTGTTTCCTTTGACGCTTAGACTTTCTTCTCAACCCTCACACCCCCACTGCAGCTCTTGCCGTGTATTTAAGGCACAATTTTCCATGTTATTTTTAATTATTTTATGGTCCTCTTTCCCTTTCCTCCCTCCAAGCCCCCCCATATACTCCTTCCTTGCCCTCTTTCAAATCTATGACCCTGTTTTTATTCATTGTTGTTTCATATACATTTGTGTGTATGTACACGTATTCCCAAATCCATAAATACAACCAGCTCAGTCTGTATGATGTGACTTGAATATATGTTTTCAGGGCTGACCATGGATACTGGAAGGCCAGTTGGTGTGCTCTTCCCTAAGGAAGACTCTTTCTCCCTCCGTCAACACTCCTTAATTTTTCCCTGCCCACATTAACCTCTCTATTACTGCTCAGTTCATATTTAGGCAGCCTTGTTGGCAAGACTTCATGGGTGTCGCATCCAACGTTCCTAGGAGACTCAGTCCTGTGCTATTTCATCCACACTGCAGGTCTGCGGAAGAGTACCAATGTTATCTACCAAATTGAGAGGAAAAATGGTGGGTAAAGGTTCTTGCCATCCTAGAATCAGCATGATGGAAGGGGAGACTCACTGCTCCTTCAGCTACATGCATAGCTGTGTCCACACACATGCACACAAGAAATAAATGAATAAATAAATTATGAAGGTGGAAAACCTACGGGACCTTTAAGAAATCTCACCCAGGGTATCTTCCTTAATACAGCAGTGACAAGAGCATCTAATTGGAGCCTGGGCCTCATAAAGGAAACCATGGCTCAAATTCTTTCTACCTTTACTTGGTATTTCTCAGGCCTTAATACGTGTTGGGTGGAGTGGAACAGCCTTGGTTAAAAAGCATATATCATTCTCCCACAGCTATTTGGAAGCAGGTGCTCCAAGGCGCCTGAGTGTGGATATGAGCTTTAAACGTCGGTCCAGCCTACTCTCAGACCCATAAGCCCACTGCTCTCCCCGCACACCACCTTCGGCAGGTTTAGATAGTGGCATCGCTTGCTCAGGAGCAGAGTGATGTGGGCAGACTTAATTTGGTAGTTGCTGCCTGCTGAAGAAAACCCCGCCTGGCAGCGTGGCTCCGGGTTCACTCCTGCCCTCTCTCAGTGTCTGTGTGTGGTCTCCCATACTTTCCTGAGAACAGCCTCTGTTTCCCCATGCCTCTCTCCAACGCATTCTCCCACAGCGCTTTTTATGACCTTCTTTCCTGAAGTCCTCCTCACTCCGAAAGACCTTCTCTCTCCTCCTTCCCTGACTCCATGTCCCGGTTTTCTTCTAAGACACCGATTCACTCTGTAAGCTAACAGGGAAGGCTAGCCTAGCCTCCAAAGGCAAATTATCAAAAGAAGTTATAAGTAGGGTATGCATGGAGGTCTTCGGTACCCTTGGATAATGGGGAAGTGTAAGGATTTAAGGATCGGGCTCTAAACCCAGGCTCTGCTACAAGGGACAGCGTAATCCTGGGTCTGGAAATACATTTTTATGAAAACTTCAAAGTGGCCACCAGTCTTTAAAAATCCATCACGGAGATGAGAGGAGATAATGCTGAGCAAGGAGGTGTTGAAGAATAGCCAGGATGTGCGTGATCCAGTCACTTGCTCTGCTTCTCCCATGCCACTAAAGATCTCTGCAAACGCATCCCCTCTCTTAAGCCACAGCTTCTACTTACCCACCCCACCCAGCTCCCCTAGAGACTCATTCCCATATGAACTCTTCTTCCCACAGTATCACCTATGTCTTCGTCCATCCCATACATGATTCCTCTTGATAATTTACCGTTTCCAGTCAGTATCACACTTGGTAACCAATGTTAGAGACTTCTGACACCACCAGAAGTGGTCCTCTGACACAGTCACAGCCACCAGACCTCACATCCTTCCATACTGCCTGCCCTCATCATCCTGTCCTTCCCATAATTCTTACTGCCATCCCTACACCCTCTTTCATCCCGTGGCTCCCTTTCCAGCCTTTCCCCTTGATTCCTTTGTTGCCACCGTTGAAGGGTCCTTTCTTCTTCTGCGTGGAAGGAAGGTAGTGTTTATCTGCCAAAAGCTGGCTTATCCAGATGTCTCTTATTCCTAATTGGTTGCCAATTCTCATAACCTACCTACTTTTCAGATTATATTATACATTATTATACATGTGTACTTTGTCACTAAGACATGAGCCTCTCAAGTATGTCTCACAGTTACATGTGGCTCTTCTTACCATACTAGGTAGAGAGCCAGACACAGAGAAGGCCCTCGGAAGATGGGCATTGATGATGGACCAGCCTGCTTTAGTAAAAGAAACTGTCTGGGTGGAGAACTACTTTAGTGAACTCTTACTCATCCTTCATCACATGCTAGGCAGTGGAGTTAGTGACAAAGGGGATGAAATGAAGTGAAAAAGAATAGTCACCTACCTGTGTGCCCAGCACTGGTCACCTACCTCTGTGCCCAGCACTGGTCATCTACCTGCGTGCCCAGCACTGGTCACCTACCTGCGTGCCCAGCACTGGTCACCT
>LOEQ01001259.1:659309-680537 GCA_001685075.1 Bramus lutescens
GTTGGCCAAACATATTTTTCACTTATTTGATAAATAATTTTTTGGAATCTACCCATGTAAGGCATTCTTCCAGGCTCTGGAGACAGAGTGATGAAGAAGGCAAGCAAATTATGTTCTCTCTCAGGTCCTATACTGTGCTGTGGAGTAGCAAACAGAAAGTGAGCAATCTCATGAATAACAAGATGTAAATAGGAGGAAACCACAGAATAAGGGCAACAGAAGCAGGAATCAGTAGCAGATGGACGAATAGGGACTTGAGGTTCAGAGATCTAGGATCAACTGGCTAGAGACAGAAGTAATGGAGAGACTGAGCTATGAGGGGGTAGCGGGGGGTGCAGGGGTGAGCTAAGAAAGTGTGCCTAAAGACAAGGTTGCAAGTAAAATCCCAGAGCAGGACAAGCTTGGTGTCTCTGCAAAGGGCTAAGAAGCCAGTGCGACCAGTGAAACGCTAAAAGAGTCGTAAGACAAGAAACTAGGTTAAAAGAATCAGAAAGGGCAGATCTTTGAGCCTTATGAATGTATTTTCTTCTTCCTGTCTTGGGAAGCCATTGGAGAGATGTGAGTAGTGGAATCACACATATAATTTATGCTTCTGACATACTACTGCCTACGCAATTATTGCACAAAACTGTGGTTTCTGAAGTAAGTGGAATTTTGTGGCTGGTCATGGTTTTATCTGGTGTGAATGTTCATTTGAACAAAGAGAAGCCAGCCCAGCTTCTAGAAAGGGGAAGCCATTCTGGTGATAGTAAGTACATTTGTGCTGTTATATGTAGAATCTGGGAGTTACGTAAGTGTGAATTACATAGTACCTTCTGTGAACATGAGCTTCAACATGTGTGAATCAATGCTACACAGTGAGAAGCTATGTGAGCATAGGAAACACTATACAGCACAGGCAAACGTGGCTCAGCACCTGAGAATTCATAGACTCTAGAGAGTACTCATGAGGAGGCTGCAGCTGGCAGCACCCTAGAATCTTTTCGCGGCAGTTTTCTTTCCACATTAAAAAGAGACATACCAGGAAACCCCATCACAAAATTAAAACAAGCTAAGATTTATTGGGAGATGGAAACAGAGTACTGTTGCATAATAACCCACGAAACCAAGAATTCTGGTGTTCGGGATTCCTCTAAAACAATGTAAATAACTGATATGCTAGGGTTCACAATAAACAAGTGCATAAGGTCACTCTTCTGTCCTGTTTAGAACAGGGTGAGCTGTCCCAGAGAGAGGGAGAGAAGTGTCCTTGCACCATGGCTCTGATTGCAGAATAGAGGACAAAAGAATGCGAGCAACACAGAGGGTGTGAGATTTGGGGGGAAGGGGTGTTGGAGAGTGGTCAAATGCATCAAGGACAAAATGAGAATGAGACATAATGAAGAATGAATGCTTCTGACGTTATATTCAGGAAGTGGTCTGTGCCAATGCATTCAAGGCTACTTCTCACTTCTCTTCTGTCAGCTTCAGTGTAACTAGATTTATGTTGAGGTCTTCAATGCACTTGGACTCAAGTTTCGTGCAGGGATATAGATATGGGTTTATTTGCGTTCTTCTACATGCTGACATCCACTTATGCCAGCACCATTTGTTGAAGGTGCTTTCTTTTTTCCATTGTATATTTTTGACTTCAGTGTGTGGGTTTATGTCAGGGTCTTCAGTTCAATTCCATTGATTCACATGTCTGTTTTTATGCCAAGACAAAACTGTTTTTATTACAATAGCTCTATAGTAGAACTTGAAGGCAGGGTTGGTTGGTTATACCTCCAGAAGTTTCTTTATTGTACAGGATTGTTTTAGCTATTCTTGGTTTTTTTTTCATATGAAGTTAAGTATTGTTCTTTCAAGGTCTGTGAAGAATTGTGTCATCATGGTGCCTTTGTCCAGTGCCTGATGAAGCAGATGCAGAGATCCACATCCAAACACTGGACCGAGCTCTGGGAGTCCAATTGAAGAGAGGGTGGAGGATTACATGAGCAGCGGGTGATGGCAGAGTCAAGATCATGTATGCACATATGCATTACATATATAAATGTATGCACACATAATAGATATGCTCCCTAGTCAGTTTTACTCCATTATAGCAGCATAAAAGAAGCAAAGATAATAAGTTACTTGCTCACAACCAGTACCAGAAGGGGTGTCCCTTGATCTCCAACAAGAACTCTGGTTAACATCAGAAAACCTTGTAATAAACTTGTACCGTGAAACCATAGGACCTATCCAAACAATTCCACAGCTGGAGAAACTGGAAGAATTTATTCAACAATGCACAGCAGCATAGTAGTGTAGCTTAGGTGAAGGAAGGCTTGGGTATCCTGACTCCCCGCCAAGATGCTGATCCCAAACTCTTTTCTGCTTTACCAATAAACACACAGAAAGGCCAGAAGTAGGGTGACTGAGTCTTCAGCCACCTAAAAAATTTGAGTTGCAACTGAGATAAATATTGTTGACATATTCATAACATTTTAAGGTTAACAGTAATATTACTTAATGAACAAAATGTTCAAATTTTAAAGAGAATGGGTTCAGTCTTACACCTCTAAGATTCTCATCACTGACTGCATTCTTATCTTGACATTCTCTGATCTTTTCTTTACTTAAATCTTTAATACTTCTCTCATTGTGGCTATTTTTAAGCTAATTTTTGTACCCAAGGCAGGTTACCTCAGCCTAAGCCAAAATCTGTTAGGACTCAGTGTCTGGACCTTACGAGACCCTACCAGAGAAGTACCAGGGATGAAGCAAGACAAGGTTTCTCTCTAGCTTTGGTGCCTGCCCTGGAACTAGCTCTTGTAGACCAGTCTGGCCTCAAACTCACAGAGATCCGCCTGTCTTTGCCTCCCGAGTGCTGTGATTAAAGGTGTGTGCCACCACTGCCCAGCTGCCAGTAAGTATTTATAGGTGAGATGCCTACTCCAGTTTTTGACTAATGAGACAGATCACTTTCAATCAATTCTCCTGTGACTGAGTCATGGAATTATGAAGTGAATGGTGATTGGATAATTATTTATAAACATAGAGTTTATAATGACTCCAGTTCTCATGGAAAAAAACTGAGTCTCTCAAATATTAATCTTTTAGGAATCTGTATGGCATATAGTGTCAATAAGTCAGCTGTTCAAGTACTAGGTAAATAAAGGATATTGACAACTAGCAAGGGGGTGGGGGCAGGAAGTCTTTGTATTGGCCACAGGCTTAACATGAGCCTGTGATGTGAAGTGAATGGAATCTCTTGCTGTATTTCTGGACCTGTGACACTCAGGTACAGGGAGCTTAATTCCATGGGAAGCTAGGACTTGGGAGACAGAGGCAGATTGATCTCTGTGAGTTCAAGGCGTCCCTGGGCTACATAAAATCAATCCAGAAACAGATCCAGAAGGTGGTGGTTCACACCTTTAATCCCATAAAATTGTGTGCCACCACTCCCTGGCCTTTATGACTGACTAGTGTGGCTGCTTTGTACTCTGATCTTCAGGGAAGCTTTATTCATTAAAACACAAATAATATACCACTATTCTTGAGTCTTGCCTGCAAGAAACCTAAGTATGAACATTGGGTCCTTGCTACAGCAGCCACAGCCACCGCCCTACCAGCTAGATTTTCTTTCTCTTCTCCTGGCAGGCTCTCCCTTAACCCCCTTCTCAGGTGCTGCCAAACTAGGCAGCTGCCTTAAAATCCAGCCAGGCTTTTATTGTTCTACACAGCAGCAATAAGCCTCACATCTTCATCAACATTGTCGGCAGATTTGGTAAGAAAATTGGGAATTCTTAGAGGGAGGAATTATTTAAAAGAGAGAGGTTTCTCTCCCCACAATAAAAATGAGAAAAAAACATTACAATGGAGGAATTTGGGTCTCTGTATGATAATATGCTAGGTAGTTTGAAAATGGAATGATTAAATGAGAGTATAACTAATTTAGATGGGATTTATGTAATGTCTATTGTAGGCATGATCAGCATTATCACTTTTGTTTTATCACTAAAAAGGTTGATTAATCTGAGTATTAAGATACAAGTTTTGGGAACACTTAATAAAACAGATCATAGAGATTTTCAAATCCAAACAGACAAATTTAATGGAGAACCAATTTCAGCATAGCATTATAAGAATAGAGAGGAAAAGCTTAAGGTTTTCAAACAACCAACCTTAATATACCCAGTAACCTTATAGGAATTGCCAAATTAGAGACTCTGTAAGAGCTGAATGAACTCCTGTGCCAATGTTAGATTTAAGGAGATTCAAGAAAGCAATAGTCTCATATGGCATGCAATTTACCTTTCATGAAGCAAAATGCCTAGGATAAAGTCATGTATATCCAATATGCCTAGAACAAGGCCATGAATATCCATTATGCCTAAGACAAGGCCATGAATATCCAATATGCCTAGAACAAGGCCATGAATATCCTAGGACAAGGCCATGAATATCCAATACGCCTGGAGCCTTGACACAAAGGAGAAGTTGATGTAGTCACTCACACAAGGAGAATGCTTTGTGGTGATGAAGGAAATCAAACTGATATACCTTAACCCAAGGAGCATCAAAAGATTACCAGTAAGCCACCCAAAGCTAGGAGAATGAGACAGAATGGATTATCCCTGACAGCCTCAGAAGCAGCTAACTTTTCTGACACCTAGTTTTGGAAAGAACACAGCATCTGAAGAGAATCTCAGGAGCACCTTCTTCAGCTCCAAAGAAGCAATTGCACAGCCTGGAGAGATTGCTCAGTGGTTAGAGTGCTCACTGTTCTTCCGGAGGACCCAACTTCATCACCTAGCAATCAAATAGGACAACTTATAATCATCTAGTAACTCCAACTCCAGGGTATCTAACACTCTCTTCTTGCCTCCTTGGATACCTACATACACACGCGCAGACACACAAATAGATAAGCAGACATATTCACACACACATAAAAATAAATTTAAAAATTGAAGCACATCTCAACATTCATAGACAAACCTATCCCACAGGGTCAGGCATGTAGTAGATATGCAATGGTCATTCATTTGTGAAAGAAATGAACTTCAAAGTAGCCCAGTACTGCTAAAGGAGAAAGATACAATGCCAGATAACCTTCCTCTAGCATCTCCTTATCTACAAAGCACAGACCATTCACTGCATCCTACTTCCATTTTGATGAATAGACACATTGTGGAGAACACCACCTTTCGTCGAGAGTCCTCAGGAAGGCCTACTGAAGAGAAGAATGTCTGGGGAAGAGATAAAGAGAAGACGCAAGGAGTGAGATACACAAGGTACATGGAATTAGTTGTTGCAGGCACAAAACGCTCAAGAGACCCACGGCAGGTCAGTGACTCTGGAGAGTGATTGACATTTGTTAGGTTTACATACAGCAGCTTTGTTTAAGCCTCACCTTCTACTGCTGTAGACGGAGACCTGCTCTCATAACATAGGCTCACAATTACTTCATTCACATGATTCAGTTGAATTTGCTAAGCATGCTAAGCCTAACTGAGGGATCAGCCGAAACTTCTCTCTTCTTAACAGCACACCACCTAACTGGGGACTTCTTAGAGTCTTTATTAAAGGTTCTCTCATGATCCAGCTATCTTCCCAGGTGTAGTTGACCCATGTTTTCTTGTTGAAGTCTCCAAAAGAAGTGGTTTCTAATAACAATCAATGTCCACTCAACTTTTTGTCCAGTTCATTCTCTATGCTGTAGCTACGATGACAGTTCTAAAATCAAAACCATACATATCACTGCTCTCCTCAAAATGATCCGATGACAATGGTCCTCAATTCAAGATGGTGACATTATCTGGGTGTCAAATTCCATGTAAATCCACACAAAAAAGAAAATATTTTATCATTTATAAGTTAGGCTTTGAGTAACCTGAATCTTTGAAATTCTCTATATTTTGGTATTACTCTCGGGATAAAAATGTACATTCATGGGGTGCGGTGTTAATGATCGATTCTCAGTCTAGTTTCAAAGACCAACCTTAATAGCAAGTGTGACATGAGTAACCTTAGTCTAGTTATTGAAATTGTCTAGATTCTCTCTCCTTATTTTGTGAAAATCAGACAGTAGGTCATGGCTGCCTCTTCTAGTGGTCCTGAAAGTTAAGTGAGCTAACACCTGTAAGCCCAGATCCTGACATCCTACAAGCACTGGCTGGCTGAAAACTGTAACAGCTATGTGGGACTCTTATTTTGTCGGTTTGTATCAGCTACTGTCTCAGCAAAGTACCAGAAACTGTGTGGCTTGGTTGAGAAGGTGTCTTATCCCACAGTCTGAGTCTGAAATCGTGGTGTTATGAGGGCCAGCTGGTTCTAGGGGCCGAGGAGGAGAATTTAACTTGTTCCGTGGGTTCTCTTCCTGGCTTCCATGCTTTGTTGGCTGTGTTGGTATTCCTTGGAATGTAGGCACATCCTTTCCATCTTGTCCTCCTACTTGTATGGGACTCGGCCTCTGTGTACTTGTCTATATCCAGATCTGGCCCCTGTCTGAGGACACCAGTTATTTTGAACAAGAAGCCTACCCTATGCCCTCATTTTAACTAATTAAATATGCAAGGGTCGTGTGACAAATAAGGTCACATTTTGATTTGGGGTGAGGAACAAAACAACTCCACCTGAACAGGCCTTGACACATTTTCTTATCTCTCATCTCTGCCCTCGACATCTCTTACCAGCCTCCGGTAACCCAAAAACTTGTTTGACGAATGAATTCCTACTTGATTCTCAGGTTTCGGTGACATCTTACTTTCTAAGTGCGTCCTAGCATTCTGCCACCTCATCATTTCTGATCTGAGGCCTTGCTCCTGTCCTCCCAAGGCCCACATCATCACAGCTCTTATCATACCTGTCCTCCATGGAAGACTTCAGACTCCTGGTGGTCCTGGCTGCGTGTCACCATGTTCCAGAACCTGAACAGATCCTGAGCAAACGACCTCTTGATGAATGTTTATGCTTCATCTGATTTTTCAGATACTACTTATCTTGTGGCTATGCAGCTATTCATAAGGTAAAAAGCGGGAAGAACTAGGAAAGGTTTTAAGTTTTATACTGCTTAAAGTTGAGTTCAGAGATGAGACGCTATGCTGGTTGTTTCAAATGAAAGGCTCTTAATGCAAAGAACAGCTACGCAGTTATCAGAAGGTTGTCCAGACAAAAGGCCAAGAAAGTCATGTGTGAGTAACTTCCGGAAGACGCTACCACCAGCAAGAATGAGAGAACAGAAGGGAAATAGAGAGGCTGCCAGAGAGATGCTGTGCATAGGAAGTTCACATTTGGGTAACAGTTAGAGCCCAGAAAGAGGAAGAATCATCTGACTAAAGCTTGGACTTCAGAGCAAGAGAACAGCTCGTCCAGGAGTGCTGAAAGGAGCTGGAGGTTAAGCAGCAACTGTCCGTCTCTTCCAGCATGGTCATCAAGATATCCAGCAGGAAATGCTCAGAAATAGAGTTTGCAGATCTCAGCACCAGCATCACAGAAGTCACAGAGTTGCTGAGAGGCAGCAGCTCTAATGTGCACGAGCAGAAAAAGTCTGAAGTCTGACCTAGAGGTGTGTGGACCACCAGGGATTAGGGATCAGTCCTTAAAATAGGTTTCTACTGATGGCTGTCACATGCCAACCATATCCTTCCACCAAACATTTTATTCTTCTGAGATTCAGGTTCATTATCGTTGGCAGGAAGAAGGACCAAGATGACCTGAGAGCTTTTCCTAATATGCACAGGGTTTGGAGTGAAAAACACCAGAGAATTTTTGAATGATACTGACACCCTCAAATCTACAGGAGTCTGCCTCTGGCTTTCACTGTCGTGTGTGTGAATAGAGCATTTCCTGTCTCTGGTTCTGTGGCTTTTGTCACTGTGACTCAACAAAGGAAGGAAGCTGGCCCTGTGTTTCTCCATCACAGTGACTCTTGATCAAACTGATTCCAGAATGAGCCATTGCATGGAATGTTTAGCTGCAAACTTCAAGAAGTAAAGGGAGAAATTACCAAAATGGCAACAGGAGGAGTAGAGGTCTAGGGAGAAGGGACCAAGTTGGGAGGTGACTGAGAGTTGATTTTTTACATGCAGAAGGCCTAGGGTTTATGTGTACCTGTTTTGTGGCAGGGTTGTCTCCAGCTCTCTGTCTCTCTGATTCTCATGGTGCAGTTGGGGATTTAGGAAATGGGGAGACTCAGCCCACATCTCAGTTTGGCCTTATGTTAGTGAGGAGACCGAAAGCTATCTGTATCCTTACGTGCAGTTCTGCCTGCCTCTCTAGACAACAAAGATCAACGGAGCTAATACAAGCAGGTGCGCTGTCTACCATCAGGCACTACTTACAAAATAACAGTCTGTTGTTGTTGAATATTCTTGTCTCTTTTAGGCCCAAAACTTACTATGCAGTTCAGGCCTGTATTGAATTTGCAAACCTCTGGCCTTTGCACCAAAATTCTAGAATTATCAGCACAAACCCCCATGCCCAGAAGAGGAATCTTTTTATGATCATTCATTAACATATAATATGTGACTATGTCATAATGGAACACCTTATTTCATACACAAACTAAAAAAATTAGCTGAAATACACTCATAAAATGCATGAAATATACTTAATATGCTTATGTATCTGTATGTTTTACCTCAATAAGACAATTGCTAGAATGTGAAAGTGAAGAGTGATTTGAACTTACTTTAATTGATGAGTTGAGAGAGATACCATGAAATAAGACATGACCTGCTTAGATAGTGGACCCAGTAGTGTGAGAAAATAGCACAAACAGAGTCAAGTGTTCCCGGTTATCATCCACGGCTGAAGATATGCAGCTATCTCCTCTGCTTGAACTCTAGCTTCATAAAAGGAAAGCATGTTTACAGGAGAAAGGGTAGGGAAAGGCAAAAATGAAAATTTAAAATATCTATATTTTCAGCCTACACATAGAAAATGTAAAGATGATCTGTCAGTTTTAAGTGTCATATAAATGTGTGTGTGCATGTGCATGCATGTGTGTGTATGTGTGTGTGTGTGTGTGTGTGTGTGTGGTACAAGTGTGAATCTGTACACCCCTGCAGGTGTAGACACCAAAGGAAGATATCAGCTATCCTGACTCACTCCCTTGAGACAGATTCTCTCACTAGACTCACGCTCGCCATGTTTTGTAACTAGCTGGCAGTGAACAAGTCCCACCAATTCTCCTGTTTCCACCCTCCAACAGCTCTGGGGTTACAACTGCATACAGCTACAGTAGACTATTTTATATGGATGTTGGGGATTTGAACTCCAGTCCTCATGTTTGCACAGCAAATGCTCTAACCACTGAGCCATTTCCCTGGTCTGAAGTTGAGTATTCTTACAAGCAAATATGGCTAGCAAGGTCAGAACCTTCAGAAGTCAAGGATGCTAACACTAAGAGATGGCACGGTGGGAGGAATCACTGTTGATGTGTTGATAGATGACGGCTGAAAACCATAAGAACTTATGTAGCATGGAGACTGGTGAACTCAAGACCATGGGTTCCAATGGAGAGAACTCTCCTATGTTACTCTGGCTTCTTATTTTCACATTTCTGATATTACTGGCTCACTGATGATTTTATGAGAAGCTAAACTGCTAAAATTATATGTGCATCTCCAATTTTAACTGTTGGAGGTTGATTAATTCTTTCAACTCTGCAGACTAAACCAAAAACAACATCTGCGGGCCAGATGCAGTCTGCGAATGCCAGTTTGCAGGCACTGCTACAGACAGTGAGGGTAGGTTGTATTCATTGACGTCCCCGTACCAATAAAAACACAGGAGCAGACTGTGCAGTTGGGAGAATTCCTGAGGCAGCTACTGGAAAGAAGGCCGGCGTGGGCGAAGGCTAGCAGTGATGGAAGATTCAACTGCATTAATGATAAAAACAAGCAAACAAAACCTCACTGCAGTGACAGGGGCAACTCTGATGAAGACACGGCTTGAGGCATTGAGGAAGTGATGCAGAGGGAACCAAGAACCTAAAAGAAGTGACCCCAGAGCAGTTTTGTCTTGTAACCCTGGGAACCCACTGTTTAAATATGAGGAAGGAAAAGTGCCTTGTTTGACAACAGACAGCTTGTAGAGGAAGCGGGACTTGATGTTGGAAAAAAACTGAATAAGGCATTGGCTGGGAGCCTTGAGGGTGATAGTGGTCATGAGGAAAGACCATGCGGGATTGATCAGCCTCACTGACAGGACCCTAGAGGAAAAGCAAGTGACCAGAATCCTAGTCCTACAATCCTTAAAGCATTGGTTTGGCCCTTTAATACAGTTCCTCAATAACCATGAAATTATCTTGTTGCTACTTCATAACTATAATTTTACTACTGTTTTGGTCATAATGTGAATATCTGACATGTGAAATATCTGATAAGCGACCCCTGCCGGGTTCGAGAGATTCCCACGTGTCGAGAACCGCTGCTGAAGGGACTGGGAACACTCAGAATGGAGAAGAAAAGTCATGGGGCAATGGGAGCTTGCCTCTCACAGCAATGGCCTGAATGTCAGAATGCACAGAGCTCTAGCGGGGATGGCCTTCAGCAAGCACAAAGGAAAATCTGTGCTGTCTCTCTGCCCTGAGAAGTCTTTTGGGAAAAGCTACCAGCAGAAAAATCTCACAAATAAAATCAAATTGTGATGTGCACTGAGATAGCAAGGGGCTCAGTCATGGATGGAAGGGAGGAAGGCTGGCTTCCAGAGGACGTGATAACTGAGCTCAAAACCAAGAAATGAGTAAGCATGAGCTGTTACGTTGGGGAGAAGAACGTTTTTGAACACCAGGAACAGCGTGTGCAAACACTAACTTCCAGGAAGGACCGAGAAGGGTCACCATGGCTGGAGCCAGGCTTCCCACAACCTCTCTCGCTGTGTCCACCTCAGAGGCCCCTTTGCTGAAGTAGGATGGACCCTGCTGATGGAGGTGATCCTTCAGGGAACCTTTGAGGGAGAGTGATCTGCAGCCCTGTCTATCTGTTGGACGGTCAAAAAGTACCCACCAGCAAGTTGCATGCAAAGATGACATACATGCACACTCAGCATAGAAAATAGGTTCCCAGAACCATGCCAGGCAGCCCCAGCTCTCTTCTAGAAGCTTCCTTGTTGTTTAAGTTTTTGTCATCATCATTTTCATTTCCTGGTTTCATCTTACATCCTTCCTCTTCCCCTTCTAAACAGATTTCTTAAAGAAAAAAAAACCCTAACAATTTCTAATTTTACTTCTGTGCTGTTATCTGTAAATTCCCTCCCCGCCCTCATGCTAGGGTAAAATGGCTAGGAATTACAACTGTGATAGTATATTCCAGAACGCAGAACTCTGTGGAAGCACAACCCAACAGATGAGAACTACAGCACAAGGCAAAAGAACATTATCCTTGTCTCTCCTGCCTTGGGCATCTCCTCTTCCAGTCCCTAGCCCCACCTCTTTAAACCTAAACTATTAGCTACTCAAAAACAGCACCAAATCCTGACCCTTGCCAAATCTGGCACAGGGCTCCTGAGAACACTCCTGTGGAATGGTCTCTCTTAGCTTATCATCTACATTTTTCCAGATTGTGCTTTCTGTGGCCTGAGCTACCTCCTTTTGTGATTTATTTAGACCTGAGACTCTTCATCTCAGCATCCAGGGACTTCCAATGTGCACAGTCCAACTCACGGGTTTCCGTTTCGCTTCTCACTTACAGGGGCAACAGCACCTCCAGGAATATTTGCTGTTTCTCAAGCAGAGATGCAAGGTTCCCACTTCTGTACCTTGATCTGTGCTGTTTGCTGGGTCATTCTCTCCTTCCTTGTCTAACCACCAAAATCCCAGGTAACTTTAAAACCCATCTCCATGGTGGCCAGTTGAATGAAAAGCTCTTGTGTGTGTACATATGAGTGTGGGCATGCTTAAATTTGTGTGTGCAGTCCAGAGGCTACTGTCCATTTATGTTCAGTCACTTTCCACCTTATGTTTTGGAGACCAGCATCTCTTGGTGATCCTGGAACTGACCAGCTCAGCTAGGCTGGACAGTGTGCTCCAGGGAATCCTCCTGTCGGCACCTCCCCAACACTTGAATTGCAGATATAAACTGGTAGAGTTTACATGCATGCTGAGCATCCAAACTCATGACTGTGCAACAGTGTGTTCCTGACTGAGCCCTCTCCCCAAAGCCTGAATGAACATTTTTAGGATGTTCTCTCATCTTCCTTGACACATCTAGCAAAAGCAGCCTCTGTTGAGTGCAAATCCCTTCCCACACTTCTTCTGTAGTCTTTACAACAGATTGTCTTTTCACATTTGCTCTTAGTACTACATGGCTGTAAATTTTCGACGTGCATGCAACGGCATGAAGAATGACCACTAGAGTTGACAATAGATTCAGGCTTAGTAGAGGAAGTGCTATTGGATTTAACTAAGTAAACACTGAATCATTTCTTTTTCTTATACTACAATGAGGACAAGTTACTGAGTCGCTCCCCATATATCTAGTGCATTCTTTTGTTTTTTAAGATTTATTTAATTATGTATACAGGGTTCTTCCTGCATGTATGGCTGCAGGCCAGAAGAAAACACCAGATCTCATTACAGATGGTTGTGAGCCACCATGTGGTTTCTGGGAATTGAACTCAGGACCTCTAGAAGAGCAGTCAGTGCTCTTAACCTCTGAGCCATCTCTCCAGCCTTCTAGTGTATTCTTTAATGACTGCATATCACAATATAGTATATGGTTTTCTTCTCATTTGTTTAACTATCTACTCTCCTGAACAATGAGGGCTTGAGAATATTTCTTTACTAGAGAAGGTTTCACATCTCACATTTAAGAAAGAGCTTTGTAACAATGAAATTCTAGATGAAAGAATATGTACACTTGAATAAATTCTACCTAATCACTTTCTGAACAGCCACACCAATTCATTTTCCTTTTAAAACTTCCATTAGTCTCTGGCTGGAGCCCTCTTATTATCTAATATTTGCTCTTCATGAGAGTCTAAGGTGAGGCACTGACCTGGCTCCCAACTGCCCATCAAATCAAGTTTGTAGGTGTGTCATGGTATTTACCACATTATTCAGGGGTCAAGTTTATGTACTAATTGCCAATCTGAACCGAGGACCTTGCCTCCTTCTTCATTTCCTTGCAGTGGTTAGCCTGCAAGGTACTTTAATAGTGTCTAGGTCTGGGGTAGGGGTGTCCATGCACCTGCATGTCATGTACTTATCTTCCTTAGCCTTGACCCTGTATTAGGATACTCTGAATATAAAATAGTATGACAAGCACTTTGGGGGATAACCCTACCATTAGGCAAATGTGATTGTCAGTGTGTAGAACAATGCCAGATCCTGCAGATGAGCTTTCTAACTCAGTCTACCAGTCAGCACATCTTCCTGAAGAAAACAGAATGAGTACGTGTGCTTGCATGTATGCATTCTGGGGGTGAGGGTGAGAGCCACGCAGGAGGTGAGCATAAATGGAAGTGAGGTGAATGAAGAAAATTGGAGAAGGGGCATGAGCAAAGTCCAGAGGCTCATAGCCAACAACTTCCAAGCTCTAGTATCTTGCCTTTCTTTTTAGAAATCATGAATGGGGCACTTGGCTCAAAATCTTGGTTATTTGGCCTTGTTCCCATAAGCGACTGGAAGCTGCTGCCTCTTAGCTCCAGTGGTGTAGCAAAGCTCAAGTGTGAGACCCTGGCAACAGGGCACTTCCTCCGTGGCTAGCAGAATGTACAGCCTTGTTCTTGATTTAGACATTTGGGGATGAGTCATATGACAGTGATGGAGACGGGCTTGTGATCAGATGGAGATCATTTGTAGCCCTTCTTCTAGTACGTCATGTACAACCTGGGGCAGACTGTCCTGTGTCTTTAAACTTCCACCCTCTAGTCCATGAGTGGGAACAGTTTTGCCTCTCTTGCAAGGTTGTGCAGAAATGAGAATAAACCCCAAGATGATGAAGGAAAATAACACAAAGTTACCCAAGTCCAGTTCCTGGTATGTAACATACATGATGATGAACAACAACAAAAAACTATGCTTATTATTTTTCAGAGTCCATAGCAAGTACCAGTTGTCTAGGATGTACCAGGAACTGATCTTAAGGTCACTTGATTTGACCTTATCACTTTCTGTATCTGGAAACAGGCCAGGTGAGGGACTGTCATATAGTACAAGGAAGTTCCAGGACTGGTTTCTCCGTGTTCCCTGCCCACAGTCAGTAGACACAGCTGGAACACCTTGACCACTCCTTACCTGTTGTGATTTGAATGAGACATGCCTTCCATGGCTTAGGTATTTGAACACTTGACTCACACTTGGTAGTAGTGTTTGGGGGAGGTTTCAGAGGAGCAGCCTTGCAGGAGGAAGTACATCACCAGGGCAGGCTTTGACAATCTCTCTGCTCCAGGCCTAGGACTGAGATGTGAACGCTCAGCTTCCTGCTCCCTGTGCCATACCAGCTACTTGCTGCCATGCTTCTGTGCCATGATGGACTCTTATACGTCTGGAATGGCCAGCCAAAATAACCCTTTTGTCCCATAAGTTGCTTTTGGTGATAGTGTTATACCACAGCAACAGAAAGTAGCTGAGACATCGACCCAGGAAGTTACTTTCCTTCTGTTCACCAGCAGAAGACTCTGCTTCGGAGAAAGACCACCAAGTTTTCTTCCCAAAGTGTCCTCTCTTCCTCTGTCCTTTCCCATGATCAGTTTCATCCCCTGTGGCATTTTGCATATCGGAGTCCTTCAGTTCAATTTGCACAGCCCATTTCTTCTTCTCTGTAGCATGTTTTCTGAGTTCTGTCGATAATATAGACCTTTCCGCGGAGGCTCTGGGTTTAATATTAGTAATTAATGTAGCACAAATTATCTGCCAAGTTAATCCTGACCACATCACAGATACTGACTTGCTTCTCATAGTAACCCATGAGGTCGTGAGATAGCAACAGCTCCACTTATAAATGGAAAGTGCGACACAGGGAGATTAAGTAACTGGTTCAGGGTTTTTCCACTAACAATTGGAGGAAGCAGTTGGCTCCAGGGCTGTTCCAGGCTGCTCCAAACATCAGGCTCTGCCTGCTTCTTTGCTTCTTTCCACTCTAGGCTGCTCCTCCTTCACAAAGACTTTCTCAAAACTGGCAAACAAATCCTCACCCTGAATGCAGCTGCCAGCCAATCTAATGCAAAACCTTTCCCAAGTCCAACTATAGGTAACTTGGTGTATAGACAGGATCCTTTCCCTGTTTGACCAATTTATTTTTTCATTTAAAGAACTGGCCCCAAGAAAATGAATAGGATTTCCTGAAATAGAATCTATACCAGAAAACTCACGATGATGATGATCATGATCATGATCATGATGACGATGATATGATAACTCCAGCAACAACAGGACAATAAACATTTCTCTTGGAAACACTGTTCTACGGTGTTAAATGCGTTGTCTCATTTGACCTTCGAAATCATCTGAGAGCTTCACTATTCACAGAACATTTCCGAGGTAATGAAGCACCCACACACATCTCTCCAGAGCTACTTATCTTTGAGTCATTATATTTTTAGCTTCCAGTTTGATGTCTAATCAATAGCTCAAGTTCGTTGCAGTCCCAACTGAATTCTTTGCCCCTTCTTTTCCTCATCCACACCAGGCTTCTGCTCGTCTCAGACCCTGTTTGGTAATGACCCTCCACATCCTTGGTCCATGCATGTACCCCCAGCTAAACCCAATTAACCACTCACTGGGTTGTCCTGCTGCAAATCTCCTGATTCTCTCCCTCCCTGTCCAAGCCTAGGGCTTCATGCATGCTTTTCAGTCCCTCAGCAACCATAGAAAATAGTTCATCTTCATCTTGCATTTTAATATTTTGAAACCCTGAAGGCTAAATCATGCTGCGCAAAGAGCTTCAGTCTGGCTCTGAAACCCAAGCCCATTCATAGCATTTCATCCCATTAACACAAGTCTTATACTGGGACATCTTTGGTTTCTTAATAATAAAAAATATTTTAAATAATTCAGCATCTGTCCTTCAAATGACAGTGCACTACTTGAAACTGCTCTCTTTCTCAAATACCAAAGAGTAAGCCCCTTCTCAATTGCCATTCAGTGTTTGGGGATTCATGGAAGCGTTCTCTTTAGGTACTAGAATACCATTGACGTCTCCCTAGTACTTGGTCATCTTCCTTTCTGATAAGAGAGATAGCCTTGGGCTCAGAACTTTGGCGGGCAGCAAAATCAAGCTGAAATATACTAACGTTGTTTTGTTTGCATGGTTACTTTCTATTTATGGCAGGTGATACCACTTCTCTACATGTGGTTAGGGTTGAATATAAAATTTTCTTTAAAAATTAAGTGTATCTGAGCTTTCGAAGTGAGTCAATAATCTAGGAAATCGTGATTCACCTGTTTCTCAGAACAGTGAAGTCAGGGTGGTGAGAAGCAGAATATGAAAGGCGGGGATGCAGACAAATTGTCTGTAAGATTCTAAGTTGTCCTTGCCAACTCCACAGTGGCTCTTCACAGTCAGGAACTCATCTCCTCAATGGCCCTCAAGTCACTTCCTCCCACAGCAGGCTAGTGCATTTCTGAGGGAAAGTTCCCCTTTACATAGGTCACATTGAGGCTCCAAGAGCAAAGGTGACTTGCTAAGGTTGCTCAGAATGCCCTGGTTTTTCTGGGATTAGATCTAAGGTGTGCTCATCCCTACTCATACCCTGTCTGTGCACCCAATACTTCCCTCCCATGCAGAGACCCATTGCACATTCTTTGTTCCCATTCTTGAAGGAGACTCCAAGCAGTCCCTTGAGTCCTAAGCAGCAAGAGAATTACACACTGAACCCTGGGTATCCATCACACTGCATATACTTACAATGCCCCTCTCATGTCCTTAGGAGGACACTTCTGTTCCAGCTTAGGAGAACGAGGAAGAATACGTAGTCAAATAATTTTTTGTGGGATTTAACTCTTTCAAAATCCCAATTGAGAAAAGCTGTGGATGTTTAGTCCCTTTGAATGATTAATTCTTTTCAGGTAAAAGAGTCCTTTATGTGGTCAACTGGATTATTCCCTCCCTCCTCCTACCTCCTCCTCCTCCCTTGTTTTAATTTAATGCCATCTCCTTTTGTCCAATGCCCCTGGGTTGTAGAGGATTTATTAGGGTGTCTCTCATAAAACACAAGCATAGCAGGAAATTAAATTCATCTGGCATAAGTACCTGTTTGGAGAGCTTTGCTGGTTGCTCTGTTCTACTTCATGGTTGCCAAGGTGATCGCAAAGTGACTGATGACTTGTTCTAGGATGGTCCAGGTACTGATGTTAGCATCATCAACTAAGTGAAACACTGTAGGGAGAAACTGACCATGTGATCCAGGGTACCCCAGACCCAGGCATACTAAATCTCAGAGCAAAGAGGCCATAGTGGTCCAGGGTACCCCAGACCCAGGGATACTAAACCTCGAGGGGAGAGAGATCCTGTCAAGAGCTCAAGATAGCCTTAGAAAAGAGAGGTGATTGTCTTGAGTGGCCTCAAGGGGGCAGACTTAAGAGTCGTGGGCATAAATAGAAAGAAGATAGATTTTAGCTCAGAATCTGGACAGTGGGGAAAATACAAAAAGCCGATGGGTTTTTCCTCACTAGAGATGGTTCCCCAAGACTTTGATGGGGTGACACTGTGTAAGGACTTAAGATGCTTCACCCCAAATCATTATCACCCCATCAAGCTAGAAAACTCCAATGCTAATAGCAATAACTTTCAGATTCATTTTTCTCCCTGAGAAACTTTGTTCCTTTTCTCAAGGGGCCAGAGTTTAGTTACTCCCAATGTAACACAAATGAAAAATAAATTGCATGTTACTTACGTCCAAAGGGTTCTTTCACATATACGATATGAGACAAATATGTATTCAATATCTACCTTTTAATGCAAAAAAGATAAGACAATAAGAATAACTGCCTCTTTTTGAAGGTAGTAGTATAATACCTCACATGTATTTGATTTCATTTAATTTAAATATGGCAAGATAACACTGTATAGAGATATTATTAAAAGATATGCATGTTAAGCAAAAGAATTCCACAGATGTTTCTCCCAAAGAATCATGAAGATGGGAGAACTCTTGTCAGAGCTAAGACCCAGGAAGAGGCTCCTTAGCTGTCCAATAGTTGGTGTGAGGATATTCTCTGTGGCGCAGAACCATACTCCTGTTTAAACACTCATTAGATAAATCAAACTGTGGCTTTTATTTATGTTTGGCGGGCAGGAACTGACAAATCAGCGTCTTAAGGGATTGACAAAATATGCAATTAGGCATTATCAATCACCATAAAAGAGCTCGATTCTTCTTCCATCAGATAAGGGCAGTGGCTTAGTCTACTAGAGTGTGACTTAACTAACTCACCAAGGTCTCAAACTCCCTGCTGCAGAATGAAATCACTATTGCTGGGTCTGGAAACAAGTACAGTCAGGAGGGCAGAACTTCCCTAACACCTTAAAGAGGACACTCCCCATTTCTTCACTCCAGGCTCCTTTAAAAAAGGGGGGGAGGGTAATAAACCAAAATGATCTGTTAAACTCTTCTCTATTTTAATTGTGTCTAGACTTAGAATTCTAAAAGGAGGCCAAAGAAAAGATAATATTCTGAAATTCCAACCACAGGAGGAGAGAGTATGCCTATTTGTCAAAATGGCTGGGAAACATCATGGACCTCCTTTTCGACAAATGTTGTTTCTTCTTCTTGATTTAGTGTGTGTGAGGTTTCTAAAAGATGTTTCCCAAATTAGTTAGTTAAAGTTTGGGGCAACTTTAAGTACATGCTAAACATAAGATTGATCCATGTTCATCCTGAAAAGGGTTTGCCTTTTTCTTTGTTGTTGCTGGGGGAAGATTCAGTCCTGTGCTTATTTACTCCGGACCCTCATAAACAGGAAGTCGGTTTTAAAAGTTCTACTTCCACAATTCAGGGTAGATGTGTATTTAAAGAAAGGCTATTGCATAACTCAAAGCCTCTTCCTAAAATGCATCAGACCCGAGCCAATTTTGGAAAACACAAATACAAGGTGGGTGTGTTTTGAAAACTATGTGGACATACTAGATCTTTAACTGATACTTGTGGGTTTTATGGTTAATATTTTGAGGCACTCGTCACACACACTAAAAGTGTGTACTACTGAAGAAAGTCAAAAGGTCCACGGAGGTTTCATTCATTTCTAAGCCCCACTTTGGAAGTAAACACTGCACCTTGTTTTCCATAAAGTGTTTTATAGTTCTGCTGGAGGAAACTAAGCAATATGTTCTAAATGACTAAGTAAATTATGTAAAGTTCACTGGAAAATTCAAATTTGTCTGATATTAAGTTATGTAAAAGCACTTTTATAGTTTCTGTAGCATTTGATTCACATTCATCCCAATGAAAATGACTTTATCACACTCACACTTTATTATTTTTCACACACACACACACACACCACATTTGCATGTGCACCCCCTTAGAGATGGAGGGAATTTGATCCTGTCATTGTGGTTTGACTAAGGAAAACGAATGTAAAAGTTCCACGGTGCCCCTGGAACACAGGTGCTCGGACCCCAGTTGTAGGTTTCTCCTGGACCCTCCCCCTTTTACTTCATGGAATAACACATGGGATAACATTGAAGAAATGAATCTTAGAATCAGACAGATCACGGTTCAGATTTAGCTTCTGGGACTGCCTGGCCAGTGTCCATGGGCAAGCTGTTTGCCCTGTTGAGCCCTAGTGGAGTACTGAGCTAAAGAAAATACCCCCATGGGACTGTGGGAAGGATTAAATGCAATAATGCACAAAAGGCACATCGCAGAATGTTCCCTAAATGTCAGACATTGTTATGTTATTATGTAATCTACAGAGTATGTTTGGTTATGCAGTGTGAAAGAGTTGCAGTTTGTCAGAGATAACACATGTGAAATCAAACCCTGGAAAATCAGTGGCTTCCCAACAGTCCAGTCATTTGCACAGGATCATAGTCCATGAATCTTAGCCTTGGTCTGATTTTTTCAAGGGAGGAAACAATTATCATTTACTTTCTGTAGTTTTAAAACGGCCTCCAGAGAACATGTTTTTAATATAATGAATTATATGAAGTTGTGGGGTTTTTTTTAGCAGAAATCATCCAACAGTAATAGGTTCACACAACACAGTTGAAAAGATTAACAAATTATCCAGCCAACACATGAAAGGATATTTTTATAGTTTCAAGGAGTTGCTGAAGAAATTGTTTGAAAATTTTCCAACCTGGAGAGATGGCTGAGTGGTTAAGAGCATTGACTGCTCTTCCAGAGGACCATGGTTCAGTTCCCAGCATGTGAACTGGTACCATTTCTGTATCTCCAGTCCTAGGGAATCTGATGCTCTCTCCTGACCTTCAAAATAGGCACAAATACAGTGAGCAGACATTTGTAGAGATAAAACTCCCATACACATAAAATAAATAAATCAGTTCAATTTTTAAAAATTTAAAAAGAAAATAATAAACTTCATTGTCAACGCATCCTCAGCCACCATATAACAAGGAAATGAGGCCACACTCCCAAGAATTAAAAGTAAAGACACTTAATTCCCTCCAAATGCCTAAATACTTCGATTCCTAATGAAATGCAAGATGTAAAATTACTACCTTGCTGCCTGCAAGTCCTCAGGTGGGAAGAACGCCAAAAAAATATTTTTCAAAAAGTGTGCTGAGAAACTCTGTCGCTGTTGAAGTCACCTCCTGTGCTCTTGCCAAATAACTACTGAGAATCTGAGAATGGGAAAAGAGGGCGTCGTTTATGAGTGCCTCGGGAGGGTGGTACCTGGATGCGAACGTGGGTGCTTGAATGGTCCACACTCGGCATCTCCACGTGAGCGCTTGTGTGCGTTTCTTTCTGAGCGCTTCTAGGTGTCCCTGCGTTTGTTTATCCTCCTTTCTGTGTTAGACCAGAAGACAGTTGTCTCCGGCGTGAGCGCGGGTGTGTCTCGGTGTCTGCGGTTGTGGTTCGGCATAAGTCTGAGCATGTCCATGTCGGCCGGGTGCGTTTGTGCCTGTGTGTGCGTGTCCGAATGAGCTTGCTCAATCTCTGTTCCTGAAGGAAAATGCACTGTGTGCCACCCGTATCCAGAGACCCCAGTCCGCAGAGGTGACCTGCACAGACAGGTAGAACTTCCAGACTGCGCTTGGTTGGCGGGTCACACAACAGACCCAGATTTCTGTCTCTGGGGCCCCGCGAGGGTAGCTGGGAGGGAGTGGTGGCTTGGTCTCCGGGGAGCTG
>LOEQ01001260.1:0-12357 GCA_001685075.1 Bramus lutescens
AGACAGACAAAGGGCACCTCGCAGTTACCTTCACATTCTCTTCTGAAACAGACAACAGATCAAAGAAGAAAAATAGATTAGATTGTATGGCTAGCCTCTCTATACAAGCTTTTCTGGAATAAATGAACAAACTGATTTCAGTTTTGGTAAAATTGCTTAACGTTCTCAACGAGTACATGATTTTCTGAGACAATATGCACTTATTGGCAGATGCTTTTGATTTTGTACCTCTGCCATCTATCAATGATACTATCAGTTCAGTTCAGCTTTCTCAATTGAAAAGAAAAATTGTATTTGAGTAGAAGCAAGTTACCACTTTCCTTTGTGATATCGTTGGTGGGAAAAGTAGAGATTCCCATGCAGCCAATCTTAGCATAAACATCACTTTATAGAATTCTCAGATGCTAGACACTTTACCCTACTATGTCTAGGCATTATATCCTACCTTCTCTGGGCATTTTACTCCATGATAATACTTGTATTTGTTTTTCTTTTAATGTCTGTAACTCTTCTTTGAAACTATGCTTATGTGAATTATAAGAAATTCATATTACACTGTAAGTAATGGTATAAACCCATTTCTTACTGCTGCTGAGGGTTACAATGGGACCTACTAAAGAGGTCAGAGCCTTAACTTTCAATTTATTCATCTCCTATCTTCATAAAATATCCTAAATTATTATATCTGCCACCATCAGTGTTTGGTAAGGTGCACTGACATGATCCAAATGATGCTGTTTCAGTGAGACAGTGCAAAGCTCACGGATGGAACACAACATATGATGACGAGGCATGGAAGTTATCACTGCCTTTCCACTGAGCTATCAGGAAAAAAAAAATCCAGTCACACTTCTTCCCTATCTCAGTCCTCTTCGACCGTGATACTTCTGTGTGGGATTCTACTGCTTTTTAACAGTTTTCCGAGTACCACAGAATACACGGGTAGAAAAAATATTTAGCAACATGTCCACTAGATGAGAGCTGAGCCCTAGGACTAAGCAAATTCCTACTGGCTCGTGCTTAGTGAAGATGCTTGGCGTCTGCTGCCTGGTGCCTCTTCTGTGAGATGGAGACGGTAGAATTCACCTTACATACTTTGTGGGAAGGCTGCATTGCACATATTTCATCCAGAGGGATTATGGGGAACGGACACGCTGTCTGTGAAATAGCCATCCAATTTTTCTTACAAGGCTCCTTAGAAAACGATGGCTCGCTCATCCCACAGTTTCCAAACTGCTTCCCCAGAAGGTCACTTCCCACCATCTCTCTGCCACTGCCATAGCCACAAAATCCGGTTCCGACTAAGAGTGAGCGAGGAAGTTTCACAGTTTGGATTCTACAAAAGCCTTCGCAGCTGTCACATATCTTTGGCCAACCTTTTCCCTTCTTGGCCTGGCACACCAGCAAATGTGCAGAAAGCATAAGCCAGTAGCTGTTGGGAGGAAGAGGACTGTGTGATGCAGACAATGGAGCAGGAAGCTAAGGATCACTTGGATCTCCAATGGCTTAGAAAGCCTCCACGCCATCCCTGTTCTGTCTATCCTCAGACCTCCCAATATTTGCAAAAGGCAGAACAGCTTCTTTAAGCGATGAGGGGCTTTTTTTCCTCAAACAATAATAATGCAAAAAGTCATAAAATGCTATTATGTGACCTTTATACATGATAAGTTTCTTTTCATGCATATGTGTGTACATCTGTGTGCAGATGTCTTTGGAGGTCAGAAGAGAGAGTTACAGGTGCTAGTGAGCCACCTGATATGGGTGCTGGGAACCAAACTCTGGTCCTCTGAAAGCACTGCAAATACTCTTACCCCTGAGCCAGCTCTCCAGCCCCAAATGGTAAGTTTCTTGGGGGTAAAGGCCACATGCCATTTCTTCAGTACTGCTACAGTAACATAATTCTACAGCCATGCCAGATGCATTAATTAATATGTGCAATTAATAGTACAAAATGAAAACAGCTAGCTGGAAAAACAAGTCCAGGTCTTATTTCTTCCGGATGGGACTTGAGAGAGATGGAAATTTAACACGCCTTGCGCGTGTGAGATAAGCACTCTAGCATTGAGCTGTGTTCCCAACCCCAAATCCATGTCTGCTTCTAATTGGAACAGCTGTGTTGGCTAAAATCAAGTAGACCACAACAGGTCATATCCGCTGTCTACTGCTACGTATCAAACTATGCATACCTCAGTGCCAGGAAAGAATGCATATTTACTGCTGTTCATGTCCCGTGAGTCAGAACTCAGAACAGTCTTTAGTAGAGACCTGGTTAAGCAATGGCAGAGGCAGTTCCTAGACAGACATCACCAAACTTCTAGAATCACCCACTGTGCTCTGGAGATAATACCCATGAGTCTCCAACCAGGCTTTCCTGTAACAAAGCAACTGGTTTCCCTACAGCAAGTGACAAAATTGAGGGATAAAGAAAGAAAGGGTGGGGAGACTGCAAAGGTCGCTCAGAGTGGCTAAAGTGTTTGTCATGCAGTCATGTGATCTGAGTTCAGATCCCTGGTGCTTAAGCCAAGATCTGGCCTGATGACACTTGTCTGTAATCCCAGCACTGAGGGATATAGGCAGACAGACTTTTGAGTTTATAGACCAGCTGGCAGAGTTGATTGGAAAGACTGGGACTCTAAATTAATTAATTAGTTAACTAATTAACTAGATGGATAGTCATTGAGAAGGGCAACTGACATTGACCTCTACATCAATATCTATGTAAACATGTAAAACATGCCCACACACTCACATGTAAACACAAACATACTTGCACTATACACACACACACACACACACACACACACACACAAAGGCTATTGATCCAAGACAGAAACCATTGTGGTTTGATCATACAATCTTAGAAAAAAATCTCCCACCATGTCAATGTCCTTCAGAAATGAGCCTGTAAGATCAGTACCCACAATTAAACTCAGAAGATACATAAGGAGAAAGTAATGTGTAAAAAACTCCCTGACACTGGAATATGTCATCCACATATTTACCATCATGGTGTTACTCCAGAGAGTAGTACTGTCATCTTAGATAATTCCAGGGTATAGTATCAAAATCTAAGATGGAGAATTCTTCCTGGCTATTACAGCTCGGGTATGAAGTGTTTCCCCAAAAGTCTTGGATGTGGCCAGCTAACTTCACAATGCAGCAGGGTTCATAGGTGGGGCTCTGGGAAGGGATTGGACTGAGAGCTCTAACTTCATCAATGGATTAAAGCATTCATAGATTCACAGTTGACACCATTGTTAGGAAATCACAACAGAAGTTGTGAGGCAGGAGATCAGTGGGGGGAGGCATCTAGCACACAAATTTTCCATAATCCTCCCCCAATAAGGGGTGCAGCAATGACTCAGCAGTTAATAAGCTTAGTGCTCTTGCAGAGGACTCTGGTTCAGTTCCCAACAGTCACAGTTTACAACCATCTGTAACTCTAGTTCCCGGGGAACTGACACCCTCTGCTGGCCTCCTCAATGCTCTTGCATAGACGCAGTATAGATAAACTTATGCAAGCAACAGATAGACTTATAGATAAATTGTCTAGTCATTTTTTAAAACACCTAAGAAGTCACCCTGGTCTTCTATGGAAGCGTGCAGATTTTCATCCTTAAACCTCTGTCTGAATCTGCTCTCACAAGCTCCAAGGGCTTTTCTCTCAGTGACTACTCCTCCACAAAGAATGCATGAGAGGCGATTAAAAAGCCCTGGGGCTGGAATATGCATTGCATATATTTACCATCATGTTGTTATTTCGGGAATAGTAATGTCATTCTTGGATAAATCCAAGGTACACTATCAAAGGCTGAAGGACAGGATTATAAGAACTCTAACTTCGTCAGTGCATTAATACATTAATTTATTAATAAACTCACAGTTGACACCATTGTTCAGAAGTTGTAGAAGCTTTAAGTGTAGCCAGCTGGAGGAACTATTATCCCTTATTGTTATTGGGGCAAGCCTTTGAGGACCATGTCTTACTCTGGCCCCTTTCTTCTCCTTGTCTATCTTTCTGCTTGTTGTCTGCCTGTCACGAAGTAAGCAGCTTCTTCACACACACTCCCGCTTCCATGACATTCGGTAGAGTTCCTGGGACAAAAAAATGAAACAATGAACAAATACAAACTGTAGAATCTGTTCTTGATACTGTGTTCAGGCCTCTTTCTACTCTTTGGGCACAATTCATCCCCTTTGGAAGAAACACCCTTGAGCAGAGCGTTGTGTCCACATCCTTGCAGCTCCCCTGTCGCTTCCTACACTAGGCACCTCACCCTACACTGGGGAGCCTAAAGGCAACTCCACACTAGACTTCCTAAGCCCCCCTTTCTGGAAATGGTTCCCAGGAGAGACGGCATGTCTACTTTTTGGCAGCTGCTATCAGCATTCATTTGCATCAGGCAGACGGAGGACCAGTGCATCGCATCTTGCAGCCTCTGTCATCTCTTATCACATTAGTGTGACATCACATTAGTCTATTAGAGTGCCGTGACAAAAAGGTGTGAGAGCACGCAGCACCTGTCACACTAGTGATTTGAAAGACTGGGTTTAACCAGCTTCGGGTGGCATTAGTGCCAGTAACTCACCCGTGCAGACTAAGTTCATTTATTTATACTACATAAATGAAGGTGTCACCGACAGGCTATCATTAAAGACAACTTTCTCCTAACAGAGTTGTTGGAGTCAGAAATTTTTTGTATTAGAGACCCTGCTGGGGTGTTCCTCTGCTGGGAGAGCTCCCGGCCTCCCTTCTCACCAGCCACATTCCCATCATCACTTTCTGCATGTCTCTATCGGCATGGGTGAAGATAGGCTGTCTCTACTTGCAAACAGGGATTTGAAGGCTTTCCTGTAGTCTAGCTCCATCTGAACTTGGTTCCTGAACATGACTAGGGATCCCTTGACAGAGCGGCGGGAGGGGGGACCTTTTCTCCCTCTTCATCTTCTGCATTGCCCACTATGCTCTTGCCTTATGATTTAGTAGCCTCAATTCTAACAAATGAGCAGATCAGTCAGCATAAAAGGTATCGGCAGGACTGGACGTGTCAGTCATCCTAAAGCACACAGTTGCTTATTTCATTGAGTAATGTTCTCACACGTGGTGTGTGAGGATATGAAGAACGGAAGTTAAGAACTAAGAGTGGGCCTTACATCTAAAAATAGGAGTAACGATGGAAAGCTACCACTCTGGATTTTGAAGAGTTTGGTTTGTAATCAATATTATTGCTAGATCTCTCAACTATTGAAGTCCATGTTTATTTCTATACTGCGTGCAAAAAAAATGGTGATATATTTAGAAGTACCAGGTCCTTGAAACTGACTGGCTAGTTAGCAAACAATGCCATTGATAATGATGGTAACCAAGTTGGGTTGATGGTAGACAACTCAAGACATAAGAGGGGGAAAGAGACACAAAGTACAGTCACAACTGAGTATAGCCATGCGGAAGATCCAACACTTTCCATACTTGGCTTTCATTTTCCCATTCTGTGAGGTTGAAATGTTTAGAAGGAATGAGAAGTTTCTTCCCAGCTCTTAATTTCAGAAAACTAATATTCTAGATCAGTTTGGTAAAGAAAAAGACGTATCCTCCGAACCAAAGTCCATCTACCCCTTTATTCACTCTGATCTTTCTTAGATGCATTGCATACAATTTTATATTTAGATTGTTGGGAAAATTCTTGTTTGGTGAATTGCTAGGTGTTATTGTCATAAACAGTGGTAGTGGCATGAATCTACATGTGATAAAATTCATTTTAATGTTCTCATGAAAGGTTGTTGGTAGGATGTTTGTTTGTAAGTAAATGTTTTCTTATAAATGTAGTATATGCCATAAGTAGAGTTTTCATATTCGTATGTCTACATATTTATACAACATCCACATATTAAGCCCCAATGTGGGTATCTGAGACACAATCTCTGGAAATTAACATCTTTTGACTTAGAGGAAGAAAGACACCCACCCCCAAAAATGTCAGGGTGCTAAGTGAAAAGACAGTTGTCAGGTCAGGAAGCTAACTAAGTAAGCGCTCACTAAGAATCATGTCTTCCAGCGCTTCAGTCTTGGACGCCCAGCCTCTGGAGCTGGGTAAATGAATGAGGTTTCTCAAGCCCCCAGTCTGTGGCGTCCTGTTGTAGCAGCCAAAATTGATGCGGGCATATGCTACCCAATACCGAGCATAGTTGTCGATCCCATTAATTTCTCCACAGATTCTCCTAGCAGGCCTCATGTGTGATCCTGTGATTCTGCAGCAGTTTTGTATATCCTTTCTTATGTATCCTATAGCTCTTATTTACTGACCATCCCCCACTCCGCTACGCAATTACATCCAGCACAATACTGAATCGTAACGGAATCAGTAAAACTCTTGTCATTTGCTGATCTCCAGGGAAAGCTTTTTACACTTCACTCCTAAACATAGAACTTGCCATGGGCTTTTTATAGATCTTCTTCAAGTTAAGGAAGCTTTTCTATTCCAAGTTCGTTGAGTTTTTCTAAAATTATAAATGCATATTGATTTGATTTTAAAATGCCTCTATCTACGCAGATGATTTTGTGATTTTTTTTCCTTTCTATTCTATTAATATAATGAATTACATGGCTTGATTTCTCCAATCTTAAGTCAATTTTACAATCGTGGAAAACACCCAACCTGCTGTACTGGAGTCTCTCTTTGGTAATTTGTAAGGTTGGCTTGTGCATTGGGTATTTTGGTTACATTTCAGTACTGTATGTATGGCTGGAGAATGACCTGTGTATCAACTTCCTCATGGTGAGTTTAGTGTGTTGTCATAGGTATCTGCGGGTAGCCCTGGACTGTTTCTCTCATCTTCTCCTGTTATTTTGTTGCTGTTGTTTGACCGAGGAAGGATCTTTTGTATACTAAGCAAGTGTTCCACCCTTGAAGTATACCCTAAACATTGATTGTTTCAGTGCCTGGCCAGCCCACTCTCAGGCATCTGATCCGGAGTTTTATTTGGAGGAGGTTTAGAATTACTCTTCAGCTTCTCTTAAACATGGCAGGTTAGTAAGATTTTATACATCTGCTTTAGTTGGTTTGATTCCTTGCATTTTTCCCACAATTCAATCATTTCACAATGCAATCCAAATAAATTGAGGTAGACTTGTCTGTGGTAGCTTGATAGTTATAGGCTAGCACTGTGGACTCTTTTGATGTTGCTATTATTGCTACCTGTGCCCCCTCTTCTTTTCTAGCTCCATCCCAACAAGTGTGGATGTCAATGAAGGCCCCTTTCAAAAGGAATATCCCACATCAACTAAACTATTTCAGTCAATTTTCAACCTCTTTTAATTTCTTTCTTTAGGGTGGCAGGGTCTTACTCTAGCTAGCCCTGGTTAATGGGCATTCGCTATAAACTGAGCTAGCCTGGAACTTGCCTCTTCTCCCCAAGTCCTGAGATAAAACACATGCACCACCACTCCCAGCCTATTTTTTAAATTTTTTAAATGTCTCCAGCTCTATGTTCTTTGCTTCTCCATCCAAAACTACTTGGGTGTAAACTGTCATCCAATTCGGAATGTTCGGCTGAAATGTCTAGTTTGTAGTTTTTTGGAAACTTGCTTCACAGGGGCTTAATGCTATAAATTTCTAAGTGTGGGTTTAGTTGCATCCCATATATAAATGTACTTATTTATTTTCTAATTTTGGAATCCTTTTTCTCTGATGTATGAGTTATCCATAACTACATTTTTTTCTAAACTTCCAGACATATGGGAACTTTGCATTATATTTTGGCATTGCCTTCTAGCTTAATTGTATCATAGTAAATATAATTTATATGTATAAATTTTATATATAAATTAAATATATAAATGACATATATGCATACACATATATCAAGACATCTGTCTTAAATTCTCCAAGGCTTGCTGGGGAATTAATGTTCAAACATGCCCCACTCTTTGTACTTCCCTCTGCAGCAGAATGGAGTATTTTCTGCCCCACTGATGTCATTTTGAAATCATGATGTCTGATTTATCCAATGAATTGCAACTGGAGAGAGTTCAGAACTCTCGCTGTCCACCCTTATCCCAGACAGAGGCAACTCCATCAGTCTATGTCACGGAATAATGAACGTGTGCAGAAGAGATCTCAGTGACCCCTGGGCTCACGTCACCAGAGCACACTTCAGTGTGCCTGAGGTGGGTGCTGGGAACTGAACTCAAGGCCTCTGAAAGAGCAACAAGCCCTCTCAACCACTGATCCCTCTCTCCAGTCCCTTGGATGATGTTTTTTTCATCCGTGTCAAACTGCCACGTACAAAACAGCCCAATTTGTTTCTCTTCCATTTCTTCTCTTTCTTGTCAAGTTCCAGTTCCAAATTCCAAACTTCATGGTAAAAGTACTACTTTATAATCTTCCTTATCGTTTATCTTTCCATGCTGTTATTTCCATCTGGAATTAATTATTTTTATTGTTTGATGGCTCTAGTCTATTCTCAAAACCACCACCTTGAAAGTCTAACATTTTATTTATTACAAGTTCCCTATCATGACAACCCCAATATGTAGAACCCCTAAATAGTCTCATTTGTTTCTTTGGCTTTCATGCTCAGGGGACACATAAACTGCGTGTCTCAACCAGATAGATTAAGCCTGTTTGTACTGTTTTTACAAAACTGCATGCAGAAATACATCGAGGTCCTCATGGAGGATGCTTGCTGTTTGGCTTCCCGAAGTACCCGGAAACTCTGGGACCTTGGGGTTTAATCTTATTCCAGCAACGAGTGTCATCTTCACAAGGGCTTTCTTTTTACTTCTATCCCTTGGGGTCTTCACCCAGATCTCAAGTTGCTCCTAGCACACTTCTTCATTTATCAGATCCTGGATGATAGTCTATCCTGCCTGAGTGCCAAGCTTCTCAAGAACAACACCAAGGGTCTTCCTGTTTTCATCTGAAAAAAAAAATAATGGCTGAACCAATGTGTTAATGAGAACCCCTGAGACAGCAACTTAAAAGAAGCATTTATTTGCATTCTCATCTCACTCCATTCCACATTGCTTAGTCCTCTTTTTAAGCACAATGGTGAAGAAGAGCAGAATGGCCGAAAGAGTGGTGGACAAAGCTTCTCACTCAGGTGGCCAGAAGCAGAGAGAAGGGGATTAAATCCAATATGCCCTTCAAGGTCAACAATCCAGTGAAGCATCCCTTCTCTAAGCCCAAATACACTAGAGTAGGAACCAATCCTTCAGTCCAGCTGCCTTTGTGGGGAACAGAGTCCAAACTATAGCTAAGGATGTCATCTTTTTGGATTTTGTTCTTCCCCTTATCATTACAAGTCACAATACAGACTTTTTCTCATTGTTATGACAAAATCCCCTGACAAAGGCAATTTAAGAGAGAAAGGGCTTATTTGGACATGTAGTTCCAGAGGGATCCCATCCACCTTGGAGGGGAAGACATGGCAGCAGGCAGGGAAGGTGTGGTATGGTAGCTGGAGAAGGAGGCTGGAAGGTTACCTTACATCCAGAGTCAAGAAGCAAAATGTAAGTAGGATATGGGACCCAACTATGAAACCTCAAGTCCCTCCCACAGTGGCACATGCATACCCCACCCCTGGCATGTTCCACCTTCAAAAGTTCCACAGCTTCCCAAATAATGCCACTGGCTGTGACCAAGCGATCAAGCCAGTAAACCTGCAGAGAACATTTCTCCTTCAGACCACAGCAGTATCTCATCACTGAAGTATTAGTAATGGATGATATGGAAGGACAGAAGCTACGTGTGATCAGCTAATCAATTCCATACGTTTATTCTGTGACACATTCTATGTTCATGTCATTTAAAGGTGCTTTTCAAGCTAGTTCTTTCACCCTGAGTTTTAAACATGAAAAACCCGAGATTCCCAGAGACTAAGGTCATGTCTGATATGATGTAGCAGAAGCAGAATTGTTGACAGAGGTTTCTGTCCCGCCTGGTCCTACAGCCATTCAGTCCCAAGGAAACACACAGAGGTCTACATTAATCATAAACTGGTTGGCCTACTAGCTCAGGCTTCTTATTAACTCTTACACCCTACATTAACCCATAATTCTTGTCTGTGTTAGCCATGTGGCTTGGTACCTTTTATCAGCAAGGCATTCTCATCTTGCTTCCTCTGTGTCTGGGTCATGACTGCAAATTAAGTCTTTCCTCTTCTCAGAATTCTCCTGTTCTCATTGCCCCACCTATATATACTTCCTGCCTGGTTGCCCCACCTATACTCCCTGCCTGCCTACTACAATTAGCATTTTATTAAAGCAATACAACTGACAAATCTTTACAGGGTGCAAGACCATTGTCACACAGCACAGAATTAGTATCACATGGTTGCAAATATAGTTCTTTACTCTCTATGTTGATCTTCCATGGGACTTGCTTCAATTAACATTCAGAAAGAGGAAAAACCTTGGAGCTGTGATAAGCAAATTAAGTAACACTCCCATGTCTTAAAGTTCCCATATTTGGATATGCTACATATCTCTTTGTGATGAGTCCTTTTGAGTTGTTGAACCTTTAACTAACTGATATTTGATGTGGAAAGCCCCTCTGTGTGCTGTGAATATGCTTTATTAACAATGATGAATAAAATTGCTTTGGCCTATGACAGGACAGAATACAGCTAGGTGGGAAAGCCAAACCGAATAGAAGGAGGAAAAAGAAGATGGAGTCAGGGAAGACCCCAGTAGTTGCCAGAGAAGCAAAATGTGAGGTAGCAAGCCATGAGCCTCATGATAAAATATAGAATAATAGAAATGGGTGAGATGATTTGAGTCATAAGCACTAATTAATAATAACCCTGCTCTAATAGGTCAAAGAGTTTGTAATTATTATAAGTTTCTGTGTGATTACTCAGGACTGGGCAGCTGGGAAAGAAACTTTCACTTTTCAGGTATTCCATTTTATATATAGCATTATCTTAATATTCTTATGATAAAGGAAAAGGCAGAGTGACAAGCATAAAATGCAGTCAAGCATAATCTATACTTGGGCTACCCAATGAATGGTCCACCAACAATCTGGTCATATGATCCACTGATGATAAGAAGGAGAGGCAAGAAAGAGAAACTTGGAAAAATCTCCAGAGACTTTTGTGGCACTTTGACATGCCTGGCATCCATGTCTGTGGCTCTTGATCCTCCACTTCAACAATAATAGACTTATTCAGGTGTTTCTTTGAACAACATATGACAGGCTGGTGTGGGATGCCCCTCTGTATGCTGTGAATATGTTTTATTGGTTAATAAAGAAGCTGTCCTAGCCTATGGCAGGGCAGAATATAGCAAGGAGGGAAATCCAAGCAGGGATAGAGGAGGAAAGAAGGTGGAGCCAGGGAGACACCATGTAGCTACTGAAGGAAAAGATGCCAGAACCTTACCAGTAAGCCACAACCTTGTGGTGATATACAGATTAATAGAAATAGGTTAATTTAAGATATAAGAGGTATCTAGGAATATGCCTGAGTTGTTGCACAAACAGTGTTGTAACTAATGTAATTTCTGTGTGATTATTTGAGTCCAGGGGGCCGGGAAGCAAAAGCGCAGTCTTTGTCAACAACAGACCACATGCCAGTCAAGCACAACAGGACAAGGGAAATAGAGAAAACATAGGACATTTTTAACACCTGCCATTCACAGTAAGTAATTTGTGATGCAGTGACCAGAGAGTAGGAGAGGGGAGGTATTGATCTTCTTTGGGGCCCTTACTTTCCTTTCTTGCTAGACTCCTCTGGGCAATGGTCGGTTCCTTACAGAACCCTGGACAGTCTCTCTGCCACCTAGCTGTGCATTGTGCCCACATCTGCCCGTGAGCAGGATTCTGTTCATGGGGACTGACCCCTCCATACATAAAAGTACAGTGACAAGACCTGCTCTAGGGCCCAATGGGTAAGTTGGAGACGGTAGAAAGGGAAGAGTTGGTAGACTAATTTTCTTTGCCCTTTTTTCAGGAAATAGCTGAGTGCATACGGAGCAAATATTATCTCCACAGCTCCATGACCCCTCAATGCATGCACACTGCTTACACTGCGCTTCTTATACTGGCTTCCATTTCATTGATTTTATACCTCAGTGAAGTCCTTAGGAGTGAGCTTCTCTTTGGGGTTCCATTTTAGAACATTGAGGCAACACATGTACCCTGGAAAATGGATGAAAGACAGTTAATTCTCAAGCTTTAGATCAGTACCCTAGCACCAAAGATTTAGGCATTGCTGGAAAACTGTGGGAAACACACATTCTTGTGTTGTAAACTTTTTCTATACTGTGAAGCTGTGTCTTTGCCAAGATGCCTTCTGACTGGTTTAGTAAAGAGCTCAGTGGCCAATATCTAGGCAGGGAGGGGTTAGGTGGGACTT
>LOEQ01001260.1:12408-26926 GCA_001685075.1 Bramus lutescens
GAGAGAGAGAGAGAGAGAGAGATGAATCTAGGTGCAGGAGAGATGCCAGAGGAGATGGAGAGGAAGCAGAACAAGCAGGAGGAGAAGTGAAAGCCGTGTGGGACAGCATGTGGATTAGCAGAATTTTTTAAAGTGAAAAAGAGCTAGTTAGAAACAAGCCTAAGCTGAGGCCGAGCTTTCATAATTAATAAGAAGTCTCTGTTTCATGATTTGGGGCTGGCAGACCAAGAAATCTTACTACACTCTTGCATGTCACCTGATCTAAACTCTGGGATTGGGACTCAAGAGTTTGGGTCTTGTAAATATCTAGGTGGCTCTTTTCAGGTTTGCAAGTTCAAAAGCCATTGTTTGACAACATCTATGAAAACTGGTAAAAATCTTTTGGGGATTTTTTTTTGATTGGAGATTGAAGCTCTGACCTTCACAGGTGCTGCACAAGAGTCCCTCCACCAAGTTAACCCCCACCAGCCCTCCCTCTATGGTTTTACTTGAAGACAGGTATCCCTAGACTCCAAAGTCTTTCCTAGACTTCTCTAACCAGAAGATCTTGAATTTGCCATTCTTCTGCCTCCACTTCCCAAGTACCTGGCATTGTAGACCTGTACCACCAGGCTCAGCACCAACATCTGGAGTGCTGATAGGGTGAGCAGTGGTCCAGCTCCTCAGCAATATTCTCAGTGTTGATTGGACAGCATGGTAAAGGCCTGTCCAGTTGCTAAAAGAACATTCTTCTCATAGTGCCAGACGAACTGAAACCCAAAGATATGTGTCGTCACACTAGTCATGGCTTCTGCTTTCCCATTTTTCCTTTTTGTCTTTTGGCAGCCATTCTTTCATTCCCTTTCAATGAAAATTGATTCTTTTTCATGTAATATACTCTGATCATGGTTTCCTCGCCCCGGCTCCTGCCAGTTCCCCCCAGCCTCCCCTCCCATCCAGATCCACACACACACTTTTTTTTTTTAAATTTTCTCAAGCTATCTCTTTTTTCCCCATGTTACTTTTATGTTAATTCTTAATTAAACCCACACCGGGGACACCCAAGCCTATTCATCAAGGATCTTTTACTACTGAACAATTAAGGATTGCTTCAAATCTCATCTCGTCCTGCCTGTTAGTTCTTACACTTCCAGGTTATTGCTTTCGGTGGAATTATTTTGTTTTTAGTAAAGCATTCTAAAATTAATTTCAGACTTTGGTCACTCAGCTGAAGAGTGTAGCTCTTACCTGGGCCTCTGAAACCATCAAAGTTTACCATGAGCACGCTCTCCTGCAGACCCGACTGCAAGTTCAAATCACTAGGGGAACTTTAAGAAGTCACCCATGCACGTAGCCCATCCTGGAGAAATTGATTCAGCCAGTGGGAAGAAGGTTTCCCAGTATTAGCTATTTCAGAATCCCTGGAGTGATATTCTAATGCATGGCCAGGGACCACAAACGTTTTGAGGACAGCTCTACTCTCAACTGTGTCTGAGTTTGGCTCCTTGACTTCATAAGCCCCAGGGCGAGCAAGGGCCGCTTCAGAAGCCTTTCAAAGGCAATTTAAAAAGACAGCCACAATGCTCACCACCTCGCAAACGATCAGAGAAAGAGAGAAAATAAAATTACATTCTGGAAGCCAAGTCAAAGGACAAATTGGAGTCGATTTAAAATACTCTCTCGAATGGCACCCGCAACAGACACCGAACTTTGGGTGACAGAGAAAATGGTTTGAAGCCTTCCTGTAGAATTTGGATCGCTTCCTTCTTCCATGTCCCCAGCTGTAGTCAGGGCAAACTCCTGCCTCTAATTATCAGGGCCCAAAGAGAGCTGTCTAGTGCTCTCTGAGGTACGCGGCAGCATGGAGGATTCAGAGCGCATGCTCAGAACCTGAACTATCAGGCTGGGTGCCTTCTCTGGGGACCTGAGCCAGCTCAGAGAAAGGCGCAAAGGAACGCGAGCTCCTGAGCCAGTATTGGAGGCACTGCACCCCAGCTTCCAGCTTCCTCCTGCAATTGGCTTGTGCTGGAATCTCCGGTGTTTGAGTATTACCTTCTAGTCCCTTAGTGAAAATCCCATTATCTCAAACAGCTGTGCGTCAAGGAAAGACATGAATTCTGTGCCACAACAAATGGATGTGATGTGTGTTTTTCTGAGTAGCCTTAGGCAAAAACCATTTTGTCTCCCTTTCTTCATTTATAATACAAAGACTTAACTTTCTGCCGAAAGGGAAGGATGTCTACTTCAGGGTGGGGAAAGTTTGAAGATGAAGCAAATCTCCGCAGAACAGAGTGAAATTTATAATTACAAAGCATATACACGTATTTAATAAGGAAATGTAAGCAACCAGACCCCCCCAAAAAAAGTTGTGCAAAGGTGACATTCAAATATTAATTGAAATTGACCATTTTAAGATAAACAGATAAAGGGAATGTACCTACCGCGTAAACCTTGAAATTGATTTCGGAAGCATCAGAGCTTGCTACGAAAGAACTTCACTGTTTAATTAGGATGGCTTGGATCCAGAGTCTATATTTAGGATAAGCTTGAAAGTACAGTGTAGAAACAAGAATCACCCAGCACAAGTCTAAATAAGGGAGCGGGGACCCAGTAGAAGAAATGTCACGGCTTTCCTCAGCAAACTAGGAAATATCTGAACTTTTGTATTTCATCAAGCACAAATCAAATAATTCCTAAAGTCTCTACCTCTTCCTCTGAGGAATGTGTCTTGACTAACCTTCTTTGAGTATTAACTTTTCAATTTGCCTTCATCGGTGTTTCACACAGCTCCTCTCCATACCTGAGCTCTGCTGGAGTCTAGATGGATTTGGCACCCGACCCATAACACATCAGAAGACTCTGAGTAAGATTCCAAATGTATAGAAACATATTTTATACCATTAATATTTTGGCTTCTTTTTGTAAGTGGTTGGCAGAAGATCCATGGCACCATATCATTAATTTCTTAAATATTCCTGTTTTCTTCTCATCATTGATGTATCATCAAATAAATTAGTTCAGACCCAAAACGTGACAGAGAGAAACATATGATTGATTTTTTTTAATGATTTCATACAACTTACCCTGGCTTTCCATCCCATAATTTTATAGAGGCACACATGGTGACCTGTGCCCAGAACCGTGATTCTCAGATGTTGAGCAAGAATCTTTAACTTTTTGCTCTTTTTTTCATCTTCTCAGTGACCTGGCTCTGAACTGAAACACACTTGTCAGGAAGTTCACTAAACTCAGTTTAAACAATCTAAATAATATACTCTGAACTGTCAAGAAAATGAGGCACCAGCAATCGGGCCTTGTCCGAGAAGATGCTGCAATGGACAGTGACCGTACAGTCGGGAAGACACTTAGAGGACTCAGGGCTTCCACTTTGAAATTCATTCAAACAACAGCTACTTCCCTGGGCTGAGGGTCTAATCTTCAATTACAAGGAAGAAGATAAACCAAGTCCAATAGTTCTTAATCTAATTTTAACTAACATAAATGGAAGGTATTGGACTTGGAGCTTATGGATTAATTCCTCAGTTTTACCGTAAGACAACCTCCTCTGCTGCCCTCCACTCTTCTAATGTCAGGCCTCTCGTTCAGTTTACAATCCAGACTTCAAGAAGCCTCAAAGTCACATGTTTATGGATGGGAAGACCTAGTAGACTTGACTGAGTTCCTGCTGGTTTATTTACTCTGGCTGCCTAACCACTGTATAATACGGACATTGACCAAACCATTCAGTCTTGGGCACACTGCCTAGGGCTTACTGCATGTATTCCAGAGTCAAATAAACTGAAGTATGGCTTGGCGACTTCGTGGGTGCCAGAGGCCCCATGCAGATCTCCACTTCCTGTGCAAGCAGGTTCCTGCACTGGCTTGGCTCTCCATTGAGACCTTGTGGAGAAGGTGAAGCCAGCTGGTTCAGGTGCTGTCTAACAGTCACATAAGAAAAGGAGAACTCTTCTTGGTGACTTGGAAGTACTTTAAAAGCCAAGTTCATAGTTCATGGTTTGGTTTCGTGGGCGCAGCAGGGCAGCAACACTGGGTGTTGCTGTTATTGTGACTGTCTATCAAACTATCTGCTGTCTGGAAGCAAACTTGGTGGTTGTTTTAGTTCAAACTGAAAATCCTAAGTCATACAAACACACACACACACACACACACACTCACACACACACAATAACAATAAACCAGCTCTCTAGTATATTTTAGCTGATTAATCAGGAAGTTGGGTAGTGAATTCCCTTCTACAAAGAAATCAAACTAGGCTGTTGGAAGAACACCAGCCGCCGGTACACTACGTGTTGAACTAGATACCTAAAAGTGTAGAGCAGAGGGAGCCCTGGGGAAGAACTCTATACCCACCGGCTGACTGGAAGTCCGTCCTTCTGCCTGTGCAGTTGCCCTGTGTTTGGCAGGAAAAACGCTGAGAGCTCCAGGTAAAGGAAAGGCAAGGTCATTGCTAACACAGACTCCAGAGAAGGAAATGTGCCCAGCACTGCCACCAGGTGGCCATTCCTGGAAGAAATTGCCCAAGTAAACAGAAACCTCCTGGGGGCGGAGGGGGGTTGTTACTAATAATCAGAATGTAATCATCTCTCAGATCTAGTGACAGTTTACTGCTAAATGGCACTGGAGGAGTCAATAAGCCAAACCTAGAATTTGAAAATTTCAGGAAAAATGTAGTCCATTGTCTTCAGCAAATTAAGGGCAGGGGGGGGGGAACAAATGGGGAGTGATAGGGAGCAGGGAGAAGGGAAAATACTTACTTCAAAGGACACTTAAGTGTACGCCAGTAAAACACACCAATGGGGAGGGCTCATCTGTATCCTGACTCCAGCAAGCAAACTGTCCAAATGGGAGTTTTCAAGGGGTCTGGGAAAATGGCTCAGTCAGTAAAGTGTTTACTACACAAATACAACCTGAGTTCAGATCAGCAGAACCCATGTGAGAAAGCCGAGGTCTGGCACCCGGTGCTGAGAAGGTGGGAGCAGGAGAGTCCCAGAGGTCACTGGCCAGATAGTCTAGCCTAGTTGGTGAGCTCCAGGTTCCACGAGATACCTTATCTTCAAAAATTAAATGATCAAGGGAGACATCCAGCATTGACCTTTGGTACGCAAACATAAATGCAGGTAGACATTATGTACAGGTGTACAAATCAGAGTGCCCGCACACACACACACACACACACACACACACACACACATGCACACACCATATGGCCAATCATTTGGGACAGCAAGTTGGGTCTGGATATCTGATGATAATAGCAAAACATTAATTTAGTTGATAGTGGTGCTGGAGTTTACCTTTAAGGAAACATTCTGACTTTTAGATAATCAAATACCAAATGCTTTAAAGTATTCCAGATGGAAAGAGGGCCGGGAGACTCTCACTGTGAAAGCTGGAGGATGGGTCCTTGTAGGTGGCATTTTCCTGTCCCGACCACCTGCTCCCAAATAGTCACTCGGAGGCTTAATATAAATTATACATGTTCAGCCAATAGATCAGGCTTGTAACTAATTCTTCCAACTTAACCCATTTCTATTGATCTACGTGCTGTCCCGAGGCTGGTGTTTTACCTGTATCCCACTTTGTGGGTCAGACACATTCTTTGGCTGGTGACTCTTCTGACTCCACCCTCCTTCTTCCCATCATTGTCAGCTTGGTTTTCCCACCTGACTTCCTGCTCCGCTACTGACCTATTACCTTTTTATTAACCAATAAGAGTAAAACATATTCACAATGTACAGAAGGACTATTCCACAGCAGGTACATGGAGGAGACCCATTATATTGCTCTTTAGACTTGTATGGTTGAAGATATCTCTAATATACATAATAAAGTCCTGATAACCTACAGGGGAAATTATTGGTGGTTCTAAACTAAATATTATGATATAGTACTATCTTTTCACCCAGCAAGCGGATGTCTCCTGAGTGTTTTATTTCACTTCAAATGCAGACACACATGTGCACCATATTGGCAACCCCTATCCAGGCTGCAGTTTGCAGCATTTATTGTTTCTCAAATCTTATAAAAGAAAGGTGGCTTTTGGAAAATAAATCACAGCTCCGTTTTAAAAGACCGATAATATTATTATTACATTTTGTCTTCTTTGGTTAAGGGCTTCTCCTTGGACAGTAAGAAAATCAGCATGGAGGTAGCATTGATCTGTAGCAATCAGAACAAAGTTGGGGATGTGGTCTCAGACGTGAAACAGCTAGACTTTAATAGTTGTGTTTTGCAGGCATAAAAAGCAATGGGATCCTTTATGGCATGGTCCTATATGCATATCTTTGTGGTTTGCTTGTATTTACACCATCACCCCTGCCTCCCTGCCCATTCTGCCAATAATCTATATCACCTCCCCAATAATCCCTTCTCACTTTTAGTCATTTGTACAGTTATAGATAGACACAAACACAGATGATACACAGATAGTACTATCTAATCTTTCCATGTATGAGAAACAACATGCAGTGTTTTTCTTTGTCAATAGAAACATCTGCAGCATGAGCTGAGCTGCATGTCTACCCTCCCCCCATGCAGCCGGCCTTCCCACGGGGTCAAACCACAGATTCCTGAAGCAAGGCCGAGCTCCACACACCTCTGCCCAAGGTACCGTTTCTGCCAAACCACCCAGAGGCTGAGACGGTACCCTGTCCCTTTCTTTATAAAGCACCCCATCCTTTTCTTTTCTTTAAACGTTTTGTTTTATTTAAAGTGTGTATGTGGAGGTGTGTCAGTGTGGGGCTGGTTGCAAGTAAGTGCAGGCTGCCAGGGAGTCGAGAAGCGGGTGTCAGGCTCTTGCTCCTGGAGTTATAGGCAGTTGTGAGACCTCTGACTTGAGGGAGAAGGATGCTGCAAGGAGAGCAAGCACTCTGATTGGCTGTGCCATTCGTCTAGCCCAGTACCTGCCCTTGCACTAGCACCATCAGTGCCCCTGCCTAAAACGTGGTGCACTTACTGATGTCTTTGCTTTTAGGTTACAAACATAGCCACCACTTGGCAAAATCCTGAGGTAGATTTGCAAGATTGCACGGACATTGACTTCACCCCCAATGAGGTTATTCTTTGTTCGGGCTACACTGACTTAATTTATGTTGACCCCTTCTTTCAGGAAGACAGGAAAGAGGCATGTGAGTGAGTTAGATGTCTATTTCTCTTTTTTAAAGGAAATCACTCTCTAGACTCATCTTAATATATTTTGCTGATCCTTGGGGGAGGATAAAAAACTCTGAAAGTCAAATTGGCCTTTTATATTTAAATTTCAAGTACATGAATGCATTGATACCCATGATCACACCTTATCTATTTATTGGCCCACCAGAAGCCAAAGCAGAAGTCCTTTCAGGAAACTGTACAAGCAGTCTCCTCTGATTTCCTGATTGCATTTTGTCAGGAGACGCTAACTAGTGTGTGCAACTGTTGGTTTAAAATGTTACGGATTGGCAAATGTCCAAACAAGAAAGGTAATAAAGATTTTTAACAGAGATTTGCTTTAAATTATTGTTTCACAAAAGTAGCTTCATAATTATCTCTAAAAATATTTCTTATTTTTTTGTGTTCTGCTTCATATGGCTTAATGGGGGAGAATGAAATACCAAATTCAGCAATTCCCCTTATAAACTGAATATTTTATGTCTCTGAGTCAAGATTACTTCATGGGGTTGTGCTGGCAGATTATTGGATAGTTTTTGAGGACTAAAAATGGTCATTCGAGTCTACCAATGAGAGAGTAAGTGGTGTATGACCTAAGAGGGAAACTCCTGAAAGTTTCATTGGCTTCTTGTTTTAAGCATGTGCCTAATTAACTATTAGCTCCGGTGAGAGGCTGTGCTCTACAGCCTGGGCGCAGATACCAGCTCAATCATTCCTAAGCTGGCAACCAGAAAAATTAATTCCATCTCTCAATTCCTCATTTTCAAACTACCATAAATCATACCTGTGTCATGCAATTCTGCATCTTCAAAACAGAAACAGGGTGAGAGCATCAGCTAAGGCCAACCAGCAGGGGGCACCCATCCCTGTGCCACATCAGGGTCCATATCCACCCTCCTTGACCCCTGCAGATAGAACTCAATTCTACCTAGGCGTGAAAACTGCAGGCAGGATGCCTCTCTCCTACCTCATGCCTGTGGGCACCTTCCTATCAAATCCTCTACACCTATTCCCTCTGCCAAGAGAACACCTTCCTCTGGGGTCACCCTGCCAATACTGTACATCTGCCATTCTTACCTCAGTTTTGCTGCCAATTACCCAGGAAGGCTTTTGACTCCCTAACTAATCCCCCTCTGAAAAGATAAACTTTCTCTGAGGTCTCCTTCTAACTCCTGTGCCGTTGGCGTCCCTTGATGAGTGACCAGCAGGTGTTGCACTCTATGCCCCCAGGTTCAAAAAGCCTGGGATGTCACTTCTCTGCCTAATGTCACAGAAGGGTGGGGACTGCCTGCCATCTGCTGTACTGCGTGAACCTGGAACGCAGCAGGTCCAGAATAAACGTTTGTAACAGCAATCAGCGCTGTGTAGACACCAGACATGTTTCAACATCGGACCAGTGCAATAGGCTTCTCTCCCAAGAGAAAGGCAGTGGCAGGGGCTATTGTTGGGGAGGTTTACCAAAGATGCAACATACTTCTTTATAAGCTAAAGACAGCTGGAGTAGAAGCCCAGAGAGAGATGGGAAGGCAAGCGATCCGGGCCTCAATGCTCAACCTACTAACTCTATGGCGGGTCTGCACTACTTTCAACTGTCCGCACATGTTCAATTTCTACCCCTTACACAGGCGAATGACTTAGGAGCTGCAATTCACCCTCTTATGATTGAGAGTCAGAGAACTGAAAGTTGAGATGACATCATTAGTAAGGAACGGGCAAACTTGACAAGTCTGGGATCTGTTCTAGCCACTTGTACCTCCACCATGAAAGGCCTCCACCCACCCGCATGAGTGCCTACAGTTGATGGTGCTCCTGGCCAAAGGGAGGAAAAGGAGGGTAAGGCCCTTCTCTAACCTACAGTATAAGCATCTACTCTTCTGTATCAGTTCCTTCAGCCTGTGTAACTGATCTACCTGGGAATAAGTGCTCAGTAGATAATTGTGGATGGACCAAGTTAGGTCTGCAACCTGACGCGATGCTGAGCTGGATCCGAAAGGTGATGGTATGGTCTGTGCCATTACTTCAGGATGGCTGGTTAAAGAGAGCACTTACATGACTCTGTTCCTCTCATTAGGAATTTATTCCTTTTATTCCTGAAGGAATAAAAGCTAAGGGGCTTTCTATCCGTCAGCTGTGTTTTCAGTAAGGGTTGGGAGAAACCCTGGAGATACAGCAGTCTTATCAGTGTGCACTAGTATACTGTAGTGGCTCCCCAGTCTTAGCAAATCAGTTCCAGCACGCCACCTCTGGCTCCTAGGAACCAGGGTGGGGGGCATTGTCTGGACATTGACGGTAGAAGGGACAGCACAGATCAAAGTCATTTGTCCCGTACCTAAGCTTCCTCCCAACCCTTGGCTCCAGCCATTGCTATTTTCCAAGGGACCTGAGAAAATATAAGGCAGAGTGTCTTTGGGGTCTTAGGGAGGAAGAAAAGGCAGGACGTGTACAACAGAATCACAAATAATGTATTTTAAGGCAAAGGCAATGCCTGTTTACCTTACTCTGGCTACTACGAGTCAACGTGGGAAAGGGTAGGCCCTGCTCGCCTGTTTATTACCCCGGTTTGATCACCAACGCTAGTCTCTGTCTGAGCCGTCAGGAGCGGCTACAGCAGGCCCAAGTAGAAGGGCAGACAGCCACAAGGAAGGGAACACATTTGGCCCAAAGCTCTGGCCTAGGGTGACCATCCCATCCCCAGCTATGAGGGATTGGCAGGCAAATTGGGCTTCCTGCCTGGATGCAATTAGCTATCGGCAGCCTCCAGGACTCCATATGCAAAGATGGCCATAATGCAACCTTAGTTCCTTTTGCAAAGACATTTCTTTTTAAAATATCACATGGGGATAGAAATATCTGAGACAAGGTGGCCTTAGCTGACCACTGGGTCACCATGGCGGCTCCTGGTCACAACCCACTATCCATTAATCACCCTGACAAGAGCAGTTACAAAGCACACATTGTACCCAGGGAGCACTGCACTTCCTTGCTGTAAGAGAAATGGTCAGAGAAAGGGTAATTGGAAGCATTTTGTGTGTTGGGAGGTGTGGACTAAACTCCACTTCCCAGCGACCTTCCCCTGGAAATACAAAGAAATCTACATTTCAGACACTCACTTCATAAACATGTGTGAGACCTGGTGCCGGACAGAAACCCTTAAACAATAAGCATTCAAGTGGAAACAGTACACATTCAAGCAATGAGCAATTATGAGAAAAAAAAATTTAAAAACAAATTCAAACCTTAGCGTCTGCTTCTAAGTGACTTGCAACCAACGAGGCAGATGCGTTATGTACAAGTGTGAGAACAGGCAGGGCTACCGGGCCAAATTCAGGAAATGCTGGGTGTCTGGTTGGTCCTCAGTGGTGGGATAAGAGTTCAGGAGAATGAGACTTCGTAGAAGGCTAAAGAGGAAGCTGGGATATGAGGCCTTTAAGGACCTTGGATAACAAAGAACAAATTCCATGTAGCAAAGACTGAACTATATTGAGAGTCACTTGACTTTTTAAGACAAGAAATGACGACAAAATTGTGAAAGTTACATGAATTTGGTAGACCAGAGCTATGCTGTGAGCGGGCTAGATCCTCACCCACCTGTGTATCAGGTTCTGCTCTGCTGTCTGCTAACAAGAGAGAATGACTCGTGGTTTCAAGGCTTAGAAGGTGACCATGGACTATTTTCTGGTGGTGGCGGGGTATCCTATGCACACTGTGCTTGAGATGAGGGGCCCTCTGGGCATGTCTGTGAGCCCTATCTAGGAGAACTCAGAAGTACATACTCAGAACACTCATCTGAGTTGTTACTTATAACTTCTGGTGCAAGCATTCTCTGCATCAGACTCTGCATTCTTTGCCCAACACCCTGTTTCAAGAGTTGTTGCTCAGGGGCCATGTTAGAGCCCATGCTATGTCAGGAAAGTCCAAGGAGGAAGGACAAGGCTGTGCCAGGGCAACTCTCAATGGGTAACTATTGTACAGAGGTGTATGCCATGGCCCAGACAACTGTCATAAGTAAGATGCATGCTGCCGCTGCCATCATTGCACCGAGAATTGAATGACTTAAACTAGCTGTGAACGAAGCCCACTGTCCAGGAAGCAGGAAACATGGGAGGCACAGTAGCGAGATTACATCACTACTTTAAGGAGAGTCCTATCAGGAAAGGCTACTTCAGACTTGAAGGTAGATTTGCTATGAAGTCAGAGATACAGGCAACAATGCCCTGTATGACAGAGTCCAGGAGTGTGTGTCAAAGCTGCACTCTCCTGGCTTCCCTGCTCCTTTGAGGCCACAGATTGTAGTGGAGCCTGGAAAAGGAATTTGGAAAAAACTTTTCAGGACGCTCAGGGTGTCTGAGGTAGGACACCTGACAATTAATCATGACAGGAAGGAATGCTGGGAACTGTATGGCCAGGTCAGGGCTCTGTTTGAATATTGGATATGGTGATGAAGGAGACATTGAGGCAAGCCCAGCCTGGACTCAGAAAAAAGGGTTAGGACCATTTAAGGGAATGAAGAAAACAGGAGGACCTGGAATATGATAGACAGTGCCTTTACTTAAGTCCCAGGCCCAGTGTGGCAAAAATGGTTGGCGTTGGCAGGGCGAAGCAAACCAGAGGCCAAGGAGACATGGGTCTGCAGCTGGTGCTATCAACCATGTGGTACACATGACAGTCCTGGGTGAAATAAAAATATTAAGATCCTGATGAGGGGGAAACAGTAATTCAAGGATGTGCCTAAGTTCAGAACTCACTAACTGCACGGGCTTCTCCCATGAACATTACTGCATTTAACCTTCCCAATTATCCTGTCATGGAACTCAGTCTCGAAGCTCAGAATTATGCAAATTCTCCAAAGCAACATATCCAGAGGGAAGGCAAAGCCAGAATCAGAGCCAATGCTTCTGGATTCCCCAATCCTTACCACAACATCTCCGGATTTGTCTTAGCTGAGAAATAATCAAACAAAAATTTCTTTCCAAGGGGGAAAAGAATCCCTTACATGGTCATTGCCGCCTTAAGATATAGATATCTATTATTTTTGTTGTCTGGGAAGGGGCTAGAGAGGATAGCAGGGTGATTGTGGCTGGAGTATATTGTGTACCTGTGTCAAAGTGTCTTAAATCATATAACTGTATAACTGAGGGACCCCAAAAAGAAGTGTTTGATAGATAATTGTTTAGTCAGTCCCTGGCTGACGGCTTAGAACTGAAAAACTTTCTTTCTTTCTTTCTTTCTTTCTTTCTTTCTTTCTTTCTAAAAGAAAGACACTTACCATTCAAATACAAACCAGATGCAGTGTGCAAAAAGCATTGGGGCCCTGGAAGAAAGCTTTTGATCAGTTTACACTGTTTTGCTATTTAGTTTTTGATACAGGTTCTTATGTAGCTTTGGGGTAACTGATATTCACCATATAGCCCAGGCTGCCCCATGTATTCCAGGCTGAGCTCAAACTCACAGTCGCTAGGATTCTAGGCCTTTGACATGGCACCCAACTGGGGGACGGGTTTTAAAATCTACATCTATTACTGTCACATGACTCTTGTGCACTTTGGGTTCATACTCCTTTGTTTGGGGCCCAGCTCCCTAAAGTACCAGCCTTTTATCCCCATTTCAAAAGTTCCACAGTGCCACCTGCTGGACGAAGGCGCAGCTCAGGTCCAGGTCCCCGCAGGAGCGCTCCTGTCGCTGCAGAGTGGGTAATATTCAAGTTGTGCGGCCGTCACCACCGTCTTTACACACTGGACAGGCGATGCTGAGCTCTCACGGGATAAGCACCCAGACTCCGGGTCCTTAGGGCCTAGGCTGGCATTCTAGCCACATTGGTGGCAGGAAGTCCTCAAAGGGAGGGCATCCTCAGAGAGTTAGAGCTCTGCTCCAGCTCTGAGCACCTTTTCTGCTCGCCGAAGTGAACTGTCTCTCTCCAGCACACCCTTCCCAACACCTTGTCTGTTTCTCTGCGGACCTCCAGGATTCTCGACTTAATAGCAAAGTGAAACCGAGGAGTCCCCCAGCATGACTGGGAAGGCGACGACTTCTGCACAAAGTGCCAAAATGTTTGGTAGAAAACAGAGGCTTGTGGATTTCACCAGGCAGGATATCCAGTAATTTGTGGCATGTATTTTTAGCTGTGAGGATTGATGGGGAAACCACTTAAATAAACTGTGAAGACTAGTCAGTTCTGTAGCTCGTTCCGCGCGATCTTGTTTCTGAGAAAGAGTCGGAACTTGGAGCTTTCCACCAAATGTCTCTTAAGACCATTTCGTTCCCCCCCTACACACACACTTTTATTGCTGTTGTTGTAACATTGTTTCTGTTTGTTGCTTGTTTTTGTTTTTATCATAGACTCTGGTGTTGGGACATCCTGATATGCAGGGCCTCTCCAAACCTCTGACCTAAACATCATTTACCAGACTCAGAAACCCCTTGCTACCCTGAGTTCCTGCCCTACTTACCCACATAAGTCTTTTGAAACCTAGAGACACTTTACCAAGCCGGGATCTCTCCATGGGAGAGTCACATGGGAAAAACTAGCCCCTAAGTTCCTCCCAGGATGTGCGCTAAAAGCTGAGGTTTTATTACTGTTGGGGAAACAGACTCTAAAGGCCCTGTAAACACTGAGGCACACATTCTCCCCACGCCTTCCAAAGGTACAAGTTTCTATTTCCTACCACCTCTTCCTCACAGGTCCTTTCCTGTTGACCAGACCTCAATCATCCTTAGAATTGGGCTCCAAAGTCCTTCAAAATTTTCCTGGGTTTTCCAAAGGGAAGATTTCCTCATAGGTGCATCTCGCCCCCTTGTGGCAACTTTAAAAGTTGCAACCTGTGTTTACGGGGTTTGGTTTGGTTTGGTTTGGGTTTGGTTCCGTTTGGTTTGGGTTTGGTTCTTTTGAAGCTGTAGGTCAGTAGTTTCCTTCTAATGACTCACCAATAGCCAGCTGTCACTATGAATTGATGCCAATCTCAGCTGTGACTGCTTTTCCTCCAAACAAATCTCAGACTTGCTCCAGTTCGCAAGCTCCCTAAGGATCTTCCTCTGGCACAGCCACCTCTTTCTCTCCCTGCTTTGTTGCCAGAAAAGCTTGTTTCACCATTGCACTTTCAATTCTGGCTTCATAAGTCCCCTGCTAAAAGTGAGACTTCCATGGGCAGTCCAGGGCCACACACATCTCTCTAGACAGGGATGTGACTCAGTGATGGCCTCTTCCTAGGACAGGGTCAGCTGGCTTATGACTAGAGCTGTTCTGTGCGGCATTTGACTCTCCAAGGCGTTTCAGCATTCACCTCCAAGGTCCTGTGATCTCTCATGTGGGTCGTGGTTGGGCGAGTATTTCTTTCTTTCTTTCTTTCTTTCTTTCTTTCTTTCTTTCTTTCTT
>LOEQ01001260.1:27041-54643 GCA_001685075.1 Bramus lutescens
AACTCACAGAGATCTGCCTGCCTCTGCCTCCCAAGTGCTGGGATTACAGGCATGCGCCACCACCACCCGGCCGAAAAGAAGCATTTTGAACATTAATAACAGGTACTGAGGAGCAATAAAAACTTTATAGATTTTTAAAGCAGCTCAATTTAATTATTTCACAATCCTTCTAATTGTGTCCCATACATATATGCAATCATTGCTTGTCACTTAAAGTGAGAAAAAAATGAAGTCATCGAAGCCTTCAGAGTCAGTAGCGTATGAAGACACTAAAGGTGATGACAGTCTGACCCAAGTGGACTGTCTGGTGGTAGCAATTGCTATGTCTTCGCGTCTTCCATGCATTTAAGTCAACAACAGAAATCCCACGTATCTGCTTAAAGAGCTTTTCCATCCTTCTCGGGATCCCAGTCAGACTGGGAAGTGGCATCTGCTGCTTATGCCACGGGACACCAACAAAACTACAATGGCAAAAAGAACCCTATTCGCCTCAAACTCGTGGTCAAACACAAGAGAGAAAAACAAATGATTGAAAAGTATTTGAGAATCTGTCACTTCAAAGCACCAGCCTGACTCTACCAAAGACTCCATGCTCTGTGGGGCACAATCAAAGGATACCCATGTACACAGACACAGAATTTCCTTTACACTTACCTGGAAACACCAGCGGTTCCTTAACCAACCGCAGCCTCTCTCTCCCTCTGTTTTTCCATTCATGATGTAAATTCCGAATGCATTACCCTCTGCTTTCTTTTGCCAGGGACTCGGTTTAGTCACAAAGTGCTTGTGCCTGAACAGCAGTGACTTCCTAATGCTTTCACGTTTTCTGCATTCACGTTACCCATGCTATCCTGTCAGTCTCCGTGGAGTGTCAAAACTGTCTTTCTAAAACACACCTCTGAGTTGATCCATGCCTCACTGTCTGAATCTATTCTGCACTCAGGAAGGTTTAGTCCAATGAGCTACCCACGCAAGGCCCACTAAAGTGAGCCAGTTCAGAACACAGATGCCATTAAACTCGGGTGAAGATGGGAAACAGGACGGCCTCCCATCTCCTGACAGTCTGAGTATAAAGTGATACTGCCATTTTGCAAGACAATTTGAACAAGTACTACAAAATTAAATGATGTGGGATGCCCTTCTGTATACGTGTTGCTTTTATTGGTTGATGAATAGAGCTGTTTTGGCCTATGGCTTTGCAGAATAAAGAAAATCTGACAAGAGGGAGAGAGTCTCTCTCTCTCTCTCTCTCTCTCTCTCTTATGAAGTCAAATGAAATGCCATGTAGCCATGTTACAGAAGGAGTAACATGCCACGCTGGTGAGCCACAGCCTTGTAGAAATACACAGGGTAATAGAAATGGGTTAATTTAACAGAGCTAGTTCAGTTAGAAGCCTGAGACATTAATCAGACAATTGTAAGTGATATGAAGCCTCTGAATGATTATTCCATAAGCGGCTTCGGGAACAGGTGGGCGGAGAAAAACTGCCCCAAGAGGACCAGTGGGACAGAGAGTACTTCAATTAAACCTAGTCTCAGAGTGTGATCCAGCAATTTCTATATTTTATTTATTCACAGGAACTGGAAATGTATGTCGCCAAACACCTGACTATGATGTCTGTTACAGCTTGATTTATGACTGCCAAATTTTATTAATGATCACGGTGTCTTTCAATAGAATAATGGATAGAAAGAACTTCGGATCATCCAGAAAATAGAATATTATTCATTGCTAGTAAAAAAAAATATCCTCAGACCCTAAAAAGAGTAAGAAACAACATTTGCCTAGCATGTATGACCCCTTATTCTGACACCTCCCACCATGAAACAGAACAAAAAAAGGTTTAGGAAACCTCTCATTTAGGCTAAGTAAAATAAGAATCTTAAAAAGACACATGCTGTATAGCATTCTGAAAAGAGAGATGGTGGTGGTGGTAATAATGATAATAATCCAGAACACCAAATCAGAGATCGCCCTGACATGAGGAGTGGAAGAATAACTGGGCAGAAAATAGGAGACTTGAGGGCAGGAAGACTACACTGCAGGGTGTTATTGTGATGCTACCATGAACTTCCTCAAAATAAACTGTACAACCCACCACGAAGCCTAGTGTCACTGTACATTTGAATAATGATATATTGATGACTGTTCCAAGTGGTGTGGCCCTTGTGGGGGATGTGGGTCACGGGAGGGGTTGTGTCTGTGCGGACAGAAAGAACAAGGGCAATTTCTACACCATCCACCTTCTGCTCCATATTACCATGAGCCTGCAACCAATGCAAAGAACAGTGTCCATCCCACACTCCAGACTGTCTCACCATCGCAAGCGCCACCCAGCTCCAGACGCTGGTGATCTCTGCAGCCCACAGTATTTGCAGGATTAAGTTAACATTTGCCAACTGCTTGTATTATCCTGCCCTCTGGGGCTAAGTTTACAGAGATGTCACAATTCTTACTACTGTGTGAGGCATTTCCGTGAGGCTTTTTCTCTCTGTTTTTCTCTGGCTTTTCTAGGAGTTGTTACAATAACCTAGCATTTCCCATGCCAACTTCCAATGCCGCTTTGTGTGTTTGCTGATTGCGCTCATTACCCCAAGTTTCCAAAGAAGGGGACAAGTAGAACGGTCCTCATCTGAGAAATGCTATTTGGGCATCAATAACACCTCAGGTGAAACAGGTGATGGGCAATTTTCATCTCTGCATTAAATTAGAAGTAGACCCCAGGAACGTCTTATTCCAGAGAAAACAACCACCGAGCAGAAGCTGGAGTGATTCGCTAAGGATCCCTAGCTTTTGTAACAACCTGGTAATAAATTCAGAGTTCAAGCCACCCGCTTGCATATTGGACCATTTTCTTCCACAAGAGTCCTAGCTTTTCATGCTGGCACAAACTGACAGACACAGACAAGCCAGTAAACTAAACATCTGGGCTCCTGCATCCCAGTGGCTCTGCAGTCTTTGCCTTGGGGAGTCTTTGAACCTTCCTAAGCAATGGTTGTTTGTTTGGATTTGTTTATTTGTCCTTTCCTTTGTAGATATTTATGTATTATTCTCCGTATGTGAGTGTTTTGCCCACATGTATGTAACTGCAGCACATGCAGGAAGCCAGGAGAGGACATGGGATCCATTAAACTGTTCTGTAGGTGGGTCTCCTGTCTATGTGTTACTTTCATTGGTTAATAAAGAAACTGCCTTGGCCTTTTGATAGGCCAGCCCTTAGGTGGGGGGAGNTGTGTTGTTATTTCTGGGTATAAGCTAGCCGTGCGGGAGCTGGGCGGGATGAAATGCAGGCCCACTCGCTTCATCTACAGAACTGCAGTTACAGTCATGATCTTCCATGTGGATGATGAGGATCAAATCCGGGTCCTGAGGAAAAGCCCTATTTACCCTTAGCTGCAGAAGCATCTCTCCATTCACCCTAGGAGTTCTTGTCTTAATTTTACATCATTTGCTAGTTGAGATGGAGTCTTTCTGTGTTGTCCAGGCTGGTCTCCATCTTCAAAGTTAAGTGACTCCCCTGTCTCATCCCTCATCCACCCAAAGAGTTGGATCCAGCCTGCTTTTTTTCTTTTCCTTTCCTTTCTTCCTTTTCTTTTCTCATTTCTTCTCTCTTCCTGGTTTTCTTTCTGTTCTTTTCCTTTCCCTTCTCTTTCCTTCCTTCCTTCCTTCCTCTTCCTTCCTTCCTTCCTTCCTTCCTCCCTTCCTTTCTTTTTTCTTTCTTCTTTTTTCCCACTTATAGAGATCATAGTATCTCTAACTCACCCACCTCCCAAGATGCATTTGTGCCCACTCAAATGAGAAAGTGTAATTGGGGTGGGCAAGAGACTAGAGGTGCTGGTAGTATTGCTATATCTCAGTTACACAGCACCTGTGCTCCCAAGCTCTAGTTCTAAACTAAAAAGCAGCCAAATTCACACATGGCAACTTACCATGTCTTTCTTTCCTTCAGTAGACTATGAAACTCATTGGTGGGTCATTTTCCCCCTTTACTTGGTGTCAAGATAAACAGACTTGGGAAATAATCTGCTGAGTCATGTTATACTCAGACATACATGTAGACCTATTCCCATGCCATAAAGCAGGGAAATGGAAAATGCAAGCCCAATTAATAATTCAAAGCACTGGTCTTTGCTTAATGACCATGTCTGCCAATTAATTTATATGCCCCCTAACCTAATCACAGGAGGTCCCTTCTCTGAATCTGGCCCTTTCACATAAACGGGATAAATTGTATGTCATTGGCTTGGCAGGTTCCCCAGTCATCTGTAGATCCGTGTCGTCAAGGTTGGTAGATAATATATTTTCACTGGGAGCCCTCTGACGTGAGTCCCTGAGATGTTTATGATACCTCTACTGAAGCCCTTCTCTACATCCATAGCTAAAAACTCCCAAAGCATCAGAAAGCATCAAGCAGAAGCAAGGTATGATTGACAATCACTGGACTAGTACTCTCTAAAACTGTCAAGGTCACAAAAGCCAAGGGAAGATGGCTGACTTGCCACAGATTAGAGGAGACTAAGGGGACACTGCGACTTAGTTCACTGTGGGATTCTGAACCTGAACAGGATGGGGGAGACGAGACTGCAGCAAGCAGGATGAGGGTGCCGTCAAAGCGTTAAAGTCATTCCGCTCCAAGGAGAATCTCCTACCTTGGCAAGGTGGACTCAGGTTTCATGCAATACCAACTCTGGGGAGAGCATGCCAAGTCGTCTGGGCCTCTTGCCCCTCCCCCACCTAACCACAACTCCCTACCTAGAAACTTTGAAAACACATGATGCTTGATCGGATTCTCTGTTCTCCACACAACCGATGCAGGAAGTGGCTAGAACAGGATTAGTTATGGTAGGCAGTGAAGAACGCTAATGTCGCTGTCTCAAAATCTGGATATTCAAAAATAACACAGTTGTTCTTCCAACAAGAAGCATATCTGAGAATGCTTTCTATCCGACTGTGAGAGAATGATTGGGAATCTGATGAGCCCCTGAGAGCAGCCCTCTTCTCCCCCATCCGCCTTCCACCTTCCCCAACCCTCCATCCGCCTAAAAGGGGGAGCGTCCTCTCAAAGTCCTCACATGCTCCCCACATTCTGTGTGAAAAACACTGCTCCAGCACCCACTCTTTGCTTTCCACATTGTTCCCATGAAGTGTGCGGTTAGGAGCTCAGAATAATAAAGATTGCTGTCATAATTAAGCTCTGGGATGGATTTCAAAGACTCACAGACATTAGAGATGAGAAAGCCCCAGCAGGTCATCCAAGCTTGTCTCCCTGCCAGTGCAGGAAGCTGTGTGCAATTTGTCGGATCTGTTATCAGTCTATAAAAAATTCTAAACTATTCAAAAAATTACCACATTGTATAAATTATAATAAAAAGTTTACCTTATTCCTGAGCCATTCTTGGAGGAGGGGGTCACTGAATAGCTTTCTAAAAACAATTACTGTCCTATTTAGACTAGATTTTCCAAGGTGAAAATGTGGTTATTTTCCTTTCAATGTGACAGCCTGAGCTAATTGTTATGCAAGAGCTGCCTCCCTGCATCTGATGGTTTAAAGTTTAACACTGACCCCAGCTGTCCCTCAAATGATATCATAAACACGGCTTGCAATGCTTTCAGCTTCTTCTGGCTTTTCATAAAGGGCTGGACTTGAACACAGTTGATATGGTACTGCCTTCAGCTTTGGCATCCTAGATGCAGAACCACTACCTCCTCCTCCTCCTTCCCCTCCTCTTCCTCCTTCTCCTCCTCTTCCTTCTCCTCCTCCTCCTTCTCCACCACCTCCTCCTCCTCCTCCTTCTCCACCACCTCCTTCTCCTCCTCCTCCTTCTCCACCACCTCCTTCTCCTCCTCCTCTTTCCCTCTTTCGTTTCTTTAATGAAGTGTCATCTTCCAAGGGCCTCCCCACAACGACAGGACACTTTTGTCATCTCACCTTGTTCAGCTGGATGGGACCTTCCTCAAACAGAATTGTCAAATCACTGTCATGTCCATTTCTATATGTGATTTCAACAGAATACGCCAATGAAACCAAAATCGAGAGTCTTTTCAGGGTATAGACCTTGGGAGAACCCTGAGCGAGTCTTTGAGATTGACAGTTCTTTCTGACCTTGTGCCTCATTTCTGGCATAAGTTTAGCTTGCGGGCAAAGTGGGAACAGAGCTGAAGGCACAGGCAAAAATGCATTGAAATGTGTGACCGCTTCATCAGCCTAGATGTCCCTCTGTTGCCATCATAAGGGACAGGACTATGATGACAGGAAATGTACCAAAGCACCTCAGCCATTTTCGTTATTGTGGCTTATGTATACCTGTTTAGGATGATGCACACTGAATCCAAGTCTGTGTACTCTACCCATGAGTACCTCTCAGCTCTGTCTAGAGCATCTTTTTGGCATACACAACTAACCTCTATAGAGTACTTCAGGAAACGTAGGACCAGTCCCATGGAGAAGCAACATCATGGCAAGAACTAGCCCCAGCTCTTCTTGGCTGAACACATCATGTTTGAAATCGGTCATGCTGGAAACTTCTGTGGCCCAGAAGGTCCCAAGAAGTATGGCGCACCCTTCAGTGTTCTTTACGCAGCTGCATGAAAACCGTGCGTGGGTTGAACAGATCCTGTCTCTACATGGAAATTCCGTTTGTCAGCTGGATGAAGCCCAGCATGTACTTTCCCAAAGCCCCTGTGTTGTTAGCAAAGCTTACTTCTTAAGTTAGCTCACAAATCCAGCATTGGCTCTGGTGCCGTGGCCTTGACCACAGCCATATAGGAATGCTTAATACCCCATATACAGAAAACTACCCCTGTGATTTCACACACTTCTGAATGCTAAGGTGTGACTCCATTGAGTAAAAATGGCCCACAGAATGAAATGTTTGTCCCAAATTGATTGATCATTAAGTCTGAGGATTATGGTATTGAGAGTAATAGGTAAAGGTTTAGGTGAAACCAGAGACATGGATAAGGCATCTCCAGGGCCATGACGAGGAATGAGAGAATGATTGAAGGCAAATCTGCCTCAAGCCAGATAAGCCTGTAGTCAGAACAGAGCGAATCCCGAATGTGTGGCTCACCTTGGTGAGCCACAGCAGCTCTGAGGCATCCGTGCTTACCTTCAGAATCTCTGCTCCTGAAGTTAAAGGCCTCTGAGCTTCATCCCTCTCTGTTCTTGTTTGACTCTAGGAGATGTCATGAAGGGAGGTACCCTCCATGTGGTTGGATGGGGACAAATGTCACAAATTAAAATTGGAGTCCCACAAAAAGACAAGAGAGAGGAAGTGACCACGCTGCCTGGAACCTGGATGTGGGTCTCATAGAGAAAGACACCCAGCGACTCACGACTGCCCCCTGGTGTTCACAGGCCCCTTCTGCGCTCTTGGTGGGTGGCTTGCTGACCCCCGTGTTCTAAGCTTTGCCTGTCCAAGCACACCCTGCATCTTTTTCTTCTTCTACTGTGGCTGCTGTGGGTGTATCTTTCAGGATTCTGTCATTATCACCTTTGGATACGTCCCCAGTTTATACCGGTGCCAGAGAAGGAGATGAAGAAGGGACGCTGCCAAGAGACGGAAAGAACTTGCCCGTGTAGCTATCTTTATTCTCATTGTCCTTGGATCAGAAACCCTGGTGCAATTAGTGTACTGGCTCTGCAGCCTTTGGGTGGGAGGAGGTGGAGGGCAAGGAGGGCTGTGTGCTCCTCAGGAAATGTATCTACCAGCTCTGTGATGTTATCAGTACATTTCCCCAAGAAAAACATTTGAACCAAGTTCTGTGAGGAAATCAAAACTACTCCACCGGCCCTCCAGAAAGAGCACTGAGGAAGGAGCCCCAGCTACTCCTCACTTCTGTTTTCTCCTTGAGGTTCCTCCTGCTGGGGCGGGAGGGGGCGGGGCTTGGATGATTTGCTTGCCAGGGCCCTTAAAAGGACAGGACAGCCAAGAGCAGTGTGGTTTGGGGGCCTCCTGGGAGTCTCTAAGTTAGTACATGCCTGGCCCAGATTTTTGTTGGGCTCAGGGGGTTGTGCAAAGATGGGAACAGACCACCAGAGTCTAATAAACTAGAAGCAAGCTTTATTCCAGAAACCAGAAACCAGATTCCAGGAAAAAATTTAAAAAATCTCCATGGGCACAAAAAGCTTACCAGCTAGCTGAGACCACAGCCGTAGATGGATTTTGTTAGGCTGTGGTAAAGGACAGTTTCTGAAGTCACCTTTTCATAGTAGGGGCACCAAGCATTAGGTCTGAACAAAGGAAGTTTTACAGTCTCGAGGTAAAACTCAGATGCAGATTGCCTTACTTTACAATCTCCATTAACAGAGTTTTTCAATGTTTGTACTTAATCTGTTGTCTTCCTTGGTACTTCCAGGTGGTGTTGACTGAAGCCCTATGCTCTCCCCTTTGATGTTGCCAGTTTCACATAGCAGGGAAAATGCATAACCCAGAGGTCATACATCTGTCTCCTAAAAGTTAACTCAGCTCATATCTGTCATTAATCAAGGATGGCCAGGGTGTAGACTCGCAGTTTGCAGAGATGCTTTGGCCTTGCAAACAGAGCTATGGGTTGTAAAGCAGAGTAACCCACTGTTAATAGTTAATCCTTAAGCTGCTGAGAAAGCTACTGACAGTCTGTTCTCATTCTCCTAGGCTTACAACTTTGTATTTCTTTATTTCTACATTCTTATTCCTGGAATCTACATTTTTATAGTCTTATTCTTGGACCCTTCTATTTTCATTTACTAACCCAAGTCTTCTGGGGGCCAAACTGTTCAGTAATGTGAGGGACTTCTGTGCAAACTCCTCTTGAAAAGATGATTAAATTTTAAATTAGTTTACAAATGAGTGTGGCTTCATGAGGCTTCTTCATGTGTTCTCAGTTTTGGTGAACCCTTATCTTTGACCTCTCCCCTCCCCCACTTCATTTCTCATTCTAGCTGAGACTATTAGCCCTCCTTATTCTAAATATATCATGATGTTCTGTCCCTTCTCATTGTATTTTTTGCTTCTGATGCAAGATCATACGTTGTTTCTTGCGGCCCAAGACCACAAAAGAAGTCTTGCATAAAGAAAGAAGGGGATCACAGAGACTGCCTTTAATTTCAGAGACCAGGACCCCGTGCAATGCTTTCTGTTGGGATCAGCCATGGGCCAGCTTGCAACACGGGTAACTGGCACAGCCGGAGTAACCAGCACAGTGTTTTAAATAACTGCCAAATAGCCCATGTCATGTCCGGTGACCGACTATGAGTGGCAAATAGAGGAGAAGCTTCAAGTGAAGCCACATAACAGGGGCACAAGGACTGTTGATGGATAGCAGAGTTATTTGTCATTATCCTTTTGTTTCCCTTTATTCAAGTGGATCCCCCAGTGTTAACAGCTGTGTCTCACAAGTCTGTCCAAATACATATCTTGGGTGACTTCTCTTTTTTTTTAGGTCTATTTCTACAGGGCAGGTATCATACGATTATAGTTACCCAGTCTTGAAGTTTAGTGGGTCCTCCTCTGTTTCCCAGACAATCTGAGTCAGAAGAGGCCATGTCACACACAGATGTTCCCACAATAATGGTGGGAATGAGGGACAGAGGGTGGTTTCTGGAAAAGATGTAGCTGGAAGGTAAGTACCAGATCTGCAGTTACAGAAACATGGTCATTTAAAGCAACAACAACAAATGATACCCTTTATGAAACACTTACGTGGTGACAGGCACTGGTCCAGGTACCTGTAGGGAATCATTCACTGGCCAGCTCCACGCATAAATAGACGGAGCACAGAGAGGCTGATTACGTGTTCAGCACCACTGCTAAGCACGGAATGATGATTCCCTTGTGGGATCCTTTTCAGAGGTTGCCTGACTGGTGCCCATGGCTGTCCTAATCCTCAGCAAGCAGATCTTTATTCTACTGATGACACCTCACTGGAGCTTTGAGTAGCATTGCTTAGAAGACTGCAGGGCAGCTCAGTGCCTTGCTTGAGCATGGGCTGTCCCTGGGCTGTCCCAACTGAAATGCCATTCTTCTCTCGATGGCAGTGCTTCCAGTGAATATTGCTACAGGCAAGACATGCTTTCTAAGTAGTGGCTTTCTATATCATCTCAGAGTAGTAGATGTGGTTCAGGTGGCTTTAGATTCCCTTCTGTCTCATATTAATGATTCATTTGGTCATTGGTCATGCCACACAGATGGACTGAGATGTCTCACTACCCTGTATCACCCAGTGTTTCACATCACAATGCTGAATCACCATGAGTCAGGGATTTAAGAGGAACTCACTTTTGTGCAACTTCGCTTTTCATTCATGCAACTAATCTAATGTAACCCCGAGAAGCCTTTATTTCACTTAGAAATGCCCAAAGCCGTCTCCTTTCACAATTAGAGAACACATAGAAAAAGCATGTCACCTCAAACACCTAGAAACTTACCACCTATCCTTCCCTCCCCCTACCCCCATGTGGCTTTGAGAAGTTACACACCTCCTTTTCTGTTTCCTCTCTCCAAGAAAAGTGCCAAAGTAATCAGTGTCACAGCCACCAACACACTGCTCACAATCTGATTGATGGTCATTTTTAACCATGTTTTACCTTTCATTTTGTGGAGATTTAGAAAGCACTTTTATGTTTCCTGTGGGATTTCACTAGCCCACGCCTGCCTAACTCACGGTCTCCTCGGGCACGGCTCCTTGTTTCCTTTCTTTGTCGAGCACAGGGGCAGCAGCAACATGACTGAAAACATGAGCTCTGCAAGGACAAGGCTAAACTCAGGGCAGCCAGCATGCGTTCAGGAGTATGGTTTGGCCGTGGTTGGAAAGCGTAAGCACTCTTTGAAATATATTCAATGACACAAAGTGTTAAAGCTATTGTATCGAGTGAAAAGTAGAACTGGGACTGGAGATCCGGCTGCTCTTCCAGAAGCCCCAGGTGCTGTTCCTAGCACCCAAAATGTGTCTCACAATCAACTGCAACTCCAGTCCCAGGGTATATGATGCCTTCTTTTGGTCTCCATAATTACCAGGCAAACATGTGATACACAGACAGATACGTGAGAAAGATACCTATACATGAAAAAAATACGTAATACATACAACACGCACACGTAAAACACACAAACATGGCTGGAGAGATGATTCAGAGGTTAAGAGCCCTGGCTGCTCTTCCAGAGGTCCTGAGTTCAATTCTGAGTAACCACATGGTGGCTCACAGCCATCTATAATGAGATCTGGTGCTCTCTTCCAGCCTGCAGGCATATATATATATATATATATATGCAGGCAGAACACTGTATATATTATAAAATAAATGAAGCTTTAAAAAACCTAAAATATTTTAAAAAACATAAACATAACACATATGACACACACATAACATAAAAGCATGCACAAAATACCTAACACACACATAAAATACATACACACACACAAAAAATAATAAAGTCTACAAAACTTACTCTGCAAAACCTCCTGGTTGCCTATTAGAACTGCTCCTGGCTCCTAGTGGCAGAGGACGGTGTCATTTGTCACTGCTTTCCTGTTCCTTTTCACTGAATATCTATGAATATGTATTACTTTTGTAAAGCAAAACAGCTTGGAGAATTAGAAGATTTGATTAACATTTTTCTCCTATGTCCTATTGTGTGGCTTAGGCAGTCACCTTGGAAACTATATTTGAGAGAGCTTTAGATATTGAAATATGGGCATTAAAGTCGAATGTTTCATGATGAAAACAACACCCTAATAAAGCAATCGAGCAAACACATTCACTCAGGGTATCTGGCTACCTGTGGACTTGAAAGTGTTAGAGACCATAACTGCTGGAGACTGTAACATGGCAGAGGACAGCCCCCAGTGGCCATATGAGCAGTCACAAAGAGAGCAGAAAAGCAGCCTTTCCCCTGTACTGCCTCCTAGGTATAGATGGGGTGAAGGCTAGACTTGGAGGTGTCTCCTGCATGTGTGAGGCCCTGGTTCACCCCAGCACGGCTCCGAATGAGTAAGACATGGATTAAGATATATCACAAGTTCTGCGGATCCAACTTAAGCCCATATTTAATATCCTCCTTCGTATTCTTTTATATTATCACCTCCTTTTAATAAGCTATGCTTTCCCTTATGTCTCGAGTATTTTCCTAGATCACAAATGAGCCACTTGCATATTACAGGATTTCAGACACAGGATCTCCCTAGTACTTGCAGTACTGGAGCAAGTCTTCCAATGGCCCTCTCTTGCTTTTCCTTTCATATTTCCATTCCATTTTGGGACAGGATCTCTCCACGTGACCCAGACTGACCTCGACCTCCCCACCCAAGCCCCAGGAGATTTACAGGTATGTCTTTGGATTGTCCTCAGTAGGAAGCTGAGACCTCTCATAGCACCAGTGGGAGCCACTGTGCTCTGTCTAGATGTGAGTGAAACTCCAAACTTCAAAAATAAACTCACAGATTTCTTCTTAAAAGCTTCTAGAGAAAAGCAAGTCAAGGAGCATTTAACTTCCTAAGGAAGATGGAATGTTTTAGGCACAGCAGCATTTGAATACTGAGTCTTCTGTTAATTTCTGTTACTTCTTAAAAGTTTTTAAAAATCTAGAGTGTGACACTTTCTACTTACTTTTTTTCATGTCTATAGCCTTGTAGGAATCCTACACAGAAGGAGGAAGACAGCAGGCCTATTGTATGTAGAATTACATATACAGTACCTACCACCATGTGTGACATAGTGCAGACTCACAATTCATACTGTTGAGTGAACTAGATAAAGGAGTTGGTTGGGCGGTGGTGGCACATGCCTTTAATTCCAGCACTCGGGAGGCAGGCAGATCTCTGTGAAATTCGAGGCCAGCCTGGTCTACAGAATGAGTTCCAGGACAAGCTCCAAAGCTACAGAGAAATCCTGTCTCGAAAAACAAAATAAATAAATAAAAATAAATAAATAAATAAACGAAATTGACCCAAAGTAAGATTCAATAACTTGTGAATCAGAAGTTTAAAACCTAAGATTTGAAAGCAGGTCTTCAGATGAAGCTTTACCACCTGCCCACGCACACCACACCAGCCTCCTTCTGGGCACCCAGATAAACAATTCACTGTGAACCCAGGTGGGCCTGACCTTCTGCAGAGGGACTAGAAAAACAAATGAGCCAGATATGCTGCTCAGGAAAAGATTGTGTGTCCAAAGACTTATAGGTAATTAATCAATATTTATCAGTCATCAATTGCTTGACGGTACCCAGAGATGTTTTTAAAATGTGGTCATTTGCACTGGGAAATTATAGGAAAACATTATGTGCCAATTGCACATTCAATACCACATGTGTCTGGATCCGAGGGCAAAGAAATACTAGGATTAACGGGCACTACCTCACTCCTCGCTCACTACCAGGACAGGCATGCAGGACCACAAGGTGTCCTCCAATTCAGTGAAAATTAACAACTCTATAAGGCCTGAGAGATATAGATATTTGGATATATATATTAAATATATAATAAATTAGTATTCGTTACATATAATTTCATTCTACTACAGAAAGTAATTATATAAATAAACATACAACATATATATGTTGATATGCAGGCATACATGTTTATATACGTACATTAGTACCTTATATAAGCATTTCTTCTATGCAAATACAATCCAGTGTATAATATAGCTATATAAACGCATATGTATCTTATATTTGTTTGAATTAACACATATATCTATATGTACATGTGTCTTAGTAAATATCTCTTACATGCAAATATATTCTAGTAGTCAAAATATTTATATAAATACACAAATAACATATAGACCTTGGTATTCAGCTATATACATGGGTGTGCACATTGTGCTGGCCTGTTTTGCACCAACTAGACAGAAGCTGAGAGGAGGAAACAATTGAAAAATTGTAAAAATGCCTCCATAAGATTGAGTAATAGGCAAGTTTGCAAAACATTTTCTTAATTGGTGATTGATAGGAGAGAGCCCAGTCCATTGTGAATAGGGCCATCCCTTGTCTGGTGGTCCTGGGTTCGCTAAGAAATCAGGCCCAGCAAGTCATGGAGAACAAGCCAGTGAGCAGCACTCCTCCATGGTCTTTGCACCAGTTTCTGCTGCCAGGTTCCTTCTGTTTGACTTCCTACCCTGACGTCCTTCAGTGACGGACTACAGTGTGGAATGTAAACCAAATAACCAAATAAACCCTTTCCTCCTTGCTTTTAGTCATGGTGTGTCATTGTAACAATAACAACTCCTTCTAACTAAGATACACACACAGAGATAAACATGCAAGATATATACTTGGGTGCTGGGGAACCTTGGCTGGACCAGGTTGGGCATGGTCTTGGGTACCAAAAAGTTATGCACTGGCAGAGAGAGAGAGAGAGAGACTCTCTCTCTCTCTCTCTCTCTCTCTCCCCTCTTGTCTGGATTCAGTTCCTGTTACCCATTTGTGCAGAGGACTGTGATCTGTGAGCTCCCCCTAAACAAAGAATTCTTTATTATACTCAACTCTGCATTAATGTAGGATTACTTTATTCACATTCTCCCACATCTGCCAACCAACGTGGGTACTACCCACACCTACCCTGACTGGCTCATTGCTTCCCACTGCTGCCTCCCATCTGCAGCTCTGCTGCAACCTCTCCAGCCACCAGGGATTTTTTTTTTCCCACCGCAATCCCTGCAGTGTCATGTCTGCAGGCTGTGCACAGGCCCTGTTCGTGGCTCATGACTCATGACAAATTTTGGGTTTCTTGATATTCTGGCCACCAAAAAACTATCTCTCTGTGTGTACGTTCTCCCACACTTGGGTTTATCCAAATCCACACATAAATAGGTTGCAGATATATGTATACACACACACACACACACACATACATACACTCACAGGCATACAAATTAACCCAACTTTATACTTAACCCTTTCTAAGATATTTACAAATACTTTTCCTTTAGATAAACTTTCCTAGTCTTTTTGTAAAGTGAGACACTGTATCAATATTTTTATTGAACCTCTATAGATCACACTAACATACATGGCAAGAAACATGATTCTTTGTATATTATTCTTTTTAAGATGCCAAGTTTAAATACCAATGTGTTTAGGAAGTTTTAATGCCAAGACAACCTGAGGCATTGACAGAGTGTTTCAACATTTGCAGCCTCAGTTGAGAATTAATGGAAAAAGAAATTCAAAGAGAAGGAGAAAGAAAGGAAGGGAAGGAATGGGATAGAGGGAGGAAGGAAGGAGCTGTCAGGTAAGGAGAGACTGTCACATGCCCACTGATTTAAGTCACAATAACTCTTGGATGCAGGGATGCAGAAGAGTAATATGGCCTCTACTGGGTCTGCTCTTCTCTTATCCTAGTGAGTCGCCCTCTGTCATGAGCAACATAATGCTGGGATCAATGCAGGCTGACGCATTCCACCTGCCTGCTCTCTAGAGGCAATTTGGTCTGTTTGTCACATGGGTGAAGCGGGAGACCAGTCATCTTCCCATTTAACCAGGAAGACGCAGCCATTCTAACCAGTGACTTATAAAGACACTTCCTAAATACATCATAGAACTAGAGTTACATTCTACATAACTCAATTTTTCTAAATGAAGGCCAAAGTATATAATTTACATAAACAGATGGAAGTAGTAAACCTATTAGGTTCTATGCACAGGTGTAACGTTTTTCGAAATTCATTCCCCCAAAGCCTTCTGAAAAATTCAAGATTAGAACTCCAGTCCCAGACACGGTTTTATCACCTTCATTCATGCCATTCAAAATGCAGATGGTCAGACAACGAGTTCACAGAACCCAGCTGGCTTAGCAGAGCCGCAGGAGAGAGAAACGGGAGGCCAGAGTGTTCTGCTGTGCTTTCAGAATTTCTCTAGTATTTGCCACCACGCATGCCCCCAAGGGAAATTAATGCTGAAGAAAGAACCAGAGCTCTGGCTTCTGTCAACCAGTTCAGTAACTCCAAATCCCTTTTTGCAGTATCCAGAGATTGAACAGGATTTGGAACACTCTGGGCAAGACCTCTAGCACTAAGCTATATCCCAGTCCTCGTTTTCCTTGTTATCTAAAGCAGGATATTGCTATGGTACCCAGGCTGGTGATGTAAGCGGGCCTTGAACACTGAGCTCCATCTACCTCTGCTCTGAGAAGCTGGGATGACAGAGGATAACACTGCTTTTCTCTATGGATACCCTTGACTTCAAGTTTTCCTCTCTATCCCCTTTTCCTGCCAACTGGTTTTAAAGGAGTCACTGCTTAGTGTACCTGTACACTATAATACAGAAGACATAAACTACTACACACTGGCTGCACCCATCAGGTCACCTCTCCACCCATCCCTATCATCACAACACTCTTTGCCTGTGTCTGAGTCTCTCTGTTTTTGTCTCTTTATCTGTCTGCCCACTCCCTCCCCCACTCCCCACACACATACACACCTGTGCATTTTAATGGTAATTGGCAATGGCACTGTTTTCTCCACCGTACTCTTTTACACGTGAATTTAATCTTCAAATTCAGCACAGTATTTACAGATTCATGGGGGAAATGACCATGGAGAGCACACCAGATAGTGCATGATTTTAGACACCTTTACCTGAGCTGAACACCATCATTAAGTTGCGCCATGTACTTACGCCAGGTGGCTTTAATTCACGTGTGATCTGCCACTGATTGACCTCAGCTCACTGAGAAGGTCCAACACAGCGAGCCATCACAGCTGTCAGAAACTGCAAGCCATTCCTCACTGCCTTCCTGACTCTTTTCACCCAAGTCACTGAAGAGGCATCTGATTTGTTAAAAGCAAAAGCCAGTACAAGATCAACACTCTTAAGAAATTTTAACCTTTCCCCTGACTGCTTCCAAAATAGGCTAGTGTACCCCAAACAGAAACAGACACAGCATGGACAATCTGGATACAGTGCCCCCAGACACGAAGCTCTTACACTCGTTTTCAAGCAATCGTTTACATGTCAAACCAGCAAACACAACTCACCCGCATCCCGTCCACTTCTTACGCAGTTGAAAATGGTACTCAGCATCAACGTGAGTGTCACAATACAACTCAGAAAGACTTCTGCTGGGTGGATCTGTATGAATTGTCATACCCATCAGCTCTTTGGCCAATTGCCTTATGGTAAACACACAGTAGCCACATAAGTGAATTAGAAAAGAAGGGCAACCATCTGAAGTTTATAAATATTCAAACTTTTACTAGAAACAGCTTGCATGTGAAATTTAAATGGCATACAGTCCAGAAAAAGGTTCCCTTCCAAAGTTCTACAAAAAAGAATTGTATGTTCAGATGACACAAACGAACCAGATACATCGAAGCATCATCTGGAAAACATAATCCCATGCCATGGCTTAATATCACGGGCAATATGCATAACAGAACTAGAATTATTTTTCTGATAACCAAGCCAAAGAAAGCAAGGAAGTAAATGGAGTGATATCAAAAGGAAACAGAAGATGACAAAGGAAAGTAGCACAGAAACGCACCGATCCCCTTGAAGTGACTTGCAAGACAAGCAAGACCCCTGGAGCTTCTACTTCAGGCAAGTCTGGTAACTAAAATGCCCTCATGGGTAAATAGATACCTTAGGCTCCCGCTAGTACTCCAGTTCTCCCTCTGTGTATAAAGCCGGCTGAGGAGAAGGTTAAGGCAGCGTCACCACTGTACCTACAACAGGCCAGAAGAGCTAACCCCTCCTTCCTAGAGCACCTTCCCAGTGGTCATCCCCCTGCCTCAAGTGTTTTGTTTCCTTCTTGCTACAATTGCAGAAGGCATCGCTGGGTCCCCAGCAAATCTCAGTTGCTGTGTATTTCTCTGTTCATCACTAACACCAAACTCCTCCTTGATGGAAACTTCCAGAATGCAAGTTCCAGCCGAAGGAAGCCACTCAGATGGGCTTGATTTCAATCAACAACCCTGGCAAATGAACCTCTTTGGTATGCAAAATGTCTGTGCTAGTGAATAATAAAGAATTATATTTCCCCACAAAACCCTTTTCTTGCAGGAGGTTAGGGGAATCTGGGTCTGTGAGTGTTAATGCACACGCTGCAAAGGAGAAATGGAGGGACAATATGGGAACCAAATGATCAGAAGAACTGGATCCCGTAAAATGTCGAGGAAAGTTAATATGCCATGGTCTTCATAAAGTCAGACTATTATAATCCTCACAAGGAAGTATCTGGAAGCTTTATGGATGGGGAATATTAAAAGCACGTCCTCTCAATAAATTTAAACGTGCTGAACATCTTAGCAATTTACGTTTTAAATGGGAATTTTAAAATATCAAATAGAGTGATGTGCTCAGAGGAGGCGCTTGGCTTTTACAGATTTTAAAACATATTATAGTTCAGGGTTATCCCCCTGTAACTTCCACACTTCCAATCTGAAGTGAATACACTTTGCCCTGTGGATCTGCTGCTTTGCAACAGTGTAAGGTTTCTATAGGCATGCATAATTAAGAAAGAAAACTCAGATGACGCAGCTGGTAGTAAAATAGAATAAGTACATTTGGTACCACTGTTGTGGCCCATTTGAACTCAGGCTCCAATAGCAAGAACAACAGCTATCTATTTTTGGATAATGAATCATTTGCTCACAGAAGTCAGTGGATGAGTATGTGTCTGCTCCCGGGCATGTAGGTGGAGAAGAAACAGAAGCAGTCATCTGACATTTGTGTTCCAGTCTTAATTATTCTCCTTATTAAAATATAAAGCAGCAGAAGTGAATGTCAAGGAGACGGTCAAGCTAAGCTTGGCTTGCTGTGGACAATCGCATTTGCACCCTGCCCTTACTCCATACTCTACAATTGGGCCCACCCCCTACCTGCTCCCTAGGGAATTGATTCCTCACCAGCACAGACAGCTATGGGTTCTGGAGAAGTCCAAGAACTTCCTCATGAGGGGAAATCACAAGTAAAATGATTCATTAAGGAATAACAACTCTCCGTGTACATCAACCGATTTTATGCTGATTACCATCACCGGCACAGAAGGGGAACAGGAGGTACAGTAACGCCCGAGTGGCTCAACTTAGTGATGTAGCTGAATGTGCCGCCCAATGACTAGAAACAGTAACCCGGCTAGCAGAGAAAAGACGATGCCGGCCGGGGCCAGGAAAAACGACCAGCCATACAGAACCGAAGGTGTGAACTCCCAGCAGTCTTTCATTTTCATGGCTTTGTAACTTTCCATGTCAGCCACCGCCTGGACCCAGATGACATACAGCACCACCACCAGGGAGAACAGGACACCTGAGGAAGAGAGAAGACCATTCAACTTCCTAGAGGTACCGCCCCCGCAAATTGCCCTAAAGCATTCACTTAACAGTAAATGCTTCAACTCTGAGCTGAATCAGACATCGTCTGTGCTACTCCTTATAAGCTAAAGCAGCAGCTCTCAAATGGGTCCCAACCCCTTTGGGGGGCATCAAACTACCCTTTCACAGGGGTTGCCTAAGACCATTGGAAAGTACAGATATTTACATTATGATTTATTACAGTAGCAAAATTACAGTTATGAAGTAGCAAGAACAATAATTTTACGGTTGCAGGTCAGCACAGCATGAGGAACTGTATAAAAGCGCCACAGTGTCAGGAAGGTTGAAAACCACTGAGCTAAATAGACACACTGCTGACCTTCATATTTTAAAGAATTCTGTGAAGCCCTGTATTAGCATAAGAGACAAAAGCCATGGTTGATATGCATTTATTAAGTGCTTACTGTTTGCCAAGTACTATGCTGAGTCTGTGGACATTTGTATTTGACATTTAGACACTTTATAAAGTATATAAAGCTTTGAAGCAAGCACTGTAACCCATTATTACTTCTTTTAATGCATTCAGTGGGTCAGTGGGAATAGTACCATCAGCCTCAGGACAGTAAGTGTACGAACACAACTAGTGGTGTTCAGCCCAGGCTTTTCAGCTTCTTGCTACACCATGGAAACCCAGCTAACTCTATAGAGCTGCAACAAACATGGCCACAGAAGCAAAAGCTATGAGCACCACGCAAAGACAGTCATGACTGCTTGAATGTGCAAAATGCACAAGGACAAATGTATGTACAAATTTTTCAGTCTTTATGTTTATTTTATGCACGTGGGTATTCTGATTGCATGTATGTCTGTGTACCATGTGCCCACAGCAGTCAGGGCTTGAGGAGGCCAGAAGAGGGTGTTTAATCCCCTAGGACTGGAGGTACAAGTAAGTATGAGCTATCATATAGGTTGTGGAAATCAGGAGAATAACCAGTGCTCTTAACCAGAGAGACATCTCCCTAGCATTCCCCCTCTGTTCCATTCATTACATACATTGATATATTATATATATGATTATATTATATATTCACTAAAAACATACTCTTTCTCTCTCATACACACACATACACACACACACGTACACACACACACACACGATGGAATCATTGTCTTGAAATAACAAGGAAAGAACATTGATGACAAAATACTCTGAGAAAGAGCCAGGCGGTGTTGGCCCATGCCTTTAATCTCGGTGCTCGTGAGGCAGAGGCAGGTGGATCTCTGATTTCGAGGCCAGCCTGGTCTACAGAGCTAGTTTCAGGACAGGCTCCAGCTACAGAGGAAAAAACAAAGGCCCAAAAAAATAGTCTGAGAAATAAAAAAACATCTATTTGAGATCACAGAATTTATTTAAATGAAAGAAATGCGGGGAGGAGAAAAGGAGAAGCGAGGAAAGAGAAAAAAGAAAGGAAGAAAGGTCAAAAAGAGGGAGAGAGGGAGGAAAAGTGAGGAGGAGGAAGAAGAAAGGAATAAGGAAGGAAAATATGAAAAAGGAGAAGGGAGGAAAGAGAAGACTGAGAAGAGGAAAGGAAGAAAAGAAGAAAGGGGAAAGGGTGGGAGGGAGAAAGGGGAAAACAGAAAAGCAGAAGAGAAAAAGATAAGACATGGGCAGGGAAGGAAGAAGTGATGAGAAAGGGAAGAAAAAGGGGAAGGAGGTGAGGAGAAGAAGAGAGGGAGATGAGGAGAAAGAAAAGGAAGGGAGAGGAGGGAGAAAGGGAGGAGTGAGGGAGACAAAGAGGAAGAGGGAACACCACACAGTTTATCATCAGGTCCATGGGCTTCATCAGCTCAATTCAGCTAGAATTCAGAGAGCAGAGAATGTGTCACCCTATGAGCTCTCCACCTTAATCATTGAGAAGACAGAAGCTTGTGAATAGTGACATTTGAGAACAGCTTTGCATACATACTCTTCAGATGGAGCTGTTACTTTAACTACCAGGCAAAAGCACACCAATGGCTTCTGATGACATCAACAGCTTTTGATGACATCGCTGGTTTCTGATGCACTAGCAAGTAAAACTGCACACCCTGAAGGATTTGGACCAATCCTAGAACTTGGGGGCATTTGCTGTTGTCCAAAAGGTCAAACCAAGCATGACAGTTACAGTTATGGTCATTGACTTAGTGGATGGAATGAACAATTGGCATTGCCTGACGTCCACTGATGTGTCAATAAAACTGAGATAATTAATTTCTAAACAGAAAGTGCTTAGTTTGGCTCACAGTTTCAGAGGTTTGTTCCTGTGGCATCTGTGACTTTGGGGCCTTGAACAAAGAAAAACATCACATGGAAGCACTTGGCTGAGGACACTGTTGATTTAAGAAGGGCGATGAAGCACCGAGAGAGGAAAAGGCCAGGGTCCCAATGTCTCTTCAATAGCATGTCACTACAACCATGAGGCCCTGTCTCCCAAAGGTTCTACCGCTGACAGGAGAGCAGTAGGCTGGTGGCTAACCCTTAAATCACTTCATTTGGAGAAAACTCCAGATACAAATGATAATAAGTATAAAATGTTCTTATTTTGACTGCTACATATCTGAAAGCTAACTGCATTTCTACTACTAAGGGCAGAAATAGCAGCATATTGATAGAAGAGAGAAGCTTTTAAGAGCCCATTCATCCAATATACTTAGGGCATTCATTGCTGGCTTACAACCCTGAGGGTGATGCACCACCATCACGTACAGAAAGAATCCTGAGAATTAGACACAAAAGAAAGGTTTGTAACTATGTCGAGACGCAGTGGTATCCAAGCTTAAACCTTCTCATAATGACCATTCCAGCCACAGATCAATGCGAAATCAACCAATGTTTCCCCAATAAGATGGGATCTTCACTCTACGATCTGTATTGTAAGTGCATACGCTGGCCCACAGGACGGAGCAACTATCAGTGAGTAATGACTGTATCAGAGAAACTGCAGAGACGTAGTTGGTAAGCAAACTCTTGACAAGGCTTTACCTGAGATACTGACAACAGTATGGCTGTACCATGTGTTATGCAGTGACTCTCTGCCTTCAAATACATTTCTACAGCAAATGTATGCACAGTATTCTCTGTTACTTTAAGAGTCTGGGCACTTGCATAATATCCTTTGCCTACTGAAAACAGTACAAATCTCCATGTTATTTGTTTATATGCTTTTGATCTTTCTTCTATCATGTTTTCAGATATTCTTATTAAAAAATGAAATTGCTTTTGTGAAAAAACCAGTCACCCTATATGTATCTTTCAAAAGCTGTTATTAGATTGTGAATGTTAAAAAGTGCATTGTGGAAAATAATGTAGATGATTATTATCAAGAAATAACTTAACCAATGCTGATATTTGAAGAGAAAATGCATCATGAAAACATTACAAAATACTCATTTATTTTATTTCTTAGTCAGTTCATTAATTGATGATACAGACCACTTAATTTATATGAAATCAGTTTATGGGGCAAAATATTCCGTACTCCGTACCCACTGAATTACAAATGGTAAGTGGGAATGGCAGATGAGGGCGAACCATGGGAAAGGTATTCACACCATACCACAATGAGTTAACTGCTAATGTAGTAAGTTAGTCACAAGTACCTATAGAAGGTCTGTGGCCAAGAAGGGAGTCAGGTAGTCGCTACAAATAACTAGACTAGTCAAACAAACAGATCATCGATTCTAATTGGAGCTATATGAGAAGACTAGAAAGCAAGGATGGTCTCTGTCATGTTGGAGAGAAACTGAAAGCGCCAGAGTGAATTCACAGTCATCAACAGGTAGGTGACAGAAATGAGAAGTGCAGAAGAAACAATGACTCTTCTCACAGGCTCAGACCTTGTGCAGAATGCTCACTATAGAGGAGCAGAGGGTAAACTTTGCTAAGGAAACCTGCCTAATGCCATGCTGTTCAAATAATCAAAGTTAACATCATCAGGGCTATCTACATCAAGGTGATGGGGGAGGGGTCACTGAATGGTCTTGGTGCTGCATGAAAATACAGAGCCTGTTCCAGCCATGAAAGGGCAACAAATGAGAATCTAACACCATTCCAAAAACCCACAGGCCTGCACTCTTCAGAAACTTCGAGGCTCTGAAAGTCGAAGAAGAGCTAGCTCTGGTTTGATGGAGACTTGTGTGACGTAAGTAAATAGATTCATGGTCTGGGGTCAGATCCCTTGATATGAAAGAAATGAGTGGGGCAGTTACAAAAATGATAACGGAGGAAAGTGAAAGCACTTGAAATTTCTGTGTAACATTGAAGATGCCAACCAAAGAAAAATGAAACACCTTAAAGGGGAAAATGAGGCAAACCTGTGGCCATGTTGCTGGGAGAAATGTGGATGGAGAGGGAGGAAGCAACGTGTGGATCCATCAGAGAAGATGTCCATCCCTTCGGTAGGGCACTGTGGCTCTTTAGAAGCAATCACCCAGTGACCCGGTAGATGCTGAGTGGAATGTCTCCACGGGACAACACTACTTACGTGACCTCTCTATCTGTTTACAGTCTAGGATTTATTTATAGAACGTGAACGCCAACAGGCTCGAGTAACAGAGGAGCCACATTTCAAACCCACTTACCATGCTGGCTTTAGTGGAATAGAAACAAAAGCTAAGATCTAGGCAGTCATTTGTTTTTAAATAAAATGATTATTAAATTATTAAATTAAATGTGGTTGTATATTGCAAAAGCCCAAATCTGTTTACAATTAATTTTTATGATACCTGTTTTCTAAGTTTCAAAATCAATTAATAGCTCCCAATAGGAAAAAAATCAAAGAATGGTCTCAAAGGCCATTAGCATTTATGGTCATGCTGAACAATGGATAAGAAACTGAGCGACCTCAAAGATCCACTGAATCCCTCATAGACAACATGAACAAGTGTCATTTAAACCTACACATTTTACATGGATCCTCTCACAAGGTCATTGTTTTCTTTCGTATGCCTAAATTCAATTTGAAAACCTATGCCCCAGTCCCCATGAAAGGGGGCATAACATCCAGTTGCAAATTGAGCATAGTCGTCCACGATAGAAGCAATCAGAGAAGACCAGCATGATGCGGACGTCCCCAAGGCTAAGGCAGCCTCCTCCACCTACCAAGAAAGTGGATCCTTATGCCACACACACACATACATACACACACACACACACACACACACACACACACGAGAACAGAAAAAGAATTTACATTATAAAACCTTTTTCACTGTGCTATAAAAACAGCAAGTTGAGACAAAGTAATGAAGTTTCTTTTTCTGTTTTTTGTTTGTTTGCTTTTTTTTAAGAAGTAAAGTAAATTGTCACAGTTCTATGATCTTTCCTAGCAATATGTGTATTTGTGTGGTAGATTGAAAGATTGAAAGTGAATGTCCCTTATAGACTCAGGCATTTGAACACTTGGTCTGCAGTTGGTGACATTCTATGGGGAGGTTTAAGGGGCTTGACCTTGCTGGAGGAAGTGTGTCACTGGGAGTGAGCTTTGAGAGTGAAAAGTCTCATCGACTTTCATTTTGCTCTCTCTGTTTCACTTGCATTTGAAGATATGATCTCTCAGCTTCTTGCTCCTGACACCACCCTGCCTCTTGCTGCTACATCTCCCTGGCACGGTGGACTCATATCCCTCTGGACGTGTCAGCCAAAACAGAATTTTTCTTTCCTAAGTTGAACCTGGCCATGATGTTTATTACAGCAGCAGAAAGGTAACTGATACAGTGTGTGTGATGGTTTTAACGATGTTTGAGAATGACTTGAGATAATAAGTTTGATCTTCAACTGTTCACGTAAAACTACATTTATGTGTTTTCATTTAAATCATAGCGGGAGGTTGGCTACTTTGGGAAGACTTATGAATGAAAGGTCATCTTTTGGAATCTTTTTATTCTGTTGATAGGCAAGTTGACTGGTAAATCATTTCATCTTTTAATGGACATAAGAAAGACCACACAATGTCATAATTTTAAAAAGTACCTTTCCAAAGAAGTTAAGGTCAAAAGAAAATTAGAATCAGGACAAATTGTCTTTTTCTGTACGTGGAGATACACACGCTCTAGAGATGGGGCCAGATCCAGCAGAGACCTCTACAGAGAATGAGGATGCAAACATAGCGAAGTCTGTGGATGGCAGACTCAGGTTAGCTTGTGCCCCCTTTCAGAGGATGGAAATGAGATCTACAAGCATGTGGGTTGGCCTATGCCTACAACCTGTCACTCATAAAGTTAAGGCAGAATGCTTGCTGCAAATCCAAGTTTGGTTGTGTAATGAGTACCGGACCAATGAGAGAGATACAGCAATATGTTGTCTCCCATCCCCCTCCCCCCATGCCTAAAGAAAGAACGAAAAGAGAGGAGGAAGGGAGGGAGGTAGAAAGGAAGGGAATAAAAGATCTATAGTAGCTAAATGTCCACCAAGATGAAATGCTATCCAAGGGGGATATCTCAGACTGGAACCCCGTGGTTCATATACCTCATTAGTCAGGAAATATCCTCAAACACCCACTAACAAGGAAAACATTCCCAGGAGCTACAGAGAGACACAGTGACTCTCAAAGCTGAGCTAGCTTGAAGGCTGGCAGAGACTTCCACTAAGAACAGGACAAAGAAAAACCTGGGCTCGGGAGCCTTTTAGGCCAAACAGCAATGGAGAACCTTTCTTTGGCCAGCATGCCCCAAAGGAAGACCCAGGATGACAGGGTGAGCTATCCACTGTCATCTTCTAATGGAGACAGTGACTCACCATAAGATGACTTCACCATGAGAACTGTGTCACAAATGTCTCCCTCAGGTCTGTACATATTTGGCTAGTAGGAGGGGATCCATGCAACACGGGATTTTTGGAGAAAACATACAAACAATCTTCTGTATTTTTTTGTTTGTTTTTTGGGGGGTTTTTTGGTGTTTTTTGTTTTTGTTTTTTCGAGACCTGGTTTCTCTGTAGCTGTGGAGCCAGTCCTGTAACTCGCTCTGTAGACCAGGCTAGACTCGAACTCACAGAGATCCACCTACCTCAGCCTTCTGAGTGTTGGGATTAAAGGTGTGAGCCACCACTGCCTGGCTTGTAAACATTTGTTAACTAAGCTCCTGCCTCATATTAAACTCTGGTCCTTTGAAACTCTAAGTATAAATTCCTTCCCAGGTTGATATTTCTTTTTCCCATCTTTTTAATCAATGCACACTTTACATTTTACACTTTACAGCAATGGAGAACCTTTCTTTAGCCAGCATGCCACAAAGGAAGACCCAGGGTGAAAATGTACAAGTTTAAAATGTATGATTTGATGAGTTTGAAAAACAAACACCAGGAAACCACAACATATTTCTCTTATGGAGAAATCCTTTAGGCCCTGTCAAGATCCCATGCCCACTCTACCAAATGGTGTCTCGCTGTGGCTTCATGTAGACTTTAGAAGGCAATGAGTGGAACCCATCTAGAAGGATCTCATAGTCCCCTCCTATCAGCATGTTAAGTTTAACATTAGCATACTAAATATTATCATCTTAAGATACTACAATATTGATAAGCCTGTTGTCATGTGATGTAATGCGTGATGTATCAGGTACCTGGAAAATGTCAGGGTCTGAGGCATCTATGCAATTTCACAACAGGGACTCATGCAAGCTGACCCATCTCACAGTTAGTTCGACTGCCAAGTCCAACACATCTATTTTATACTCTGTATGTTAGAAAAAAAGAAAGGGGAAATCTGCCAATTATCCATTTGCTAAACAGTAATACTTCTCATTATATTCTAATGCACTTTCAAAGTAATTTCATGAATATTGCATTCATTAAAACTAAGACTGTCTTTCTGGGCAAACAAGCTAAACGCCCTTTAAAATGTTAGATTGTATTTTGTAATGATTGGTTGTTTCTTCTTTACACTAATAGGCTACTGTTTTCTTTTAGACTCAAATGATGCTCTTTTCATGCATCCTGTATCAGATGTTTAAAACAACTAGTGCATTTTGTCCAGCACTCCTGAGTTTCCTCCATTCATTTTCTTAGACTTCTCCACTGCTGTTTCTGCAGTCTGTTGAGTCCGTCCTCATGGCTCTTGTAGGTATAATCAATATACCAGTCTGTCTAACTGACGTTCGCCATTACTCACCCCACCCTGCCACTTTCCAAATACCTTAGCTGCCTCTTCCCTTTCCTTCTCTGCAGTCAGGACTTTATCTGGTTAGCTGATCCTACATACTACATACAGGGCTTCTCAGACACTTACGATAATTTTTAGCATTAAGCTAATTCATGTGCTCAAAACAATGAATGCCATTGAAAAACAGGAATTAACAGGGATTAGCTCAGCCGCTGGTTTCTTGGTAGCG
>LOEQ01001260.1:54744-65250 GCA_001685075.1 Bramus lutescens
TGCCACCACTTCCAGTTTCTTCACCCAGAGTTTGTGATTTCTGGCTTGGCGAAGAATGGTGTTCATGCGCATAGTCTTTGCATAAGGGTTCAGCCTCAAGATGATTCTCAGGTTCTTCAGTGGATTCTTCTTCAAGACACTTACGCTGAATCTTCTTGCGTGGTGCTCCGAGGGCTCTTTGGATCTCTGACCTTTTCAAGATTCTGCTAAGGTCTGTGTGCATCATCTTGTGCATGGGACGGTTATGGCTACTCTTGAGGGTAGCAGCCTTACGCCAAGTGCTACAGACCTCACCTAACTTCCGGAAAGCACCTTCCATCCAAATGCAGATAATCTACGGACAATTAGGGTCTCACCTGAAAAGCTGAGTTTCATTCAACCCTCAGGGGGGATTTTAATTCACAATCGCTGAGTTTTAGGATATGTTTGAAAGGCACAAGTCTGGATTCTGGCCACCCTGGCTCTCATCAACATCACTGGCTGGAAAGCTTCCCACCGCCGAGTAACCCTGAGCATGGGTCTCACTTCTCCATCTGTTACTTCACTGGTAAAGTGGTGATCATATGAGATCACAAATAAGAAAGCGGTCATGGGGAATGAGATGAGGCATAGAACCCAGTACTGTGCTGGGAACATGCTGTTCTGAAGAAGCGTTAGCTATCGTCACCACTAACATCATCGTCGTCTTCATCACCATCGGCATCGTCGTCATCATCAGGTTTGTCCTGAGTGTCTGCTAAAGGCTAGCAGATGTTGTATCTCGTGTTCTACAGAAAGTAGTATCATGTGACCCTGCTGTTTCAGAACCAATCTGGAAGCCAAAGAATCAACACCCGGCTCCTTCCGCTCTGATGCAGTATTTACCGCTAGTGTCTTTCCAGAACCATCCAGCAGATGGCACCAGTGTCCCCAAAGCCTCCCCCTAAATTTTGGAAAGCACAAACCACTGCAGACTAGGATTCAACCTTCTGAAGGGTGTTTTCACTTCACATTTCCAGCTTGTTGAACCTCCCGCCCTCCCCAACAGCCCTCTCAGCAGAGAAAGGGAAATGTGCTGCAGTGCAGGCCCCTAGCACAGGTCTATATGGGTGTCCCAGCGGATCCACATGAAAATGTGCTTCTCCCTACCTCACCCCATCTCCCCGGAAAACTTAACAGGAGGAAAAGGTGTAAGAAGTTCAAAAGTTAGTGAGGAAACAAACATGATATTCCTCAGCCATTTCCTGCTGTTGTCTCTCAACAAAGGGGCTGCTGAGGGGAAACCTGGAACGATACAGGCTATCTGCGGAGAAATGAGATCTCTTACTGTCCAGAGCAGGCTGATGCAAGGGATGCCCACAGCCCGGAAAAAAGAAGAAGGCATATGGAAACAAGCCTAATTCTAGACACGACACACTATTTAAAGACCAGCAAAAGCCTTGCTGTGTCACACATCTGCAGCCCCCAAGATAAGTGATTAACTATATAACACAATGGTATGCGACTTGAAACAAGTGGGGGTGCCTGAGCTGTAGTTCTCAGAACAGTGCCACTTTTCAGGGGTGTTGTGAAGCTATGGGAGGCATTATTTCAACTTGAAGTTCAAGGTTTTCCATCAAGGATCCTCCCAACTTAATATTGCGCTGGCCTCTTAAGTGCTAGATGTGCTGGGACAGAAACTAAGCCATGACCTCAGCTGTCTCCAACATGGACACAGGAGAGCTCTGTGGTAGGCGGAGGTGCAGCTCCCTAAAGTGCCACCTGTATTTCGCCTCTTCTCACGGAAGCATCTGGAACATGGTTGTAACATTTAAAAATATTTTTGAAATAAAAATCTTTGCAGCTTTCCACTTATAGGATTGGGCGAGAATGGCTTACTCTAGCTAACACACAGCATTTGTGCAAAAGGTCAGACTCAGGAGAGCAGACAGGGCAATTTGAAAGAAAACTCCCCCGCATGACAATAGTATCATACTCAGAAAGCACAGCTCGGCCGGAGCCCACATAATGGAACTGAAGGCACCATAAACACATCTCTCCACGGAGCGTGAAGGTGGCAAGGTCTTCATGATCTCCTCGGAGCTCTACTCTAGGAACATTCAAACTATTGCTCCGCAGATGATCAACTAGAGGGTCACTTCTGCTCCAGGGCTGCACAGCAAGTACATGTCAGTACACACGGTTTCTCCCAAGCGCACTTTCCACACCTGCCTCCAGCACAGCAGCATTCGGAGGGAAATTGGAGCCCCGGGCTTTAGAAACACTCCACTGCCCCATGGAAAGTGCAGCTTCTAGCTGGTAGGAAAGACATGTCTGAAAGTGATTTTAGCAAAACCACCATAGCCACGTATTTGTTCCCAACTGTTCTGCTCACACAGAGTCCACTGTGCTTATCGGGCATATGCACTTCTCAGAGCCAGGAACTTTCATAATACGAGCACTTGGGCAGCAGGTGCAGCTGGAGACTATGACCCTTGCCTGCCCGTCAGCCATTCCTTCCTAATCCCTTCCTGCTCTGGGTCTCCCGTCACCTCCTGCTCTGATGGGGGCCTCTCCACACACTTCTCTCCTGTTCTTTAGATGGAAGAGTATGGCCAGAACAAGGTGTGCACAGCATACCCTGTGTGAATCTTATGTTCAGTCTCAGCCAGAGGGGAAAAGAGCCTCTGAGAGAAACACACCGGCTTTTGCTGGCTGTTTCTCCTCACACACAGAAGAACGTCTCCAGAGTGAGGTTGCTGTGAATGCTCCTGTCACATGCAGAGATATAAATCTGATCTCGCAATATCCTTGATCTGCTGGAGGAAAAATGGCCAGAACCCTGCTGTCTTTCAAGCCAGCCTTTGCTGACACTACATTTCTAGCATGACTCACATGCCAACACTTTCTCATGGCAATTCTTCCGGAGCAGGAGGGGCCACAGCAAGCCGTTGAAGACTGGGATTTTGGCTATTTGTCCCACATGGTGGAATATTTTCATACTTCATGCCTGTTCACTCTGCACATGTTACTGGTGAGCAATACTAGCCCAGGAAATAGCTGTCCTGGAGCAAAAGTGCACTATGAGGTCAGAATGGGGGCAGAATAGGCAATTAGTACACAGAGTAAGCTCTGCCTCTGTGCAGAAGTTAGATTCCCCTAGCAGGGGCATCCCTAGCTTCCATCCATTCAAATTGCCCAATCATCCTTTGATTAATAAGATGGTGACAACCCAAGAGGCCAGCAGGAGTTTAAGCAAAACTTAGCCTCTTGCTACTCCACCAGCTTTGTCTGCTTCTACCACCAACATGAAAACTCAGCCAGTCAGCCAAGGCACTACTCAGGACAAGGGAGGTTACTGTACAATGGCAAGAGAGCCCGCTTATTCTAACTAGCTGCTGAAACAGCTTGTGGGTTTAACTTTACATGTATTTGTTTTTATTTTGTATGGATGATATTTTTCCTGCCTGTATGTCTGTGTTACAGATGACTGTGAACAGCCATATGGGTGCTGGGAATCTAACCCAGGTCATGGGGAACAGTAGCTAGTGCTCTGAACCAGCTGAGTCACATCTTCAGTTCCTACCTTCTAGTTATGATGGTTTACATTTCCTGCCATTGCTATGGGTTGTCCAGGTCTTGTCTTTCCATGTCTTGCTCATGCATAGCAATAGCTGCTCTGGTTACATTATGCTAGTTCTGGGATTAGGAGTGCTCCTCTCTGTAATGTTCTCCATGTAACTAAATGTTTAGATCGCCATGCCTGCTCATTCTAATCCCTTCTGTTTCCCTCCATGTTAATATGCAGAGAGAGGAAGACACTCATCTTCTCTTCATCAGACACCTTCATCAGTTTTCTAAGGTTTTCTCAGGTGTGTACATCACTGAGGCACAGACTCGGAGCTACAGCAACCTGGCCAATACTAGAGTTTGTTCGGCGCTGCACCACCTAAGGAAACACATCTCCGGGCCTGCCCAAGGGAGGATCTGCCCAAGTACAGGGTGAGGCAACACCTGTTCTCTGAGCCCCACCCTGAGTTGGCACAATGTAGAGCATACCATGGACCAACCCTTTGCCCCCACTGACAGCTGCAACTTCAGTGTCCCTCTGCCAAGCACAGAATGCCCCACAGGGGCTTCTGCTGATGACAAAGACCCTTTGTATGTGCACACACCGCAGAACTGCCATTTGGGATTCGTCTGTGCCCTTCCCTGAGATTCATCTGCCCAAATAAATAAAGTGCTCAGTTTTGTTTGTGGCATTGGTAATGTGGCCACTGTGCACAAGGACCAAGTCGCACCTGTTCCTAAGTGCCTGGCAGAGTACAACATTGGAGCAGAGCAATCAGGAGAGACACAAGGAGGTGATGGTCAGATCAGCCCTAGGAAGAACGGAATCTGGAAGCCTCGGTCCATAGACTGAAACTTCTTCAGCATTGAAACTTATGAAATCTAACCAAATAAAGTATTAGAAATGAGACTCAGTGGGGTTCTGGAAATTACAGTTTACGACACTGTGCACTCAACATGGCACAAGGAGATCTTCCCTGGCTAATGAATCTGGGGAAAGCAGTCCATGGTTCTCTGTAAGATGGCGTGTGGCTGCAAAATGACAACATTGTAAGATGGTAATGATAGACAGGTGTAAGGCTTTAATGCTCTTCTGTCGATAGTGTTCAAGGCTAACCCTTGAGTTGTTGACACCATGATTGCTTAAAGACTACATGTGGTGGTAGAAACGTCTAGTGGAGAGTTAACGTTAGTTGTCTCTGAACACGTGACTTTGCCTGTCCCAAACAATACTATGAACTGTGATGCTTTGTTTCACACCATGTTATTTCCCGATCCCACAAAATCATGCATACAGGATTTATAATTGTGCCATCAAGGAAACTAAGAGTCCCCGAATCCACTCCTGTAAACGCCTACTTCAGTAGCTTCCAGGATAGCCGTGGTACCAGCTTGAAGGAAGATGGTATTTCATTCTTAAAATCTCTTCCAAAAATCATGAGATGTTCTTTACCCCAAATAGGCAAATACATAGAAACAGGTAGGAGGTTAGTAATTTCTTGTAGGGGTTCCTTTGCAATATGATTACACTATTCTGCAATCACATGGTTCTGATGTTTGTGCAAGTCCATGATTGTACTACAAATTCCACTGAATTGCAGAATTAAAAATGGTATAACGAGCAGTATGTGGGTTATACCTTAGTAAAGATAGGAAAAGACTAAATGGTCATGAGCTCTAGCAGGTGCATCCAACTCAAGGAAGGCACCAGAACAGAACCAGTTAATCAGGCTGCTCCTTGAATGATGCTGCATAGGAGAGGGGCCTCATGTGATCATTATCCTGATTAGGAAGAGCTAAGCACTGTGTTATGTGAAAAAGGGTATTGCTAACTGGTCAGTGATTGAAACTGAAAAGGCAGCATCGTGTGCTGTCATGCAATGGTCCTAAAGACGACAAAGTGTCCATCAGGACTTTTCCTGTAACCTTCACTATGGTCTCTCTTAGAAACACTCCATTCTCATGCCACAGGAGAGCACAGCATGGCGAGTTTGATAAGTCACGCTCAAGTCTGTCTGTCCTGTTGTGTTTGTGGTGGCTGCTTTGTTTATTTGGGGTTTTGGTTTTTGTTAGCTTGACATAAGCTAGTTACCTGAGAAAAGGAAACCAGAATTAATAGGAGTCCTCCATAAGATTGGCCTATATGTGAGTCTGTGAGGCATTTTCTTAACTAGTGTTTGGTAGGGGGGAGGGCACTGCCCAGCGTGAATGGTGATAACTCTTCTGGTGGTCCTGGGTTCTACAAGCAAACAGGCTGAGCAAACAGGAGCAAGGCAGTCAGCAGCCCTCGTTCACGGTCTCTACTTCAGTTTCTACCTTGAGTTCCTGCCCTGACCTCCTTCACTGATGGACTTCCATGTGAAAGTGTATGGAAAATAATTTTCTTTCCTTACCAAGTTGATTTTGGTCATGGTATTTCGTCACAGCAATGAGAAACTTAACTGAGACACCACCTACCCTTTAGAAATTTGTCATTGTCAATATCAGCCTTCCATTTGTATGTTATGGGATAGGTATAGAAGATAAGTTACAAACGAAAAATTGTAGACTATATCCCTTACAACAGGACAATTCATTAACTTTGATGTTTACATTTGTCTATAAGGGATTCAATAGGCAAAGGCTGCCAGCTCATGGAAATGGGAAGTCTATAGAAAGTGACCAACATATAGTGAAGAATTATGGTATCTGAGCATCACTGTATTACCATTAATAAAAGTCTGAACTCTAGACCTATGTCTAAAACTAACAGTGGGAATACAGGGCATGTGGCTAGAAATCAGGTTTTGGATGCTGCACCTACCTGCGGCAATGTAAGAGCCTCCTCCAGCTTTATAGAGAAAGTGACTGGCAAAGGGGGCCGCACAGATGATGAGAAAGCTCGCAGTCAAGGCGGCCACTACCCCCAGAAGCAGCAGGACTGCCCAGAAGCCACGGTAAACTGGAAACCAAAAAACAAAAGGAAGAGAAGGTTAGCCTTCAATGGAGCAGGCTGTCCTGCAGGGGAGTTTGTTCTTCACTAGCCTAATATCAAACAGGTATTGCTGTGCAGAGTTTCACACAGTGGACCAGGGTGACCTTGAACAGGAATCCTCAGCAGGAAACCAGGCTCTGCCATGCCCCTCTTGACATACTCCAGTAATGCTTCTTGTTCAGCATTTGTAAGACGCAAATTCTAAATGTGCCACAGGAGCTCATTTCTCTGGCCTCGTTTTCCATTTGGGAAGTAGGAATACTTAAGGATTTGCCTGGTGCGATCACAGATCAGCAGCAATTCACACCAGCCATCCAAGAGCCACACAGAAGGGCCACACACAACCCTGTGACACATAAACACTGCCTCGCCTCACTAAGATGGTATTTGTACAATGGTGAGCCTCTGATAACCATAACCAAAACCACAAAACAAGCACAAACCTGACTTCTATTTAGACTGCGGCTCTCATGGAAACTATTCTTATGATAATAAAAGTTAACACCATTAAGAAAAATTGTATCAGAAAAAAAGAAACTTCATATCAGACATGTATGGAATGTGGCTCTTAATAAATATTTGTATTACAGGGAGAAAGTGTCAGTGAAGTTGTGTAGGAGTCTTTTACTCAAGGACAGGCAGGGCTGAGGTACCACATGCAGCCAGTGATTAATGGCCTGTGGGTCTGGTGATTTACAGTAATCAAATGAAAAGGCATCCTAATGATCATTTTTGAGCTGGATAATTACCAATCTATTAAACAAATCCATCATTTCCCTAAGGCAAAAATGCTAAAGCGAGTTCTCTTCAGTGTAAATGGGGGTGATCTCAGGGAGACATATTAGTCAAATTAAAATTTTCTTAAGGAAAACATAGAATCTTGTTGGGAAATAAAATGTATGTTTCTCAACCCTGCCTGCAAGGAATAAGAATGTCAATCAAGTGCAATCTTAAGAAATAAAGGGCAGGATAACAGAAAGCTGAAGCTTGGTGAGAGGAAAGGCTGCTGATGGTTGGGAGTGGCTAAGCTCTGATTGCAGGGGTGAAAATGTTAGCTTTCCTCTGACTTTTCAATGCTGACCACTTGGCCATAGCTTTCAGGCCTGCTGTGATATATATCTTGTAACTGGAGTCAGGATGGCAAAATATTCAATAGTCAAGAAACACAATTCTCCCCTTCACTCTAGAAGATCTGCATTAAAAACCATCAGTCCTGAATGAACCTAATCATGCTCTCTATATTGTTTCCTATTCGTATCTACATATTCCCTTTTGTGTGGCATCTTTGGCTTTCATTTGGAGAGCACTCTGCTGTGATTCATAGAGCAAAAGAGTCACCACCTCACTAGAGACTGTCTAATTTCTTAACAAGACTGTAGGCTACTCATAATGGCTCCCTGCTGTTCATAACACTTACCAGAAAGAGCATCAGCCACTGCACCCTCAAATCTCAACAAACCCCAAGGTACCCACACCTTGAGTAGAACTAGAGACAGATTACAAACTGCCATAAGTAAGAATCATAAGAAAATATTTATTAAGAATTTGTTAGGAAGGAATCATAAAAATTAATCCAAAGAACAGGGCAGTGAAGATCACTAAACATGGACAATTAATTCTGCATAGTAGTATGTGTTCATGTGAGAGTATGTACATGTGTGTCTGTGTGTGTGCATGAGTATGAGGGTGTGTGTGCTTGTGAGTGTGCATGAACTTATGGGTATATCTGTGCAGATACGCAAGTCACCACAGCCAGGAATATAACAGCACAATCAGCATAAATTCTGAATTCCTATGTAAAGAGAAAAACAAAATTCCAGGTACTTAGTTTCCCCTATGAATACAATAAAAAGGCACCTCATTAATGTAAATGATGGTTGGCAAAATCAGCCCCAAGCTTTAATTGTGAGTTGTTTCACAGTAAATCCCATTCCAAGCATTCACACCCATCAGAAACCCCTCAAGAAAGGTTGCAGATAACCAGAAACCACCTGATTTAGCAATTGCATGCTGAAGGCTGCCTACGTACAAAGTAAGACCTAATCCTTTCATCCACAAGTTCATGAAACCTGGGGAAGCAGACTCATGTAACACAGTGATAAGGGCTTCCATGGAGGCAGGCTTCACTATATACCACGTTGTCATTTCAAAGCTGAGCAACAGCAAGAGAAAACACACCGGGTTTGGCCTTAATGTTTGCCTTGCTGTTTCAGGAAGTATCATTTGGGGGCCAGGGCTCATTCTAACTGGAGGAGGGGAGAATTCCAAAGGTGTTGTAAGAGGGATCATCTCGCACAGATGCCATTCTGGTAGAATAAGAAAATGAGGGACCAGGAAGGGTGGTAAAACGTTTATGACATTCCAAAGACTTGGGCCTATATTTTTCCAGGGCTAGAGAGTCCCTAAAAACCATTCATCAATTATAAAAGAAATGGGTACTGAAATACAAGCATCTTTGAACTGATAGAAAAAAAATGACAGAACAAGTTATTATAGCACTACAAGCTGGGGTTCATGAGGGGCTGCCCTACAGCTGAACCATTGGAGTAGGAATGAATTAGACAGTGATATCACTGTTGCAATGAGGAACCAACAAAAAAATGACCGTCCTCGCTATCTTTTACACATATACACACACAGTTAATCCTGTCAAGTTACAAGTATCTTCTTGACATTTTATAATTTATAATTTAAATAGTAAAATTTCTTTCGTCCAAAGGACGGAGGGAGAAGTCAATCTAAATGACCACAATCTCAGCTCTGTAGTGTTTCATTATTCAGTTGCACACACCCATTCAGTTACAAATATTGTATCTGTAGCTCACAGATATCTGGTACACACTCTTCAAACCTTGCCTTATTGCCTCAGAGAGACACAGGGCTAGTCCAGTGAAACCTGTTCCACACAACTTCTGGAGTTTAAATGCTGCCAACAAAGTCAAAACAAATCCCATAGCTCCACCTCCCTCCAGCACAAACAAGTACTCAAAGATGTGTTGCCACAGCCTGAGGCAAGATGCTTGTCCTGTAGGCTAGTAATCCTGTCCTTGAACAGCTTGTCTTGGCAGGGACAAACAGGACTAAAAATACAGGCGCATCTGCCCCAAGGCGGGAGGACAGTCTGTACAACGTGTCCACATGTGTGGACTGACCCAGCTTAATCCACCACTCTTCACTATCAATGGACTATCCCAGGACCAAAGGTGCAGTGAGAAACCTGGTGAAATTATTCGCTGCCCTGCTGTAAAACTAGCCAAAATGCCAACGAGTGAGCACACTAGGCAGGAGGGACAGGGCTCCCTTCATTCTGGCTCAGGGAAGACTGTGTTTCTTCCAGAAGGGTAAAGTATTCAGGTGTGAATGCATTCATTCATATTACCCCACTAACGCCTCCTAAGGAGACTGAGGGTGGAAATGGAGCCTTCTCTGATGCTGGGACAGAGGGCTTTGCAGTGCTGGAGACAGTAAGAGCAGTAGCTACAATCATGGGAATGTCTGGTCCCCAACTTACAATGGTCCCACTTGAAATTTTCCTAATTTACCCAGGGGCTAAATCCTCTGCCATTGATATACACCAGAATCTGAACTGATCCTTCCCTAGGCTAGTGATTCATACAATCTCTAGTGATTGTATGAAGCCTGAGCCAGCTACAGTTCCCTATCTGGTCTGTTGTCACAGAGAGAAATCAACATGTAACTACAGCTGGCCACATTTCTGAATTACGATGGTGGACAGGCTAGTGTATCTCAAACACAACATATGTTGACTTCATTAGAACAGCTCCTTGTAAGTCAAGGAGCATCTGGGATACTACAGTACAGCTTGGTAGCAGCAGCATCCAGAAAGCTGTCATCCAGGGCAGGGAAGAATGAGGCAGTGTGTACATAGTCTTGTGATGTCCAATCCAAGAGACCACATGCATGCACTGGTGTAGTGATAGGGGAGAGCAGGCCTGCTTTTCGTCCGGCCCAGCTCCCACATGGCTAGCTTATATCCCGAAATA
>LOEQ01001260.1:65362-93864 GCA_001685075.1 Bramus lutescens
TTTCTTTATTAACCAATGAAAGTAACATATAGACAGATGACCCTCCTACATCACACTGGACTTACCCTTTGGCTCAAAGGAGAGGCCGTGTTATCATCAGGCTTCAAGGACTTTGCAAAGCTCTGTCTAGTCAACAGTCTTCCTCCTTGTGATGGACTGTACATCTCTGTCTTTCCTGTCCCTTACCCATGTGCTGAAGAAGGTCTAAGGTCTAACCCCAGACCCAGGGAGAGATCATTGGAAGGAAATGGGTTTGGATGCGATCATAAGGTTGGGGTCTTCTAATGGAGTCAGTGGCTTTATAGAATGAGGAAAATATAGCTGGTCCCTCTCTGCCAAGCGAGGACAGTATAAGAAGACAATCAACCATGAGAGCTCCTCTTTGGAACCCAGCCACACCTCATCCTGACTCCCTCCCTTCACAACAGCAGCAACAAACAATCCCTGCTTCTTCAGCCATCAGGGCTATAGTGTTTGTTACAGTGGCTGACTGAAGGCGCTACCTGCCCCCTAGAACCTGGCCACCACCCTTCTCTCTTTGAAGAGACACAGCAAGTTATGCCCTGACCTGTCCATAAAACCAATGAGTAGGCCAAGAAGGAAAGGGAAGGATTCAAGAGATGGAATGCCCATTCTCAGTCACAGACCTCATGACCTATGACTCAACTTCCTGGCCTCTCCTTGTCTGCTTCCTTCCTTAATGTGTGACAATAGTGTTTCCTATTTTCTGGCACTGTAACCTGAAGCAGAACACCTGACCGAGGACTCACTAGTGTTCTTGACATATGCCAGTCTCTAGAATGAATATTCTGCCCTCCAGTATTTCTGTGAGGACACTCTTTCCCACCGCTAGACAGTGAACTCCTTCCAGGGCCAACACTGGACCCTCTCATCTTTCTAACTCAAGTGGAAGCTTTGGCTTGACATGAAATAGATGCTCAATAAAATATGAATGAGTAAATGATCATTAGCTCTTCAGCTTGTCTTCATTGGAGTCTCAAGATTAATGGGATATGCAGTGCTCATGGAATAGAGTGAAGTTAATTAGTTCAAAGGGAAATAAATCTACTGTCTAGACCTCTTTGTCACAGTGACTGAATTTGCACTGGAATGAAACAGAGTCATGTAAAGGAATAACGGAGGAGTCAAGAGAACAGATGCTAACGCCTGGGTCTTAAAGCCATGGCTTCTGTCTTCTCATTTCCTTGTCCCCACACAGCAGTGCATCGCTATGAATGCAAGGCATGGAGCTTTCTAGGACCTCCTGCCATGATTCCTGCCCCAATCTGAATGCCTAAGGCAGGCCAAGTTTCCCACTTATCTGATCTCCTTTTCATTAAACAAACAAAAAAATATCTGATGGACATCTAAAAAGACCCAATGGCCTTAACAGCAATCCATGAGAGGAATGTTTATAAAACACTTTACTCCACATTTTTTAAACACAGAATGGTAATCTCCTTGCCCCAAACTGTTGAGTAGATCCTAGGAAGTCAGCAGCAGAGGATCACTATGGAGGACTCTATTCTAAGAGTCCTGGGATCTTGGCATCCTGATTTTCCTACTTCAGATGACTTGATTCTGCAAATCTCTAACATACTGAAAAATCACATCTTTTCAGGCAACGTTGAAGCCCTCCTTTAAGGAATGCTATTATAAATAGTCTTCTTCTTGGGATCTGACTCAAAGGTGTTTCTACCATGCACCCAAAGAGAAAATACTGTAAGAATTACACGATGTTAAAATGCTTTGCTGTTTTCTTCTATGTGTGTCATAAGACACAACAAAAGAAGTGATCAGCATCTCAATGGAATCTCATTTTTGCAGTCACCAAATTGGAATTCTATCTTATGTCAGCTACTGTGGCAGGTAATCAATTACTGGCATTGCATTATATCATTGAAACTGCATAAAATGTAGAGAACTGCTCAACAAGATGGCAGACGGTGATCAACTGTGCCAAGGTTAGGGGTGGCAGGTTGATGGTACATCACACAGACTATAGAAAGGGGGCCAGGCCCTGTCTTAGTACATTGCTCAAGGCTTCTTGGGGAAAGTGGGTTTGAGAGGAGGAGAGGGCAGGAATGGCCAGGAAGAAAGACAGTCCTGAGACAGCACAAACAAAGGAGAAGGGAATGGAGGGGTGAAATACAGCAGTGCATGCCAGTGGCTTGGTATAAAAGTGTAGGACACTGGCAAGCTTGAAGCTTGGGAAGGGACTGGGGGTGGGGCAAGAGATACTTAATGATGCTCCTGGTATCGTATATTGATTTTTATAAGCAACAGTTCTGTCTCAAGCTTTACGATTTTCTGTCCAGAAAATATTTTTTAAAAAATCATGAATTAAGTCTCTAAATCCTGTCTACAGAGCCCCTTAATGTATTGTTGTCAAAACCATAAAGAAAACAGTTTGGTTTTACATCAGAAAAATAAATAAGAAAAAGGCAAAACCTCACATCCTCTTTGCCTTTTATAGAACTTTATTCCCTTTGGAGGTTAAGAATTTTGAGATAGGCACCAAAAACTGACGGTACTTCACAGAAATGAGATTGTCTCATGGAGAGAGTGAGCTGAGCCAAAGGCCATTCCCAAGGAACCGAAGCTGAAGAGGAAGGACCACAGAGTTTCCAGAAGTAAAAACACAAGCAGGAGCGGCACTGGCTGCTGAGAGGGCCGTCTACCAGCACCTGTGGCATGCATCCACCAGCTGATGTCCCTGAAAGAGGCTGGTCAGTGCAGAAACAGGGGCAGGTGGGTTTGGGTGTGAGCCATGTGTGCATGGAACGGGTCTTAAGAAAGGTGACAGAAGACAAGTGGCCCCTAGAACAAACACAACATTGGGACATCTGGGACACCCACGTCTACTCTGTGGCCAACTTTACTACAGTGTTTACACACGATGAACGGGTCTGGGGTGTGTCATCCTAATATATAGTGTTCTGGTAAATCGATCATTTTAAATTAAAGGGACTAAGAGAGAGCAGCACCTGCCACTGCCGGGGACTCTGATATCTCCCTGTCTGTTAAATGTGTGCAGCCACCAAGGAGCAAAGCCATTTTCTCCAGTTCCTTACTAGAATTTTCATTGCTCTGAGCTCTTACAACAAGAAGAAATCATAGATCTGGCCATGTACTTGGCTAGAGTGTCTTCATATCCAGTAGTCCTGTATTTAGGTCCCATGAACACTTGTAATTCAGTGTCTATTATGCAGGCTAAGCCGACTTTTGTTCCCAGCTACGGGATGCTTCTCCAACAACTGGAATTGTCTAAAACCATTTACTTCTCCTCCCCTGGAATTCACCTCGACCCTCCCCATTCTCTCGTTCTTTGCAGAGTAAACATATAGAAATTTCTAAATCGTGCTGGGCTTCAGGGGAATTGCCCATTTTACTTGCTCCCTTTTATCCATGTGCTCAATATTTACATCTTTTCTTCCATTTAATCTTTGGTCAGTCCGTATCAGCAAACCTTCAAGGGGCCAAAGAAAGGCTTCGCTGTGATCCCTGCAGTGAACGTGCAGATTCATACTTGCCCCACTGAGTAAGAGGCACGCTCCTGGACTTCAAAGTCAGCATTTACTAACCTCAATCAGAAGAACCTGCCAGGGATCTATCTGCCCCCTTTGCGGTGTGGAGCCCAAGGGATGCAATGGAAATACACAGTGGTAGCCCTGGCTCACTCTCCTCTTTCTCACTGGCTGTCCTGACGCTACTTGTCATGTGCTCTTCAGAAGTCAGCCTCCCTGGTCTCCTGTTTCTTCTCATAAAGAGGTTGAAGCAGCACCCTCAGCGGTCACCTCCAGCTCTTTTCTATTGAGTCCCAGCAAGTTCACTGTCAATACACCCCTTTGTAATGATCTATAGGCACAGAATCCCCAAATCTCTACTAGAAAGAAGCAGCTGTCTCCAACTGCCCATCTGTACGGAGGAACCCACTGCAAAGATCCAGCCCAGGGTTTCCTTAGCTTCTCCCCGCACGTTTGTAGAGGAGCTTGCCTACTGCTCTCAGCTGCTGCAAAAGGACACAGTTTTGGAAAACCTCCTTCCCTAGATGATGGACACCAGGAGCTGTTAGAGCAAATACCTTCTGATGGTGGCACAACTGTTGCTCCTCTGGAAACAAATTAACAAGCTGACTTCCAAAAATATCCCGCAGGCCATCGACAGCACTAAAGCAAAAGAAGACTGGATGCAGACATAGCCTTGGCCATGGACTGACAGGAGGCAAGGACTTGAAAAATACTTGAAAACCCACTTTAGATGAGAGAAGCCCATTTTTAAATACCCGATTTTACCTCTCAGCTTCATTTTCCCCTCGGTGCCCCCAAACTAACTTGTGAAGACAGAGAGACACTGACTCACTACACCAAAACTAAGAGGGAAAACTTGAGACCTTATTGAATCTTCTAAATGAATCAGCATGTTTTGTTTGTCTACATCTGTATGAGGAACACACAAATGGTCTTCCTTACAATGTTATAGAATACTGAAGTTTCCTATTTTTTAAGCCACACCCACACTGAAATTTCTAAAGGTACCTCAGACTATGGAGAGTCAGAATACCACAGATGGGTAGCCAAATCTTTCATGGACTGTCCATAGTAGCCATATATGGCCTGTCTCTGTATCTAATCTAACACTCTCTCTACTATTGTGTAAAAACCATTTTTAATATATACATTTAGCAGATCATTAGTTTCCACCAATCCAAAAGTTAAGAATGTCACCATTATTATCTGAAACCTGAATTCTGCTATAACCTTATTATCCAACGTCCTGTTGATAAATTTGATAAGTGCCTTGATTTATTACTTTCTTTTGTTCTATAAATGTGCATGCAATCCCCTTCTAAGGTATAACATGGTGTCCAGAACAAGCTGAATCTATGTTCTTTGGCCACTTTCATTCATTCTTGGAACAGAGTTACCTATTACCTAATCTTTTGGAAAGTAGAACTTGTTTGTGTTGGTATTGATTATGAAGCAAGTAATGGGCATGGAAGAAGTTAATAATTCAGTAACATCATTGGATGGAAAAATTTAAACCTTATTTCTTTGGTTTCCAAATGGCTGTTTCAAGTGCTACCTTGAGGCAATCAAGCCTCGTATGCAACACACAGAGGTACAGCAGGTGAGCCGGCATGAACGTTGCATGGAATGTTAGCTTCATGCTTTTTCCTTGTTCCCGCTGCTCTATAGAATTATAATCCAAAAGGAAACAGAGATCTTTAATCCCAGCACTTGGGAGGCAGAGGCAAACAGATCTTTGGGAGTTTGAGGCCAGCTTGGTCTACAGAGTGAGTTCCAGGACAGACAGGGCTATGCAAAGAAACCCTGTCTTGAAAAAAAAAAAAAGAAAAAAAGAGAAAGTTTTAAAATTAAAAACTAAAACCTTGTTCTGGTGACTTTTTATACATTATCAGTGCTAATAGGCTTCTATAAGCAGATCAAAGAAAGAAGACCATAAGTAACCGGCTACTAAAAACGTCAGATGGTGTCACTTTGACGGTTTTTGTTTTCGGCATTTTTGCATTTTCTTATTATTGCTAATTTCACAGGGTCAAGTTCCTAATGTTGGCCCTGGAATTCCAACAGCACTCATGTTTCTTATGTTTTGTGAAACTACAATAAGGACTTAGAGGCTTGAAGGCAACTCTTCATAGAAAGCATTAACTCTTCATCAGAGCCAGTGACCCACGATGGGTAGCCATGCCTTTCTGCCTTTGCTTTGTGTTTGTTTCCTTTGCCCCCTTAGACTCTGAGGCAGAGTCCTGCACACCTAGGCATATGGGCATGCCATCCACCTAAAGAGTGTGCGTAAAAGATGCTAATCCTCTACCTTCAAGACCAATAAGAATAAGTTATTTCCAAAACTTGATGGTTCTTTATAATCAACAATTTGAATTGCCAGTTTTCTGATGTCCTGATCCAGATCATGGGCAGTATGCAGAAGCTTCCAGTGATTGCCCTAAACCTGAAGACCAGTCATCTCCATCCTGACTGTCTGGTTGGTTCTTTTCTTTGAATAATTCTGTCCTACAGTCACATGAATTGATAGATAAATATCCTGTGACAAATCAAAACTCCTCACCAGGTAGCTGCGACTTTCTTACTGAAAACAAGCCACTCTCTGACCCACCCTGGCATCACAATCAGGCAGACTGTTGCCTAACCAAGATGACCAGCTCTGCCAGCCCCTCACCCTCCCAACATCACCCTAGGACTTGGTTAGACCTTCAGAAAGATGGGCTTCATCATATCTCTGCTGCTTCTCTCCTACACTGAGAAGAAACTACTTTTCTGTCTTCATCATCTTCTCAATTGGCCTTTGGGGACTCAGTGGCTGTTGGTGGCTCATTAAAACCACCAGAACCGGGTCTCTGGGCTAAGAGTCCAGTTAGACTAGTGGGCCTGACTAAGAGAAATACAAACCATAAGACATTTCACTAAACAGTCTTTGCTGTTGCCCACAAGATGCTAAGCTCCATGGTGCCCACTGTCAGTTCCCTGGGCTGGTCCCTGCTCCTCACTCTGACTTCATCAATGGAACATCTTGGGGTTGTCCCTGCACTGACCTGTCCCTCTGTCCTCATTCTGCAAGACCTTCCTCTTATTTTGAAGCCTTAATGCTACCTCCATACAATGATTGCTAAATCTGCATTTCCTGCCTTCAACCCCAGACTCCAATCGCAAAGCTGACATAACACTCATTTAGCATGCTCAAATGCTTACAAAGACTGCCCAGCCTTCCTCATCTCCAGCACTTCTATTTCCATCTTCCTAGTTGCTAAGGACAAAAAAGAGTTATCATTCACACCCCACATCTAATCCATCAGTAAATCCTGCCAGCTGCTCCACACAATATAACCAACTAAAGAGACCTTCTGGCTCCAGGAAGATGAGATAAACATACTTGTTTCATTCTTTCTGCCAAGAACAACTAAACAGCCTGGATATCAGACGTAAAATGAGTGTTAGAAAGACACATAAAGTTAGACAGCAGAAGGCAAGCAAGCTAAGGACCTTTGGACTCAGTGATGGGTCGCCAGGGCTTTCTCATTGCCCTGTGTGTCCAAGAATTGGAATTAAGAAGGAGCACAGATAGATGAAAACTGAAAAGACTAGCAATTAATTGTGCATCGCATCCAAAACAGGCCTTTGACTTTGGCCAAAAGCTAGAGGAAAGCAGAGAAGTGCAAGAAGCACTTCCACCAAACACCATGGGAGAGAGGCTATCTTGGTTCATCCACTCAGCATCCAAGAAGTCTGGACATTTATGCCCTCCAAGTGGCAGTGAGACCACCCTGCATGATAACAGTGGAGAGCATGTGGGATGCCAGGACTTCTCACCATCAGAAACAGAGATGAAGCCGAACCTTTCCTCCCAGGATGCAGTTATAGGAGGCTCCTGGAGAGGCAGAGCATTTACCATCCTGCTCCCACTTTTCCCAAGCCCTACCCTTGTGTGTGAAGGCTATGGATGGCATTGTAATGTGACCTACCCAGCCAGGACAGCATCAGAGGAAGCAAATGTGAGCCCAGACCCTCACTATCTGTCATCGGAACAAGGCACATACACATATAGGTGTCACAGGTTATGGAAGGAGAAGCTTAGAGCCACCTCCATGAGTAGTATCAAGAAAACCTGACTTAAGTTACAATTTTAAACAGGTCCATGATTATATAACAGCCTATTCACTGATTCTGTTCCTATTTAAACATCTTCAGTAAAGCGATGATCAGGGAAATTGCGACATTAATGAAAAGCAGAGTCCTCAGACACCAAGGCCATGGTGCAGAGGCTTGTTATCTGATGACGGCTTTGAAGCTGTTGTTATGGAAACACTTCAGGAACAAATTTGAAAATCCCCAAACCAAATAAAAACTGGAAGGTACAATGAGCATTTTTTAAATGAAAACTAAGTTATCTCAAATAACTGAAACAAGAATAATTAACAAATGTGTTAAATATCAGGATGAAGAGAGGAAAGGAAACACACTTTGAATGCAGTAACAGAAATCCTCTTATCTGTACAAGACTGGAGATAGACTTACAAAGATGATCAGATAATAAAAGAGCTGTAGAATTATGACAAAATATGAAGGATGTATGTCTTCTGTGTCTCGAAGGTTAAATGAAATAAGACCAGGATGAAAAAGACATTCAAAGAAATGATTGCTGAAAGTTTCGAAGTCACCAGAAAATGTAAATGTATAGATCAAAGTAGCCAGGCAAAGCGTAAGCAGCATAAAGCCAAAGAGATTCACAGCGAAACTGTAACAACAGCAGCAAATGCATCAAACTTCTGGCACTTGGCAGGAGGCAAAGAAAAGCATACCCAAACGATGAAGGAGGATAGCTCCTTACACAGACAGAAAAATGGCATCACTGAATTTATCACAGGCGAGAGGGCCCGGAGCACTGGGCATGTCCTTCAAACCCTGAAAGGTAAGAGCTGTGAACTTCAGACTTAACACTGAGAATGAGGACAGCATTGGGCAATGAGAGAGACACCACAACACTATCAGACAACCAGAACTGCTTAAAAACACAAAGGGAATCTTCTAAATAAAAATAAAATAACAGTGATCTAACAAAAAAGACCAATCATAAAAATATGAACGAGTACAATACCTATTATTTCTCCTCTTGAGTTTTCTAAGTCATGTTTGATGATAAAAATAATTTAAAGTAACTTATTGCATGTGACTCTTAGTATAGGTGAAACTTGAGAAACAATTATCATTGCCATAGGGTAAAGGAATATAAAGACACTAAAGTTTTCCACCACACTCCTAAGCCAGTTTCACAATTGGCTATGGCAACTTATTTCTTTTAGATATTGAGGAATGACCATTAAGGTATACAAACAGGTCAACTGAAAACAACTATAGGCCAAAACATAGCTCAGTAGTTAGGAGTGCTTGCTGTTTCTCCTGAAAACCCAAGTTTAGTTTCCAGACCCTTTGTTGAGTAGGTCACAACCACCTGTAAATTTAGCTCCATGGGATCCTACTTCCTTTTCTTGTCTCTGCAAGGGTGCAAACACATGTATGTGGCATCTATTTACACAAGCATACACATAAATAAAAAGAAAGTTTAATACTACTATAAATAAGTCTACCGTGAATGTCTGTGTTGGGGTTCTGGGATACAGGAGTTAGTACACAGAGCACAAGGAGTTTACAGAACTGTAAAACAACTCTAGGTCACACCGTAATGATGGTGTGTATAATAATACATTTGCTCAACCTCACAGAACACATAAACATAAAAAGTAAACCTTAGTGAAAATTATAGGTTTTAATTACTGATGGTGTAAATATTGTAAAAGGAGATATTGTGCAAATGAAAAAAAGAGAAATTCTGTACTTTACACTCATTTTTCTATAATTATGAAACCACTCTACAGCATTCCTAACAGAGAGAGCTGAAACAATTGTTTACACACTCTCAAGTAATCAGCCCACATAGCACCCAGACATCAGCTCAAAATGTATTATGACTTACTTGCAAGTTTGAAAATATTCTACTATTAAAAGAAAACATGAAGTTCTTCAAGATCTAAAAACTAGGGAACAGCCCTTTAAAATGACATTAGAAGCATGGTCTTTGAAATTAAAGCAATAAGATAAGCTTCATCAAAATCTATCACTTTTACAGATGTTCCTATAAATCCCATTAAAACAATGGAAAGTATTTATAAAGGTCTATATAATAAATAATTCATATTTAAGACAATAAAATAGTTCCAACATCCAATGGCAAAAGGCAAATAATCCAACTAGAAATGGGGAAAAACCACAGAGACAGCTTACTACTGAGGACTTGTGGGCAGTGCATCCCAGTATATGGAACACTGCACACATGACAGTTAGGGACAGAAAGGATTCTGTGGCTATTAGAATGTTCAAAGTCAAAACTAGTGCCAAAGTGTTGGTGGGCATGTAGATACCCTGTTTCACCCCACACTGCTTCTGAGCTTGTGTAATGGCACAGCTGTACAGGCAGAGTTTGGTAGCTTCTGAGAAACCTGAACATCCACCAGCTGTGGTGTGCACCTGAGATCATGGCACTGGAGAGGCTGGGACAAAATAATATTGAGTTTGAGGCCAGCCTGGACAGTATTCTGAATCTCTATAGTCAAAACAAAATTATATANAAATTATATATATATATATATATATATAAACTTTCACTTACTGTGTGGTCATTGTACTACTGGGTTAAAAGTGTTTATATGTGCAAAATAATACACATTCTTTTTAATCACCCAAACTCAAAATATCTCAAATGCTTTGAAGTTGGGTATTGAATAAACAAAGTACTTAGCAACCAAAAGTAGTGAACTATTGATACATGCAATAACTGGAGGAATGTCAAGGGCATGAGCATTAAATAAATGAAGCAAGTGTAAGGTTATATACTATATCACTCCCTTTAATAAAATGGAACTGATAAAACATAGTGATATAGCACATTAGCATCAGGGAAAGCTAAGGGCTGGCATGGTAAGAGACAGAAGACTGAAGGAGTAACAGAGCAAAGAACCTCATAGGATGCCCTGATCCTGGGTGGGGATTGTGGGTGGTGATCACATGATGCACATCTACTTGTGTGATAAATAATGATATGGACACACCAAGTCTACCTATCTATGTCAGTTTCCTGGACTGGACTTGCCGTATTCCAGTGGAAGATGTTGATGAAGAAGGAAGTCAAGTTGAAAGAAAGAGGCAGCCTCTGTGTTATCCTTACGATCACCTGTGGGAGCGTAGAATCTGTAAAATGTGCACCGACATGTTTATCATAGAAAAAGACACAATGCTTAGAATTTGATTTAAAATAGTACTGTGGTGGTTTGAATAAGAAAGGCCTCCATAGGATCATGTTGGAATACTTAGTCCACAGTTGGTAGAACTGTTTGGGAAGGATTAAGAGGTATGGCCTTTGGAAGGAGGTGTGCCACTAGGGGGGAGCTTTGAGGTTTTCAAAAGACTCAGGGTAGGTCTGAGTTAAGTCTCTCTGCCTCCAACTTTCATGTTAAGACATTAATTAGCTTTCAGTTGTCCCTGCTGCTACACTTTTGCTCTGTCGTCATGGACTCTAAACCTCTAAAACCATAAGCCCCTAAACACTTGCTTTTATAAGTAGCCTTGCTCATGGTATTTTTATCACAGCAATAGAAAAGAAACCAGGACAAGTACAGTGGATTATTTCTAGAAAGGGAACAAATACAATGAATATTGAACCTGAGCGATAGCCGCCTATATATACTCTTTCTTTGTCAATATCTGAAGATATCCTATAATAAAATAGTGGCATACCCCTGAAACCCCAACACTCCACAGATGGAAACATGAAGATCGGGAGTTCAAGGTCATTCTCAGCTTCATAGGGAGTTTGAGGCCAGCCTGAGCTACATGAAACTCTAAAAATAAAATAATTAAATTCTAAAATAGAACCAATACCTGTCATCACAGACTGATATTTTAAGTTACATAGCTTTCCAGACACACACAGGTTTTTGATATTGTTGTTGATGATGTTTTATTTGGCTTTATTTTCTTCTTATGAGATGTTCATTTAAAAGATGTATTTAATGTTTGTTAAATAATCAACATAGGATTCTACAAGAATTAGACACATGTTCACATCTTAATATTCTGTCCCTAGTGTACTGAAATATAGAAACCTTACTAACTAGGGCCCTGGCTTCAGTTGTCTTTCAACTGCTTGTAGAACTACAAAGCCCTTGTAAGTCAGATATGTGCTTCCACTCCTTCTTCTGAAGCAAGCATCCTCTCCATACCTACTCTCCCTCTCCACCCAGCATTGGTCTCTCTATGATGCCCTCACTCCCTCCCATCCAGCTGGCTGTATCTTGATCTATGTGCATCAGGCACACTGTGGCCTGAATCCTATTTCTCCTTTCTGAAATGCATTTATCTGGCTACAGGTCATTCATGCTTTCTTCCCATCTTCACCCAGAGATTGTTTTCTCAGAGGCTTTCTCCTGACTACACCTCCCCACATTAGAATGATAAATATTTCTTTTGTTCTTGTTGCTTTGTTCCTAAAACCACCAGAACCTACACAAAAATGTCTGGCACATAATAACATGTGCTCAACAAACATTTGTTGAATGAATTTCAACCAATATTACCAGATAAAGAAGGCCAAATTTTAGGCAGGACACATGGCATACTATTAAATGATGAAGCTACTAGCAGAATGGCAATCATGATGACAAGAAAAATTTACTCTATCTGAAAACTCTACCAAATGTCTGATGTGGACACACACATGTGAGACACAGGACAGGAAACATTCCACTAGGGAGAAGCCATGATGAGTGCTTCTGGCCTGGTGGTGTCCTATTCCGGGAATTCCGAAAGGGGCAGCATCCCAGGAAGAGCTGACATTTATTGAATAATGATATGGCAACTGTTTTGCTAAGTACTTAAGCTATCATCTCTATTCACTTTACTCACAGCTGCATGAAGTGGTTTCTATTTTTACGGCCGTCTGACAAACCAGTTTGTAAAAGAAGCTGCTGTCTGTGCTCTTAGTTCAAGCATGGGGCCAGAGACTGGGCACTTGTTAGAAGCTGGGCTTGTAACTCCCACAGAAGCTGGCCACGTGCCAGTTCCTATGTGACACTCTCTCTGTGCAGCCTGCATCTAGTCCTCAAATGAGGCAATTAGGCCTTGAGACATTTCAGCTGCCCAACAGAACCTATTCCAGCCGAGCCCTGTTTCCTATTGCGTAGAAACTGTCCACCCTAATCACCTCCACAACCATTTACATCCATCAGAGCTCTGTTCTAGATAGTTCTACTTTTGTCTCTAGTTTCTCATTTAGCTTTGCCTTATGGATACATGTATGAGGGCAAGGATTCCAGGCTTATCCTGAAGCATTCAGAATAGCACAAGGTATACTGTAGACACTTGCTAATTTTAAAAAAATGTTCCAGTTAATACTTTGATACTGTCTTCAAAGGAAAGTCCTCAAATTGGGAGCAGAATCAATGATATTCAAAGACAAAGGCAAGTTCCCTGTTCCCCTTGGGGCTGTGTATTTTCATGAAGGAAGACAAAAGGGAGCAGCCATTACCATGTGGTGATGGGCTGGGGATCAAAATATTTAGGAAAAAAATCAGTAATTTTAAGGGAATATGAATAAGAACAAAATTATAAATGTCCAGTGTAGACACAAACACTCTAGTCATTCTTTCCAGACAACACAGCATAGCGACTACTGATAAAGCTGTCACATCCATTAGAACTATAAGTCACTAGGAAATCATTTAAAGAAAATGGAATGATGTATTCATTTCTTTGGGAAAAAAAGGCATGATTTTATATAAAGGACTTGAGTAGCCATGAATATTGATGTTCATGGGGTTGGTCCTGGAAACAATGCTCCCACATTTTTGAGGAACAAGTATGATTCCAAAAAGCTTATGCCTTGGGCTGGAAGTGTTGGGAACGGATGCCTAAGAGTCCCCAGTGATCTTGCCATGGAATATTCTGTGTGTGTGTGTGTGTGTGTGTGTGTGTGCCAAGCCTATCTCCACTGCCCAGGATACTTGTCACTATCTAGAGACAAATTTTAATAGTCACAAGTGAGGGGTCCCTACTGGAATCTAGTAGGTGGAAGCCAGGCTTCCCATTATAGACCATTGAGCAATGTGCCAGACAGTCCCCACAGCAAAGAATCAACCAGGCCACAATGCAAAGACACCAAGATTGAAAAACCCAACTGTGCCGCTCATCTTGAGAAGAGGATTCTACTTGTGCATGCCGCAGCCATTTCTATGCAGATACACATAGAGCCTGGAGCCTGTCCTCCCAGAAAGCCAAGCTACACTGCTGTGACTCCAGTCTTATCTCCTGAAAGCAACCTCCCAATCCAAGGAACTCATGAATAAACCACAGATAATACAAAATAGCTTCCTCTCAGAGAATAATTTTTAACTACAACTTTGATGCTGGGTCATGGATGTGCAGAACTGATGCTATCTTCAAGGGTGGGTAGTGGAGAAGCTCAGCGTGGCTTTGTGGAGGTGGTACTCACACCAAAACCACTCGGAGCCTATATTTAGGGCAGGGGGCGGGGCTTACATTGAAAGACCACTGTTAATCAGGTACTGCAGAAACCCTTGCAATATATGACGAATCTGTGATCATGGCTGTGTGGGGCCAGATGTTTTTATGCATAGTAGAAAATCAAGTTGACATTAACATATTTCCAAATTCTATGTACTTAGCCTTACGGGAGGAAACTGACTGGATATATTTTCTATTCTATGCAGTACAGATTTTTTTTCAACTTAGCTAAATTTGAAGTATTTAAAATACTTAAGTTTAGGAAATTGACATCTATTAACATGCAGAAAATTAATAAATAAACACTCCAGAAATTGTTGATCTACAAGTGGAGGATGGGAGAGACATCCTGATGAGATAGTTAGATACCAAGGATTTGCCACTGTGTCTCTTAAATACTTGAAGCATTTACCTTATTCATTCCTGTGCTAGATCAAAGATCCAAATGCCAGGATATTTATTTCTAAATAGCATTCTGCTTTGTGCTGTACAGTAAAATGAGTTTGTGTGTGTGTGGTTGCTTTTATAAAGTCCCTCAGTCATTCTGTTCTTATATGGTGGCTATTCCATGTCCCAGTGTTAGCTAACTGCATGACTCTCAACTTTCCTACTACACATTCCCTACCAATCCCTGGGAGCTTCTGCATTCCCAGCACTCTGTGGCCCCACCCTTTTATGAGGGACAAGGCTTCTTAAACTGTCACTTGGGAGAAGAAAAAGGAAGGGCAAGCATCGAGTGGGACTTGGCTCTCAGGTGGATTAGGAGGTGATAAAATGTACAGGAACTGGAAATGAGTTCCCCAGAGGGGGTGAGAAGGTCAATACCAGAAAAAGAGCCTCAAGTTCAGTCTCAGAATGGGCAACGAGCCAGCATGCACTGTAGAGCAGAGGTCTGGGCATCCAGGGTGGAACCAGCAGGGCAGGCAGGTTGAGGGGAAGAAGGACTCAGCAACAGCAGTCTTGATGGGCATCTACAGCAGAACCCTTGGTGGGGAGGGGCTGCTATGCTCACTAGAGCAACTGCATTATTAGCTCCTGATCCAGTTCCTTCCCGTGCCTCTTGCCCCCCTTTCATTCTGCTTTCTTCATTAAAGATCATGCCCCTTTGCTCGCCCCACTTGCTGGCCCCTCGAACAAGGCACTACATTGACTGCAAATGTGTCTGTAATTCTGATGCCCCATCATTTTGCGTTGTTTGTCCTTTTTGCTTCTTGCCCTATGTACAACTTACACACCCTGCCTGTGCTTATTTTCTGAAAGACTGCTCATAATATCAGAACTCTCTCCAGGCCTTTCTCACCACTAACTGCTGTGCTAATTGATGTGTTTTAGGAACGGACTTAGTGTTTTGAGCCACTTACTTCCAAATGGGTCCAGCATCAACTCAGATACGTCTAACCTCCAACTGAGAACACCTCTTTCACTTCAAACCTGTGCCCGCCCCTTTTCTCTGTCCTCATATTCTGTCCCTATCACAGTTTCTTAATTGAAGTCATTTGGTGTTCAGTACTAGTGGGCAGGCACCTGGTCACACACCTAACAGCAGAAACAAAGAAAATCTATTTCCATACTTTGATCCACCATTCAAAGACCTGGAACTATCATCTGAAGAATTACTAAAATGATGATAAACTTTACATACATATAATTCTTTTTCATCTACAGGCAGCAGCACATGCTTAAATATTTTAGAAATCATTGGGTAAAAAATGTGCTGGAGAGATGGCTCAGCAGTTAAGAGCACTGACTGCTCTTACAAAGGTCCTGAGTTCAATTCCCAGCAACCACATGGTAGCTCACAACCATCTGTAATGAGATCTGGTGCCCTCTTGAGGAAAAGACCTGGTCAGTCATCCTCATCAACTTAGACCATGAAATCCAATATGGGCAAGTTCAAAAGCAACAACATATATGGGCTGCCCATGCATGCTGCAGCATTGTCAGGACATAAATAGGAATAAATAATTAGATAAAAATATAGAGAAATGTAAGATAGCATGAAAACAGGGAGAACTACTTACCTTAGTATTTACAATGCATAAACTCACATAGCATATAAGCATGTAAAAAGGACTAGAAAGAACAAGTAATGTCAAAGGGCACATTGGCAGGAGGCAAACACCATGTTGCTTTTCTGTGTATGCTGTTTCAACTGTATCACGTCTGTTTCTCTTGTCACCCTAGAGTCCCTCTGTTTGGTGAGATCCTCAGCTCAGTCATGTTATTCCTTTACACAGTCCTCTTACTTGTGCATTGTACCCCTGGGGTGAACTCCTATAGCTGCTCACACAAACCCTCACCTCCTGCCTTCCTCTCTTCGTACCTGCCACAGTGGATAGAAAAGTCCAAAGCTCTATGTTCCCACCTTCGGAACATGTGATAGTTTGATGAACAAGGATTGACAGGAACCTATAATCAGATTCGAAGCACAGTTGGCTGATGTCAGTAAAACATGAATTGACTGATGAATGTCCACTTGCAAAGGAGAGGGGAAGCACGATTCCCACACAGCAGCATCAGGGGCAGCAACCTTGACCTTGTCGCACGAGGACATTAGCCATTGCTTTGGCAAGGTACTCTCTAGTACTCGATTTCTAAAGCACAGCTTTAGAATGGATCTCTCCTGCCTTTCTGCTGCTAATTTCCCAGCATCCACTTCGGTTTACATTTGATCAAGAGGGCAGAAGAGACAAGACTGGAACAGAATATTCAACACGTAAACACCAACAATGAGTCACAGGACAGCTGTAAACTCTGCTGGAGATTGAGAAGCATAAAGAAGAAGCGAAACCAGTGTAAGAGGCATCTGGGTCTATGTAGAGGCAAAGCAATACATCCATGGATGCTTAGGTATTGGCATTCATGTACAGGAAGGTATGATGGTACCTACTGGATACTCTACAGTCCTGAGACAAGAAGACAAGACTCCCATTCTGCGGAGCTTAGGATAGAGTTGCAATGAAATACATGAAAGAAATAGTACCAAGGTAAACAAGAAAAACATGTGCTTTCAATGATAGAGTTAAAGAATCTTTATAAATGGAAGAGAAACTGGCCTTGTCCATAGTGCCCATAGATCTGACAAGGAAAGTCTCCCTCAGAACTCTCTGCACCTGCCTCTTATGTTAGAGAATCAGGGGAGGGCTGGGAAGGGGAAACCAGAAGTGCACAGGGCAGACAGAAGCACAGATTCCGCAGGATTCAGAGGTCCAGTAACTAGCCCATATACATATTCTTCTCAACTCACCTCAAAAAGTGGAGATTGTGTTCAATATACGATGCTTAAAAGAATGAGGCAGGAGGATCATCAGAATCAGGCCACATAGGCTGCATAAGAAAACCCTGTGGGGAGTCAGCATGGGACTGACCTAGGCTCTCTGCATATGGGTGACAGTTGTGTAGTTTGGTCTTCTATGGGGCCCCCAGCAGTGGTGCCGGGACTTGTCCATGACACATGAGCTGGTTTTTTTTTGGAACCTATTTCCTATGGTGGGATACCTTGCCCAGCTTTGATGCAAGGGGGAAGAGCTTGATCCTGTCTCAACTTGATACGCCATGCTTTGTTGACTCCCATGGGAGGCCTTACCCCTTCTGAAAGGAGACAGAGGACTGGATGGGAGGGGGGTAGAAGGGAAATGGGGGCAGGGAACGGAGGAGAAAAGGGAGGGAAACTATGGTTGATGTGTAAAATAATAAATAAATACAAACCCTGTGGTATACATGGGGTGGGGGGAGACAGACAGACAGACAGAGAATAAAAACAAAGGAGAAGGAGGGAAGAAAGGAAAAGAAGGAAGTGACTAAATGAGGGAGAGACAGAGAGAGATGAGAGGGAAGAAGGGAAGGAGGGAAAGATGGGAAGGAAGGAGGGAGGAAGAGGAGCCCGTGTGGCAGTGTGTGAGCTTAGCATGTATACAGCTCCAGCAACAGCGAGAAAGAAGAAAAGCAAGTCTGTCATGCAGTTTTAATTTTTTCACCTGAAAAGAAAGTGGTTTAATACTGAAAGTATTTGATCGATTCATCGATGATTGTACACACTAGGAAAATGCTCTACTGCCAAGCCAAGCCTCCAGCTTCTAAATGTGAGTTTGATATAAAGCAATTCTCCACAAAATTATAAGCATTTCCCAGTTACAAAGCACTGATTTCTAGAGACATAAATATGAATAAAAACTAAAATAGAAAATAAAGTTGACTAATCTGCTCTGTGCTGCTGCGGAGCTAGAAGAAGCAGAGGAAACGATGACACCAAGCGTAATAACAAACCCTAGCTACGGGGAGGGTGCCAGAGACTATGGGGACACCAATGTAGGGAAATAACAATACAATTAGAACTGAATCATCTTAAAATTCATGTCTGACCAGTCTGTCATCACCAGATGATACAAACAAGTGAACCATGATGACTCTAAGCATGAAACAGCCAGAAAACCTAAACCTTGGCAGATCTCCAACAGGCTATTAAATGGACTTCGAAATTCACAAGCCTGTCTCAAACACTGAGAATTAAGCCAATTCTCACTAGGCTTGGGCAATTGTTCTGTTACATAAATTTGAGAATGAATGATTCTCAGACTATGTCTTTGATAGTTGAAAAGTATTTAAAAGAAACACTGAATTAGAGTCAAATGTATACACAGGTTCAGGTCAGAGGAAGAAGAAGAAAGCACACATTCTTACTGCAGCTAATTTGATTCTCTTTTTGTTCCTCTGAGATGGGGACTGTGTCATCCAGACTAGTCTGGAGTTCCTCTGCCTCCTGAGTACAGAGGAGTGCTACCAAACGCGGTCTCATGGCTCGTCACACCAGGCAGCTGTACTTACCTTTCACTGTGGTTCTATCAAACTGCAGCAAAACAGAAGTCAGAGACTTGGGTCTTTGTGTTAGTTCAGCCAATCACCAGCCCTGCAAGCATGCACGGCTACACTTTGCACACACAAGTCAACACTGACCAACCGTCATTCCATAAGCTCAAGTGAGTGGAAACTCATATTAACAATTTTCCAGGCCATGATGTTTCAAATTTTATAAACAATACCTCCAATTTACTGAAAATGACTGCAATACCTGGTAATTATGAAGCTACATAGAGTTGCCTACAAAACAGCTTTGGGGTCTGAGGAAGACAAGTCTCATCAACTAGGAAACACAAACACAAAAGTCAGGTTGGCTGCTGTTCAGGAAATCTATGCCATTCTCTTGGATAGAGGAAACAAAAGACAGCCTTGTTCATCATTATGAGAAGAAATGAAATGTATATCTTATTTCTGTTCTAGAACATATCATTGTCCAACTTAGCCATTCTTACTCAGTGTTCAATAAAATTGCTTAAAGTGGATACAGAGTTACATATGGATGCCAAACAAGAATTTGGTAATTTTTTTAAAAATTGGATATAATTTTGTCACTGGATCCAAATTACTGGCACAATAATTACACGTGGTGCTACATAATAATTCTAAGCATAATTGCAGTGGGATTTCCATGACATGAATTTACTCTTTATCTCCAGCATAATTATTATGTACATATGACGAGACTTTATCCTTATATTCTCCAGTATCTCAAGGTGCATAAGTTTTTGAATAAATGGTGTCTGTAATGTCTCTCTCACTGAAGGATCTTAACCTGTTCATGATAATGATGATACTCACAATAATGTAATGACCCTAAATTCTGGAAATCCAACCCCATATTACCTCTTATTCATCTTATAAATCTAAGAACGGGGGTGAAGGGACAGCTCTGTGACTTTCCTGTAACCAAGTAACTCTCTGTGCTCTTGCCTGTCACACTCATCTCTTCTGCTAACAGTGAGCGTGTCTGGTGCAGGAGAACTGTCTGTATTCTGTCAATCATGTTTTAAATAAACGCTGATTGGCCAGGCTGGAAGTATAGGTGGGTAAACCAGATAGGAAGTAGAATAGGAGAATGCTGGGAAGNAATATAAGTGATAAGAGCTAATAAGTAACCTGAGCTGATGGGCCAATCAGTTTATAATCTTATGGAGATCTCTGTGTGATTTTCTTTGGGGCTTGCCTGCTGTGGGGTACCGGGCAGGACAGATACCCCAGCAAGCAGGCCCCCTTATGTGTCTGCTTCCCGCAGGTCATGGGAGCCTTGTGCAGTAAGAAGGAGATGTCTTCCGAGCTTTTCAATGGGAAGAGAACACATCATGTCCATTGTTCAAGGCCATGGTCTTTTAGACTGTGTGGACAAGCACAGTCACAGGTAACCTCATCTTCCTTCCTATCCAGACTAGACACTTATTCCATAAGGTGTCATGGGCTGCCACAAAGGCAAATGTTACAGCCTTTTATAAACACAAAATCATAATGTATGCATTTCTGACAGAAAGAAGAAAGCTGGATGAATCAGGAGGCCTGCGAAAGGCTCTGAAGTTTTGGAACAGTTAATGCTGTGTGTCAGACTATGGTGACTGAGCCAAATAAGAGTTCACATATCCTGCAAAGGACCACTTGTTTAGATTTGACACCTGTGATCAGCTGACTCTGGTTTGAATATATCATATCACTCTCATAAGTGGGTGGGCCTCATTCAATAATGTGAAGGCCTTAAGAGCAAAGACAGGGTTCCTAAGAAAGAAAGTCATACTATAACAGCTTGATGGGAGTGTCCATCCTGCCAGGTTCCTCAACAGACTTCAGACTTCCCAGGCCCTCAATTACCTGAGACAAATCCTTAAAATCAACAGACAGGCAGGCAGGCAGGCAGACAGACAGACAGATAAATGACAGCCATAGATATGTGGCTGGATATATATACATATATACATATATACATACATATATATATATATATCCTTTATCAGCCCCAACTTCCACACCTATGTCTTCCTCAAGTTGTGAGCTGTAAATACTCAGAAAAGCAATGTGCCTCTCTCAACCATGCCCACACATCTCATTCTGGTCAGTCAATAAATGATACAGCATAGCAAGTATTTAAATAGCATTTGAATATTTATTGGGTAATATAAAAAATCTAGACATGGCCTAAAGTATAAAGGCTGAAGTGACCAGGTTATATGCAAATTATATACCACACTATATGTGAGATTTCAATATTTAGGAATTAGGTTTCTATGGGAGTTTCTAGAACCAATCCACCAAGCATACAGGAAAAGATAGATATGTAATTGGTTTTTGGTATATAACTATGGCTAGTATTATTTTATACAAAACATTACCCAAATTAGGATTCCTTTTCAGAACAGTACATTTGACTTTCAAGTACTGATAATTAGTACCCATCCTTCATTTAGTTATCAAAAGCAATGTTTTTAATATGATTTCCAGTTAATTCTGTCGATGGTCAAACATTCCCAACAGAATTACGTCACTTTCTATGAACAAAGTAGTATAATCAGATTTCATGTGTAACAATTATAGAAGAAAATTTAAGTAGGAAGTATACTATAATACTTTAACTGGGAAGCAGCTCTTCCTGGTAAACATCACTGTGTTCCAGTTCAAAACCACATTATTTGCCTGAATCTTGAGTGAACCACAACAGCTCCAATTTTAGATCAAAGCTGTATTCTAATTAAATGTACAAATGGTATGTTAAAATATTAATGCTTTATATTTAGCAAGTTAATATCAGATGAAGCTTTATAATTACAGATGTCGCATTATTTTTAATTGTTTGTAAAACTTTTGCAGCCAGGGGTCAGGGATACTTACTAATAGCAGAATCGTAGGAGGTAGAGTTGTGCTCACCCCTCATGAAGGGGTACGGAGACAGGTACGCGTGTGTGCAGTTCTTGGATGGCGGCTGATTGGCTAGGGAGAAAGGCACAGGAATGGTGTCCATTACTGAAGATTCAGAGATGACTCATGCCTAGTGAAACGGGAACCCAAGAACCAGGGACACACAAGCAAAACAAAACTGCTACCTACCGAAAAGCCCAGAGAGCTGCCAGAAGAGCAAACTCTGCTGGAAAACATGGGGAACTTGGAAGGAGGGTTTTCAAAAACAATTCAACAGGAGGAACGCAAGCTCCCATGAGACCTAGACTACAGGCAACTTGCTGCACCTGTCTTCACGTGTTCTTTCTACCATCACACGCCTGGCACATAGGAGATACCACAAAATGGTTGTTTTAGAAATGTAGTAAAGTTAGCTTTGACCTTGACTAGTTCAGACGAACAGAGAATTTCCTCTATATCCCTAATGTTAGGAAAACGATACAAATGATGGAACATTAAAATTAAGAATTCAAACAAAATATCAGCATTTGAGGAACCCACAAGGATCACTTTTATAGCTTATGAAAGCTTCAATTTGTTCCATGTGTATTTAGATTTTAAAATCTAAGTCTGGATTCAAATAGGGGTCAAGATGACAGAATATCTAAGAAAGGTATGAAGTCACCAGAGACCTAAACAATCTGGTGACAAGTTGCAGGACACAAAAAGAGCAAGGGGGGGTGGCTGACAGAAGGATTCAAAAATATGACAATAATCTCAACCCTCCCTAAGCTTTAGGCTGACTTTAGGCTGACTAGTTCTTTCCTTTAGAATATAATAAAGTGACTGCTAGTTATATTCAATAAATTATTTCTCCAAGATAAATACAGCAGAAGAAACACAGTTCAAGGAATGCATCATACTCTTCAGGTTCCTGGACTTCAAAGGGGAATTTTACATTTCCCTAGAAGAACACAGATATAAAAGGAAGGCATTTCTTGATATTGCCTACAAACTTGGGTGAAGCCCAACTAAGGCGGCTTTCATCTGCTACCACTGGTAATTAAGTTTCATTACAAAAAAATAGATTTAAAAACTTTTAAGCTATGAATATAAAATAATACCTCTATTTCTGGGCTTTTGTATTTGAAATTTCAGTTTATAGCCAAATGAGTTTCCAAAGCACTGATTGGAAACATACCAATAATAGACACTTGAAAAGAAACTACCATGGACAAAATCTGCTTTTTTTTTAATTAGAGGCAGTATATTTTAAATAAGGGCAGAGAAACAGCAGGTACTCCTGTTTTATTATAAAGTATTCAGACTCTTCCTTTTATGCGAGAAGAGAAATTATTGCTAGAGACATTTCTCCTGTAAAGGATTCTGTCCGTGACCCTTTCGGTGGCATGGTACTGAAACTACACATTTAGGAATCCAATCCGCTTGAATGGGACAGGTACTAAATAAGAAGCTGTTTGCTTCTGTCTCAGACAAAGGGGGCAGAACAAGGCTGGCTGCACTTACTGTACCAGAACTTCCAGATGTTGGAGTCGTTCTCTTCCACGATGCCACTGAACCAGCACCTCCAGAAGAATCCTTCGTGGTGAAAAGTGATGTTCTCTATCTGCACAGAAAACAAGTGACCTGCAGTCAACCCCAAGAGTATAATCAAGTCTGCTCTGTCTTAATGCCTGTGATCTCCAATAATGATGACTACTAGATCCCTACAGAGCTCTTTTATAAAGAAATAGATACCCCACCCCTGGCTACTCTTCAAGACGGTGCCCGAGGCTGCCCTCAACAGAGATATTTTGAAGAAGAAACGCACATTCTGTTCACCTGAACACCTGCCCACTTCAGTCGCGAGAAGCCAATAATCCGATCCAAAAGCAACCAAAAACAGCAAAACCCCAAAGGCTCCGAAGAGGGCCCCAAAGAAAATGGCAACATTTAGTCTCATTTTCCAATTGACTGGTTTCCTTTCAAATAAAAGAACAAATTGTAAACAGTCAACTTCTCAATAACAACAGCAATGAAAGAATGCCACTCTTGAGTCAGCAAGACCTCAGGAGCAGGTCCTCGCTGGAGCTGTGGAGGCTTCTCATTTCCACCCTGTCCCTTTGCTCTCCCTGGAGGGGCTCCAACCCAGCAGCTGAGAATGGCTGGCTATTTTAAGATACTGATTGAGAAACTTTCTTCTCCCATGGGGATCAAAAAATAGCTGACCTTCCCCTGACTACGAACCAGGCAGGAGCAGGCTGGGATTATCATCCTTGCTGTTGGGTAATCCATACCAGTGGAGAGCACAAGGAACCACAAGGAAGCCATTGGGTTCTGGCCTCCTCCTGAGTGTCTGAACAGGTCCCTCTTAGGCTAAAATGGGCACGACAACCTCGAGAAACTTGAGAGGCCCCCAAAAATGTTGATCACCACTCCCAGGAGCCACAAAGAGCTCTCAAAAACAATGGGATCTGTAATTAACGTCTTAACTACTTGTGGACATCCAGGAAACCTAGGCTTGGTTTAGGTTCATAACTCATCTGATCAAATGCCATCAAAAAGATCATTTATAGGCATGACAGCAGAACTTCTGAAAGAATAAAAATTAATGATATTAAGTATCCTGTAGGAATGTAAAAACCTGTTCTTCAGTGACTAAAAGCAATTTTTTCTAAATAAGTAGCCCAAAGCTGAATTGAAGTTTCACAAATGGATTGCTTTCTATATTTCTTTCCTTCATCTACATCTTTAATATCTGATTTTCTCAAAACATAAAACATTCCTGTTATGTATACTGAATAGAAAGAACTCTTGTGATTCTTTGAGTCTTGGCTCCTTAATGTTCATTTGTTTTGTTTTCATATCTAAATACACCAATGTGTCTATAAAACGTGTGCTCTTTATACTTCAGACTGTCAGTTTGGCTGCTGTCTCATTGATTCTTAAGAAGAACATGGTCCCTTCAATCCCTTAAGGAGGTATCTAGGAACTCACAGCTTCCTTCACCACTTTGCCCCTTCCTTCAACCCTGATGGAATTAGTAAGTGCAAAAAAAAAATCCTTAGAAAGGATGAAAAGTCCTGCTTGGCTCTTCTACGTGGAACTGGAGGTATCCAAAGGCCATGAACAGTAAGCAGGCTCAGCCCAGAATCCCTAATCAGAAGGGTCAAACTTAACTGAAAGTTCATCTGAGCTGACCCCCCCCCGTTCAAATTATTTTTAGAAGACTTCAGCACCATTCAGCTGTGTCCTATCTTGCCTGTGCATCATCCAGGAGTATTGGTAAAGGCTGAACAGCTAGCTCTGCCATATATTCTGCCCCAAGCTGTCTCTTAGTGTTTGCAGAGACCAGTTCCACTCTGTTCTCTGAGAAAAACCCTCTGTTATGGGACAGAACATCCGGATATTTTGTCATTATCTCTTTCACCCTTAAACCATAGTCTCCACACCAGTCCCAAATTCAGTCTTGTTTTTCCTAAGCCAGTGACTTGTTCCTTTAAGCATCCTTAGATCATTACTGCTTCAAATATCTGCTTTGATTCTTTTCTACACTTTACAAGCATCGGTTGAAGTGTGACCAAGTTAAAAAAAAAAGTGTGACCAAGACACTGTGGTTGCTGCCTGATCTGTCAATATGCTCCCTTAGCCAGGTGGGGTCATCTGATCACAGGGATCCTTGCATGAACAGGAAGGAAACCCTCCTTGCTGAAGGATTATGCATGCTGTCACAATGGCTGAGAGTTCATATGTACAACTGCCCCCCCCCATGTGTTCACAAACATTTGTCTCCTTGCAGTCAGTCACCCACCACCTCCAGCTCTTACAGTCTTCCTACTGGTTTCTTCCTCAATGATCCCCGAGCTTTGGGAGGAGGGGTTTGTGATACAGATATTCCCTTTAGGGCCCAGCACTGAAACTGGTTGGGGTCTTTGTATTAATTATCATCTACTGCAGGAAAAACTTTCCTGATGAGGTTTGAGAGCTATATGCTCATTTATTCGTATAGAGATAGGAATTAAGAGGTAGTTCCTTGCATTTAGTAATAGCAGTATGCTCGCTCCAGGGCCCATGAGCTAGCTCCCTAGCCATGGGTTCTTGGCCAGGTTTGTACCAACAGCTGGCAGGGTATCCTGATGGCCTATGGATCCAAACAGAAAGCAGTTATTGTTACTCTTTACTGTGAACCCTGCAAACTACAGCAATAACCAGCCTGGCAAGATATGTGCATGGGTACAGTCGTGGCCCAGTTAAGGGATCTTGTACAATACCTTCCTCCTCTCCATTGTGGTACAATAGGCACTGGAGTCTAAAAACCAAAGTTACTATTTGATGGAAATTAGTTTGCAGAGAAAGACAGTTTGTCCCCTGGGCTTCATTTAAAGAAAGGAGTATGCATAAGAAAAGCCATCAGAATATAAGAGCAAGAGGGGAGTGCCCTAGAAAGGTCCTGGAAGGACTGTATGCCTCGTGGTCCATTGTTTCTCTGGGTTCCTGTGTTCACTAACCTGTTCCCGTTCTCTGGCAGGAGCTTTTTACTTTTTAATAGATGCTGTCTATTTCTAACCATGTGTCCACAGTGAAGTCCTGCACCTGGAGTCAGGTTTCCTCTGAACTCAGTGTGAGCATCATTTCCCTTTTCCTTTCTCAATCTTTCTTAAACACCAACCTAAAGCTTCAGACTGCTTTGGGCTTTCTTGCAATTTCTCATGTCTATCTTAAAGGGTTTTTCACTACACCCCACCCCCACTTCAGAAAAAGCCAAAAACTTCAGCTTGCTTTTTTTAGTGTTTTCCTCTGAAATTTTAATTCAATTGTCCTTGACTATCTCTCTGATTCAATTTTAAAATTCTTTTATTAATGGGACTAAGTACTTGCAAGGAGACCTTGGTTTCCCCTGTCCTACCACGACCACATCATACGCATTTTAAGTACTCTTCACTGATTGTTATAATAAAACAACAACAAATAAACTCTTCAGGGGCAAACCCTTGGCTCTGGTTTTGTCTTGCTGCATCTCTAACACCAGGCTTGAATCTTGAAGGGATCTTTCTCTCAGCAATTCCTTAACTGTCCCTCTTGCTGATATTGACTAGCCTTGATTTGAGCACTGCCATCTGCTGGTCATCATGAATATTGCATCCTATTGCTTGCTGGGATCAGTGGAGATTTTTACACTTGAAAACAACTCCAGCAAGGGTTCTTAGACTTTCACTTCAGTAATCCATACTATTCTCCGTTGAATTGAGGGTTATTCCAACAGCTCACCAAAAGAAGTTACATTACAAAAGTATGTTTCACCTTTTAAAGACAGATGCGCAGCGAGTACTGGAATGGTTAGGATCAGGGCTTGGGCCCAGCAGCACTAACGAATTAGGCCTTGCCACCCATCCTCAATAAGCCTATTAGAGAAGTAATAGAAGCAGAAAGCAGGGGGTGGTGAGCTATGCAGTGTAGCACACTGGGAAAACGAGCACATTCACCTTTCCAGTCCTGACAGGAGGTTTAAGCTTAAATAGAAGGCAAGAAACATGCAGAGTTAAGTAGTCCTGGTTGTACAGAGTGCAGCCACTTCACTGTCTTAGATGCAGTCTCTTATGCAAGGTGTCTGGCAATGTGTTCGAATGCTGTGAAATCCCTTTCTGGGAGACAAGCTCTTCTCTGGCTGGCACCGATTGCAGCCCTTTCCTCCTCTAAAGATGAGATTTCACAGGAAAATCCAATTTATTTTTTCCTCTTAATTCGTTATTTAAGAATTCTGTAAAATGTAAAAGAAACTGTCATAGCGCTGAAACGTAACAGCCATGCTATGTCAGGAGAAAAAGAGTCACCAAGCTTCCTCAGATATGAGCCCTACAAGCTATAATAAAGACTGGTCTGACAGGATATGCCTGCAGACAGACGTTTCTTGTCCCACCAGCCAGCTCCCAAATTACAACACAGAGACTCATTATTAATTATAAAAGCTCAACTGATAACTTCGGTTTGTTTATTTTTTATTGCTTTTATTGAGGTGTATATTTTTCTCCATTCCCCTCCCTTACTCCCTCCTCCCCTTCTACTCCCTCCCATGATCCCTATGCTCCCAGTTTACTCAGGAGATTTTGTCTTTTTCTACTTCCCATGTAGATTATATCCATGTATGTCTCTCTTAGGGTCCTCTTTGTTGTCTAGGTTCTCTGGGGTTGTAAACTGCAGGCTGTTTTGTCTTTGCTTTATGTCTAAAAGTCACTTAAAAGTGAGTGCATATTATATTTGTCTTTCTGGGTCTGGATTACTTCAATCAACATGATGTTTTCTAGATCCATCCATTTGCCTGCAAATTTCAAGATGTCACTATTTTTTTCTGTTGTGTAGTACTCCGTTGTACAAATATACCACGTTTTCTTTATCCATTCTTTAGTAGAGGGGCATTTAGGCTGTTTCCAGGTTCTGGCTATGACAAACAATGCTGCTATGAACACAATTGAGCACATGTTGTTGTGGCATGATTGAGCATCCTTTGGGTATATACCCAACAGCAGTATTGTTGGGTTTCGAGGCAGATTGTTCCTAATTTTCTGACAAATTGTTGGGAGCTGTAAACCCCCCGATCCTGAATTTCTTGTAAACAACGTGTTATGCTTGCAGCTGCTCTGAGCATGAGACCCTCAGGAGTTCCTGATGGCAGGGGAGTGGTTT
>LOEQ01001260.1:132762-155892 GCA_001685075.1 Bramus lutescens
TGTGCCTCCATGGCCTCTGCGTCAGCTGCTTCAGCTGCTTCTTCCAGGCTCCTGTACTGTTGGAGTTCCTGTCCTGACTTCCTTCAAGGATGAACAGTGATGTGGAAGTGTAAAGCAGATCCTTTCCTCCCCCGACTTGCTTTCTGTTAGGGTGCTTCCTCACAGCAATGGAGACAGAACAAAAGCACACAGAAAAATGATAGAAGATAAAAATTCTAGATTGCCATAATGGAAACATTGTGTTTTTATCAGTCATTTTAAACTGTTATATCTTAAATAAAAATCCTGTGCATACACTGAAGAAAAATGAATGCAATTAAAATGGAAGGTGACAATTGTGGACGTGGGCAGAGCTAACCTTTCTTCAGGCTTGTCTCAGACTCATTACTGAATGTCCTGTGCATCCTCCAGTCAAACCTTCGTTCTAAGACCCCCAAAGGGCATCCCTGGGATGAATGGTAGTGTCAAACCTCACATAGTCTGGTTTCACTTAAACAGATACCCATTTACCTCCCCCTCCCCCACCCCCAACTGTTATAGTGTTTCCAGTTCTAGGTAGTAGAGCAAATGTAGCATGATCACCTTGATCCTGTTTCCCAGTTTCACCAACCGGTTTATTCTTTTATCCCAAGCTGAGAGCATTCCCCTTTGTGCTTGCAGCAAGCACTTTATAGCTTCCCTTTGGCAGCTCAGAACTGCGTCCTAAGTGCAGTGGGGCCTAGAAGAACATAAGCAGTGCGTTATCAGCACCGTTGATGTCATAACCAAGATGGCTGCTAAGTCCCTAACGTACAGGGACAAAGCGCAGAGCGGCCTAGGACAAGCTATCCATCGCTCTACTCACAATGGCGTGCATCACAAACTCATATTGCTAATTTCTAGGATTTTCACGTAATGTTTTCTGGATCTTGGCCACAAATAACTAGAACTACTCAAAGAGAGGCTTCAGTTACATAAGGAGGGGACTACTATATTCCATTCTGAGTTGTTGGGGTTTAAGGCCGTTTGTTGTTTGATGAAGTAGCTTATTTAACTAAATCTGCCCCAGACTTGCTTGTTGAAGTAAAAATTGTGTGAAATGCCCAGGATAAATCCGGTGTTGTTGTGATTCTGCCACCATCATGACCATTTATTCCTAAAGCCAGTTTGTTCCTCGAGGCTGATGTACTGGTCTCTGCTTCAGAGCTAACATAGACAGTGACAGTCAGTGACATCACTGGCAAGGGTGACTGTTCTTGAGTCACCGTACCTTTTCTGGACCCTCTCTTTGGAATGAAGTTTTGGATGTGGCTAGCACAAGTCCCTAGAGCACACATGTAGGACTGGTTCCGTGTATGCAGAACTTACACATAAACATAAATTCCAGCTGAAAATAGGAAAGGACCTGTTGAAGCTGCACTAATGTGTGTCTATCTGCTTGGCAGCTAACACAACTGTCCGCATGGATGCCTCTTTTACTGACCTCTGCAGTGGCTGGCCCCTCTCCAGGCAAGTCAGTTTAGCGTGGAGTAGATGACATGTATACTATCATATTTTGTTAGATACATGTGTAAAATCCTCAACAAATGAAATGATGATAAAAACAAGTAGAGAAAATAAACAAAAGCCCAGGGCATGAGTTTGGTCATAAGCGTTCCTTTTCAGCAAGGTGGAGGCTGTGTACCACCCACCTCTCATATTGCTATGCCTGTAGTTTCTGCATTCCCGGCTCCAACCCACTTGCTGTGGAAGATGCAAAGAAAAAGCAGTTGACTTGTTTATCCCCTCATCTCCCCCTCAGCACTGAAGGGCACTACTGAAGGAGTGTGTGCATTATGTGTTTGGGTTCTATGCAAACATTGCAGTATTTTATATAAGTGACTGAAGCCTCTGCAGGTTTTCATGTCCTCCAGGGGTCCCAGAATCCACGCTTTCATGGTGTTCAGGGCTCAGCAGATGGTGTCAGCATCATCTGGACAAAGCCATATTTTTAATTATCCTTTAGAAATAAAGTCCAATGTGCCCTTTGAAGTGTCACTAATGCTCCTGTTGTTATCATTGCTGATAAAATGGCAGTTTGAACCCAAACAAATGCCAAGGTGCAAAGACAACCTCTTGACCAAAATTTTTATATAAAGAAACACTTCCACTGCACATAAAAAAATGAATAAAATTCCATCTTAGACATTTGGAGGTATGTCTACAGAACACACACTTTCTAAAGTAAAGTATTGGATTTGAGTGCCAAGTTTTCTTCACTTGCTGGCTAGCTGAAAGCTTCAAGTCTTAGATTTCATGCCTAGGCAGTTCAAATATAATTTGTTACAATGATCAGGAGAACTCTCAAAATTCTCCAGGTCCTAGGGAACTTAGATTGGGTCAGGTGATGTTTGGACAAAGGAAGTCATTTACTAAGGATGGAGGTGCTTTCTCACTTCAGAAATTTATATTGTTATTCCACTTGAAGAGCTACAATTCTTGTTTTTTGTTTTGTTTTTTTGTTTATTTGTTTGTTTTGAAACAGGGTTTCTCTGTATTACTGCCCTAGCTGTCCTGGAATTTTCTCCGTAAACCAGGCTAGCCTCAAACTCACAGAGATCTGCTAGTCTTTGTCTCCCAAGTACTGAGATTAAGGTGTGCACCACCACCACCCAACAAATTTCATTTCTTTATTACCCTTTTTTATGGTGCCTGGAATCAAGTAATTATCAAAATAAGAAAGTACAGAGAAAGGCTAACATCAAATTTATTTTATTGACTTTGTCATCAAACAAATTTTAAAAATTTAAACTGATAATAATTAAGATAAATTACTTAGGTATTCCTTTTCTGAAATGTATACAATGTCGCTCAGATATTTTATGTGATGTTTTCTTTAGTGAAAGCTGATTATGGTCTGATTATTTAGCCTGAAATGTCATAACATGCTATTTCATGTTTCTTCTTTCAGAATCAGAAAGGTATTATTCTTTGTAATATTTATTCATATAGAAAACCAGTAAAAGTATTTGAAGGTTATTTTCAACTTCTGCCTTCCTCATCAGAAGTCATTATTATCACTATGCACAGTGACTATGCATTTTTGAAAATAAACATTATAACATTTTTGAGCTCTATTTCTATAGTAAAACCTAGGAAAACTTAAATTTCTTCTCAGAAGGAATACATGGTTTATAAAATATAGTCATTTAAAATAGAGATTTTTTTTGGCACAGAGTTCTAAGCATGTGGCTTTCCAGTTGTGTTTTATACCGCTTTCTATGGATCTGTCTGGGGTAGCTGGGGACGGACATGCTCTAACTGTGCTTTCTTCCCCTGTCACTTGATGGCCTAGCCGTATCTCAAAACAGGAACTCAAGAAAAGCCACATTGATGAGGGCAGAGAGCCTGTCTCTCACACTTATGCATGTTCTTCCCCACTGTCCTTGTTAATTTTTGTTGTCAACTTGAAATGGCGTAGAGTCACCTGGGAAGAAGGAATCTCAATTGAAGAATTGCCTTGCCTGCGGCCCGCCACGTTTGAGAAGATTGTCATTACTGACAATTGCTGTGGAACCCTCACCAGCTCTAAGGTGGGCCTAGCCCTGTATAAGGAGGCGAGCTAATCCTGAAAGCCAGCCTAGAATCTTCCTCCATAGTTTCTGCTTCAGCTCTTCCCCAGACTTCCCTGAGTGATGGATGGACTGCGACCCGGAAGTATAAGATAAAAATAACCTCTTTCCTCCTCTGCCTTGCTTTTTGGTCAGAGTGTTTTGCCGCAGCCACAACAAAGCAGAGGAGGCCCCGATCCACGCTGCTTTGTGACCCTGGCTGTGGTCAAAAGGACTCTAGTAAAAACTAGAGTAGTGGCTTCATTCAAGATGGAAACCCGGGGAAGTGTGAAAGGATAACTATCCAGAAAACACATGACAAGACAATAAATCTACAGCTTAAAAAAACATTGATTTAAATATGAATCTTTAATGATTGTGTCCCACTGTTTCTGCTGTACTCCTAGAAAGTACTCCAGAGAATAGAATCTCACGTAGAAAGGCAGATCTGCGTCACTACGTCATTGGAAGATAAAGAGGTAACCAATCACAGACTAGTGCAAAGAGTGGGAAAAGTGCTTCCTCCTCCAAAGGCTCCCCATTTCACTCGACATTGGAAGACGGTTTGTGTAGGTTTTCACCCTTTCCAGCTTGGAGCTCTGGATGCCCTACAGGACAGTTTTACTAAAGCAGGTGGTCATGGGTGCTTATGAATTGAGCCACCTCCCCTTTTCTCCCAGTATCACACAATCTAACACCCGCGGTCAGTAGTTACTTCCCGGTCTCCCCACTAGCCACGGGAGGTCCTGNNNTGACGGGCAGGACTACCCGAAGCTGCCACCAAGTCTATAAACGCTCTGAAATTGATTTTGCTCATGCAAATCTTTCCTTCTGTACCTAAAAGAAGAAGGGGAGGTGGAGACTATATGATACTCCAAAGCCATGGGAAACACAGGTACAGTTTAAGAGCCATCTGAAACTCATTGTTTCAGAGTCGTGCAGGGACTTGTAGCCTACGCTCTGGAAGCTATGCCATTTCATCTGCCTACCCATTCCAACCAGTGTGCCGTTGCTGCTGCACACCGAGGTCTCTGCTACGGGCACTGCTGTCCTTCACTGGGCGGTCGGTCCATCAGCTCAGGATGGGAAAGGTGGGCGCTGGAGCATAGGCCCCACCTCTAGCAGCTGACCTTCACCCCCCTTGGAAAGATGGTCTCACCACTATTAGCGCCATCCCCTTAAAAACCGGTCACTGCAGATAAACACATTTTTTTCATAAATAAAAACTGAGGCATATTTGTAATATATTAAAATTTTCACCAACAAAGGTGTGTTAAAATCTTCAAGTTCTGTCATTCAAGTTCAATAAAGGCACACATATTTTTTTTTTCCTTCAGGTCTGCAAAGAATACATTTCCTAGTCATAAGTCACAAAAGTCATTTTGTGGGACTTCCTTCCTTTGACTTTCCTCTTCTTAGGATAGATAAGTGCTCTTCCTGTGATATCAGTGGCTTGAATCTGCCACCCAAAGGATGTTTCTAGAGAGAGGGCTTTATGTGGATTCCACAGTCGATCAGATTTAATTAACAAGCCACAGCCCTGCTAGCTCATTCATCCCAAGTCTCCTTTGGCTTTTCCCATCATGGCTTCTCACTGCCGAAGCGGCCTTTCCTGTTCCCGGGTTCTGAAGCCCGTCGCACCAGCCTCGGTGGGGGCTTGGGTGGAACATCTTCAGTCAGACTGTCTTCCCTGCCCCGGCCGCACTGTTGGTCTTTGGAGAGCAGTGGCTCTCTCAGTACCCCCGGTGTCTGGGTGCCCCCCTCTTTACTGCGGGGTGCTGGAGGGGTGCTGGCCTGCACTCGTGCAGAGCCCACGTCCACCTCGTTCTTCCACTCCATTTTGTAGGCTTGGGAGGCTTTCTTTGAGAACTGATCTGGCAAAAAGCGCCTGGAGCGAGGTTGCAAATTGAGCACGGTGGTCCCGGGATCTGTGTCCGAGTCGCTGCTGTTGCCGTCTGCCATAGAACAGAAGAGCAGTATGGGCAAACAGTGCATAACAGAGATAGCACACGTCAGACCGAAACCCCAGTGAGTCCCTTCCCCTCCTGGGGGCCCTGGGGAAAGGGAAGCCAGAAACACAAACTGCCGCTGAGTGGCCTTGAACGTCTATGTCACAAGAGTGTGCCCACGCTAATTCTTAAGCACTTACTTTAGCTGCTAAATGCATTCGCCCCCTGACTCCATCTGATGCCCCTACTTTTACAGTGAGGTTAAAGGTCCAACAGATATAGCAAGTAAGAAGGAAGGCGGGAATTCAATCTGAGAAGTTCCGGCTCTGCCCTCAGCTGCCCCCAGGATCCCCTCAAGAGGGCTCAGCTCTGCAGCAAACTAACAGAATTTTCCGCTATTTAGATTCATCCCTTCCGGAATTTCACACGGAACTTCACTGATTTGCTTTCCATGCCCACAGAAGGACCAAAGCATCCATGGAAATTTCCTAAGTAAAGGGAAGAAGCACGATTAGACCCTCAAGAGAGGTCTGGGTGCTGGAGGTCATGGGAGGACCAAGGATGGGACCCATCCTTGTCTACTAGCTGGCATCATTAGAATTGCATATTTTTCTGGACACGCAGTGGTGACAAGACCAACAGTCACTGAAAGTCACTATCTTGTACTTCCATTTCCAATGCTTCTTGTTTCTCACTCCTCCCTCTATTGCCAGAAGCAGCCTTTAGACTGTCGCCAGCTTGGTAAGTTCAACAAACAGACAAGGGAGGTTGCAAAGGGGTTTAAACTGTTGTTAGATTACATATTTTAATAAAAACGAACCCTAATGTCATTCTGGGATTTACAGAAAAGAGCCTGAAGATTACCATCAAACAAAGAAATAACATCTATGGTCTATGTTATGAAAATTCATTAGCATTACTGTACAAGTGTAAATGTTTATACATCTTCAGATTTACAACCTTTTATTTGCAGTTTAATAGGTGCACAGTAAAAGGATTTGCTTTTGCTTTCCTTCAGGGGTCATTGGGAAAAACAAGTGATTGGATTAGTTATAACATGCATAGAGATCCATTAAACAAGGTCACGATGCTAATAAAGGGGAGCCTGATGAACTTGAGGTTCACAAGTGACTGAGCTCATCCTCAATGAAGAAAACTGGAATGTTTTAGCCCATAAGCATTATCAAACAGACCGAAAACAGCATTTCTGCCTCAGGCAGAGTCATTACCTTCATTTGAGATCTTCTTCTTCTTTTTCTGGAGTGTCTCTGGAAGCTTTGTATTTTTAGGTAAGGATAAATACCGGGAGGCTGAAGTGGAAGCCTGTGAAAGAAATAGAAAACAACATTCAGATGACAGAAATGTCACCTACTGTGCATTAGAGGCTAAACTTGGTGACAAAACTCGATTTTTAAAATATGATTTTAGTCCTTCATTCCAAGGTTACTTTTTTAAATACCATAACCATCATGCTTCAACAACCAAATGCCTTCCAAACCCAATGGCTAAATAGGAAGGAAATAAAATAAGTGGGACCATTAGGAAGCTGTGAAAGCCACTGGCTCTTGAAGAAAACTGACATCCTTGTCTATAGAAGTTATTCATCAGAAAGATGTGGAATATCTGGGGAAGGGGAGACATTAACATGTGGTAATATAAGTTTCATTTATTTAATTAATCTTAAACTGAAGGAATAGCAAAGTGTTGCAAAATCAAGTTACTAAGATTCTGAACATCTGTCTTTAGTTTCTAGAATTAATTTTTAACAGTAACTGCTGCATATCACACATAGACAAACCTTCTCCTGTTTGTATACTTCTGATGTTTCCACACAGAATTTTACTGAAAACAGGCACCTGTCATGTTATATCGTCAATGACTGTGTCATTGTCAATGACTTCCCTTATCTGTTGAGAAGTCCCTGCCCAGCTAGACTTTGGGGCAAACTGCACTGTGAATGCTCACCTTCCCTGGCACTCCCGGCTTCTTGTATCACCAAGGAAGGTAATACTTGCCTGACATCAGCAGTTTGGATCCTGGCACCTGTTCTTGGATGGCTCAAATGTAATCATGGGCTGCATCATGGTCAAAGGCCAAGGGAGTGTGCAGCAGTGTGCTCAGGAGCTTGTTGCCTAGAGACAGCACAGCTCACCTAGTCTATACACACACAATGTTCACACCACAAAGCCACTCAGCAACATGTCCTCAGAATGGATCCATACAAAATTCTCATTATCCATACAAAATGGGTCCAGTCATTCTGATTAAAATTATGTTTTGATTATGCCTGCCAGTTTCCTTCTTTGGCTTTTAAAACATCGATTTTCTTTTCTCCAAAGCACTTACTGCATTTATGTATAACAATATATATGAATATATATAACTATATCTATATAACTATATACATATATTCAATTGCTGGTGGTTTACCGCTCTTCTAGCACAAGAATCTAAGAATCTTAGGCATAGGAATCTGTTCATTTTATTCTCCAATGAATTCCATATGTCTAAGACTGGGAAGGATATAAAATAAGTAGAGTGATATAGGTCTATAGACCCTGCACATCAGAGGTAGAGTCAGGAGGATCAGGAGTTGAAAAGCATCCTTGGCTATATAGTGAGCTCAAGGAACAAACTATCATTTGTATTTTTTTAATGTGCGTTTCACTCTATTGCCTAGGCTGGCTTCCAGCAGTTCTCCTGCTTCAGCCTTTCAAGTAGTTGAGGCTAGAGGAGCTCAACTCTATGCATGGTAAAAATGACTTTATTATTTATCCCAGCCTAGGGTATCTGGGAATTGGCCCTCAATCTGGGAATTTGACCAGCAGAGCCAAAGTTCCTTCCTGTCAGCTGGTCAGTGGAACAGCTGAGGACTCTGTCCTTGGGATCTTTGTGCTTCTGAAGGCAACACTTGCCCTGCGCTCGCGGTTTAAGCTGTTGTCCTTCCTGAGGCTCTCCCGAAGGCTGTGCCGTCTGCGGATCAGGATCTCCTTGGCCTGCCTCTCGCTCGTATCTGCTGTCAGGTTGTGTCTGTTATACGACAAGGTCTGAAATGACAGTGCACACAGGACATTTTTACCAAGCAATCCACCATTTCTCCTCAAGTTCAAGCTTCACTTTCCTTTGGGCTTACGTCACTGCAGTCAGCTTCTCTGTGGGACAAGACCGAAATGAAAATCCAGAGTCCCAATGCGTAACACTCAGAGTTTGAAAGAATTTATCCTCCTGGAAATCAGTGAGTATGTTTTTCTTCACTGAAAAGTGTGAACTTTGTGAATTAGAAAAGTAATTTCCTTCATGAGTACCTTGTCTGCTTTCGATGCATCCAGCCATGATTAATAGGAAAACAAGAATCATTTTCAAATACAATCTGTACTGAGTAGAGAGACAGATTGATGATGAGTCATACTGACACTTGGTGGCACCACATCCTCAGACTAATAGCAGGGCTGTCATTATGAGATGTTCTGTCACCAGCAGCAACTATCACCTCTAAATGAGGGCTACCCAGCTCATACCACATGCAACAGAATTAGAACGTAAGTTCACTTCCTCATAGAATTGGCATGGATGTCTTGGAAACATTCCATGTCCCGAAATATACTAGGTGCTGCAGGCCAAAGAAAAGGTGGGGCATGGTGTAGATTCCACTTCTGTCTTAAGAAGTTTCCTATCTAGTTGGACATCTGCATCTAATAAAACCATAAAAACAAACGCTCAATTAGCTGCACTGCATAAACCCCACGTGCTACCTGATCTAGAATGGGCAGGAATAGTATGGCGGTTCTTGGCAATTACTTAAATATGGGAAGCTATGGGCCAGCTAACAGGAAGCAGGGGGTGGCTCTAGGCATAGAGAGACAGTACACACTACACAGGCCATGGCCTGAGGACAGAGCCCGTGGTTCCGTGAAAGTCTGGAGTGAGTGGATGGATTGAATGTGGGATACTGTTGCATGAAGTAGGCCTTGGTAGTAGGGGGTCCCAAACTATGTGGAAACAACTGTTGTTTCGTTTCATTTTAAAGAGAGGACTGCTGCCCTTGAAAGAGCTTTGGAGAAATGGGGCAGAAGAACATGGCTGACATGGTGACAGCCTGAAGGAATGTCCACTAAGTCTACAGTGTAAACTCTGAAGAAATGAGGATGATCTCTGCCAAGCTGAGTGTGCCTCAGTTTCTTCATCTGTGAAATGAAGACAACAATAGAGCCTAGCACATGAGGGGTTAAAGGAGTCAAGAAAAACAGTGTGCTAAATGACCCTTGGAAAATGGCAAGACCCTGGGGTCATTAGCATGTCATTAACATATGATTTGAATATCATTAGAATTGGTTATTAACAATGGGAAAACAGTGAAAGAAAGGACTCCAAAGATATGAAGAAAGAAATTGTAGCACTTTATGAAAACAGAGTTGATATATTTACAGTCTAAGCTATAAGACTTTCTGAAAAATACTGTATTTTATTATCTATATGTGTGTGTCTGTGTGAGCATATGTGCACATGTGTGCAGATGCCCCAGAGGCACTGGATTCCTCTCGAGCTGGAGTTACAGGTGTTTGGGGGCCACCCTGGTATAGAGTCAGGCAGACACCATGTTTCTACCCAAGACGGACGGTGGTTAGAATCTTCCCGGTAAGCCATCACTTTACAGATTATTAGAAATGGGTTAATCAAGATGTGAGAGTCAGCCAAGAAGAGGCTAGATACAATGGGCCAGGCAGTGCTTAAATGAATACAGTTTCCATGTTATTATTTCCAGGGCTAAGCTAGCCATGCGGGAGCCGGGCGGGACAAAAAGCAGGCCCGCTCCTTTTTCATTACACCACCCTACATGGGGGTTGGAAATAGAGGTCAGGTCCTTCTGGAAGAGCAGGGCACCCTCTTGGCTGCCAAGCTATGGCCTCAGCCCTATAAAGTACTTTCAGATTTAAAAACAATCAGATCGCTTCTTCATAACTGGCCTGAACATCAGTCCTTATCTCTTAAACTTAAACACCGGAGCCCCCTTTGATTCCTCAGCTGAGGTGTCTGGGAGAAGTTAGGAAGTCTCCAGGATGGGACGCAGGGAGAAAAAGAGAGGATGCCCCATGTGGCACTCACAGAGGGGGTGCTGCGGCGGGGCAGGTGTGCTACAAACATATCCATTTACAGTACCCAGCTGGAAAGCATATTTTCAGCCCAAATCAAGTATGTACTTTGGTGCATAACTTTTTCCTACCCGCTGCCGGATTTGATAGAGGTTCCTTGATAGTATCTCCCTAATTTCATCCATCTCGCCTGGTGTGAGCTTCCTTATTTTCTCTTCACGGCAATCGCTGTAAGAGAGAAAGGTATTTTACCTTTAGAAGTGTTTCAGAATCACTGAATTTCTTCTTTGGTGTTAGAACATTGTTACTTTGGAGTAAGATTATAGTTTAAAAAGGTATGATTAGGAACTGATCAATATTTTCAAATATTCTAAATATTTTTTAAAATATTCAGTTTTAGAATAATTAAGTTTCTGAAGCTTATTTCCACGGTAAAATCGTTACTGGTAAGTTTAACTGTGCATAAGTTTCCACAGAGTTGACTGTTATGTCATGTTCCCACAATCCCAGTGTCTTGTGGTGTAGCCTGGACTGGCTTGAAGCTCACTATCCTGAGACCTTGGCCCCAGAACCCTGTGACTGCAAGTGTGTGATACCACAGCCAGCATCTCATGTGATTCGTTTTAAGAAGGACTCATGGTGTTATCAATTCGTTATTGCTAGCAAAAAGTAATGCAGAAGCGGTCGTTCCAATAGCAATTTAGTTAGCTATATTTTCCTGAGCCTTGTCACCATGGATTATGAATTGGGTTCCTGTGGAGTGACACCCGAGCCTCTATAGTCTTTCATACTCCTGAAGTGTTTCCAGTGTTCAGCCTGAGTCGGTGTCTGTTCCCCCCAAGCCTAAGACCACTACTGTGATTGGTCAATAAGGAAACAGCTGTATGCTGTGTATACACACAGTAGCCAACCTAACGTGTGGAAAACATTCCATGTGACCCTGCTGAGAGAATTTTAACTCACTTTCAACCAGTACTGAACTTCCAAGGCTAATTTGACAACGGCAGGGGGATCCTAAACATGGCTGTAATTTTGGACTTGGCATTCTCAGTATAGCACAGCATACGGCACAACGTGACATAAAACACGACACATGAGCATGCAGAGCTGTCTTCCAACCAGAATATCAATCTGTTCTTGGATCTTAAGCCACCACCTGAGGACATACATCAGCAATACTATTAGTACTGTCCTAATAATATCTGCTACTATCACAGGTTTCAAAACCGCACCAACGCCTGCTTATTGATAGGGTATTAGTGTCATTCTGCAAAGCGATACTCACTTAAGAGACGCAAATGAGGGGACAGTGCTTATCATGCCCGTCTCCGCCATCTCGATGGCGTGTTTTATCTCAAGCTTTTTATATAAAGACACGATGCTAGACTTGGGTTGGTTTTCCCGAATCAGGAGCTTCCGTAGGTATTTGTCATCAAATTTCTTAAACCTATAAATAAATAAAGTCAGAATTCGGATCAATGAATACCTCATTGAATAAATAAAAACATAGAAAATTTAACTGGTCTTACCATATGCATATTTTTATATATGCTTTTATGTGTTCATATATATACGTGTATATACAGTGTAACTAACAAGCATCCAAATGCCATAAGATGTGCATTCAAACTGAACCAATCTTCCTAGCCCTCCCTCAACCTCCACCAGGTCAAACTCTTCAGCATCCTGTGTAATATTTTTCTTCTGTATTTCATGTCATGGGTTGACATGTCCCAGCAAACATTCTTCTGTTGAGGTCCTGATTCCTAGCGCATCTAGGACTGAGACCATATGTGGAGACATGCTCTTCACGGACATGATCAAGTTGAGATGAAGTCATTAGAGTGGGCTCTCCTTAGTGTGACTGGCACACTGGTAAGAAGTGTGCACTTAGTCACAGACACACAAAAAGACACAGGTGTGAAGGGTCACAGAAAGCCCTGCCCTCTACAAGCACACACACAGCATCTCCTTCTTTTAGAGACCTCAAGGTGAATGAATGGATGTGGACCCCCGACCCTGAATTTCCCGAAAACAACTTTCTTGCAGCTGCTCTGAGCGAAACAGCTTGTTTTCCTGTGTTTGCAGCTGCTCTGAGCACAAGACAGGGGAGTGATTTCTGGTGGCTGCAGCTGAAAGATCCCAAGAGCTGGGGTGTGGCCAGAGCACTATATAAGTTGCCCCTGAACACAATAAAGGGGGCATTTTTGTTTCAAGGGCCTGTGACCCCATGACTCTGTCTCTCTGTCTGTGTGTGTATGTGTTTAAATCTCCAGCCTAGTTCCCAACTCACATCCAGTCCTGTAGTGTGGACATTACAAACAGACGTTGTAAACACCTTGCTCTTTATATTCCTCCTAAAAGTGAGACAAGCCATTTCTGCTGTTTAAAAAACCTACTGTGTACAAGTTTGCTATGGTAGCCCTGACTGAACTAGCATTCCCTACCACTCAATGAGCAATCGCCTTAAGTTCTACCCTCAAATGGATGCACACAGAAGTGTGTTCACTTCTCACCATCTCTAGTGTTATCACTGTGGTCCTGGATGCATCTGATTTGTTCCCCTGGACTCTCGTACTGATTTGGGCCCCTAATACGTGTCTCTGGCTCCATAGTGTATTGCCAGCCCAGACACTAGCGTCCCTGCTAGAAATGTCATCTGCGTAACAGCATGACACCACACAGTGGAAGTGCCTGAGCATAGCTCTGCCCCTCGGTCCAGTATTGCTCCTCGTGGGGTCCTTCCTATCTCTGACACTTGTCACCTGTACTCTGAGGGTGGTTATATTCATTGTCCTACCTACTAGGAATGTTTTCTTATATAGCCTTTATGTCTCTCAGCAACATCAGTAGTAATTATCTCACAAGCACCCCCACAAGACAGACTCTGCCCCCTGTTCTCCCCAAGGCAGCTACTTCCATCCTGTTCTAGCCTCACACTCCTTCATGCTCCCCCTCCTCTCTCACTTCTCAGATGTACTTTTCCATGCAGCAGCTCTCATTTTGTGGTGTGATGTGTAGTTTCCTTATTCATCTTATAGCCTGTCTCCTAGCAGCCAAATGTAAAGTCAGTATTATAGGGATTCTGCCACCCCCCACTGCTATATCACCAATGCTGAGAGCCAACCCAGGCACAGTTGTAAGTATGTGTGGTATAGCGGCCCCAGCGTCTTCCTGTATCCATATCTGCCAAAACCCAGCAATAGCTTTCTGTCATGGCCTAGATGATCTCTGCCCTTTTCCTAGTCACTGGGATCAATAATGTTACTTGTTTGGGTGAATAGCCTTCTACTGACATAATGACTAAACATGCTTACTCCTGAAGCCTGGATCCAGTGTGGCCATTCCGTCATAGCCACACACCATCCTATCTATGAAGTGGTAGGAACTAAGGTGAATAGCATGTAAATGAGGTAGTTATTTTACCTTCACAAGCTCTGACAGGATCGACTGACTACCATCAAGCCCACAGCAGCAAGAACAAGTCCAAGCCACCCAGATTAGCCCCGCCCAGCCCAGCCCACTTGGAGCTTCTTGACTCACACAATTTAATAATAAATGACTGCTATTTCGATCCACTGGCTTTGAGGATGGCTTGTTATGTAACACCACATGCCAGCATACAGGTAAAAACAACATGCAATAAATGATCCTTGAGAAAGACGTAAGTATATAGCATTGATTCACCATCAACCCAAAGAGGTTTATTGGCACACCTGTGTCATGAATGAAACCAATGTGAACCAGCTTTCTTGGCACTGGCCCTTTGTTCTAAATACCGGAGGGATCTGAATAATTGAAGGGCTACTCTAAATACACCGTGCTAGTGACCCACTACTATATGAAGGTTGGTCTACTCTTTCTGATGTTTATTTTGAATTTTCTGTTTTTGGCTCACAAAGTTAGGATTCTCAACAATAACACAAAGTCTCTAGCACTTCTCATATGACTATTATTGTTTTAGATTTCTTCCTAGAGATAAACAAACGGGAGAGTGAACACGGATGGGAGAGGCAGCTTTTCTCTCCTTCATGGGGCGTGCGTGTTTTCTTATTGCTTTCTTTCCCTTTCCCACTCCTCTGCCAAGCTCCACACAGGTGTTCTCTTTCACATCATTAGATTCCCAGTTGCGGGGCCTGAGGAAGGTCCCCACTGTGTCAACTTTCATTTTGTTCTCAAGTGATCAAGAGCCTCAAGAATTCTCTGCCAGGGCCAACGAGATTCGGTAACACTGGGGCTCTGGAGGACAGGGAAAGACATCCAACATGCTCAAACCATGCCTTCTTCTTTTTGTACATTTGTTTTAGCAGTGGCAATGGTTCTGTACCCACCAAAGAGGTTATGTGTGGAATTGATTTTAAAATGGTTCGTGTCAAAGCCCAGTCTCCCACACCCACTTTTCCAGTGACTGTACAGTAGACGTGATGATCAAGAAAATGCTTTGCAGTTGGTATGGTGATCGAACATGGAAACCTAAAATGCTTATGGATTAGTTAAGACTATTCATTCCTGATTCAAAAAGTCATAAAACGGCAGCAGTTGCTTCCAAACATGAGCCAAAAGTTGGCACTGTTCTTGTTAATGTCCACAGTCCAGCTATGGCTTCCTTGGGAGGTCTGCCTGCAAGACATCCATGGACCTCAGAGACACGAGTTGCCTGAGACACAGGGCACAAGTACTCCCTCTGACCTTCACCTGAATTCCACTTTCAACTCACGTGATCACAGTCTCATCCCTCCCCCTTCTTGGGCTGAACACAAACTAGAGCTATCTAGAAAGAAGGAACCTCCATGGAGAATATGCCTTCATAAGATCAGCATTTTCTTGATTAAGGATTGACCTGGTAGAGACCAGTCAGGGATGGGTTGTGCCACCCATGTGCAGGGGTTTCTGGTGGTGTAAAAAAAAATCAGGCAGAACTAGCCTTGAAGAACGAGCCAGGAAGCAATGTATCTCCATGGTCTCTGTTCTGCCTGGAGTTCCTGCCTCGACATCCCCCTCATAGTCCACAGTAAGCTATATAATGAAATAACCCCTTCCCTCCACACATTGCTTTGGGTCCTGGTCTTTATCACAGCAATAGAAAGCCAAATATGACAGCATCTCTTTTTCCTAATAGTGCCTGAGGGTCGCTGACCCAGTGTGTGCTTACACATGTCTGCACTCTCCCTACCTGGATGCAGCAGGGTGCAGGGGAACGTGGAACCTCAACTTGGCTTTTGAAAAGAACACGCTAGTCTGCATCATGCCTCTCTCTCAACTCATTGAGAGGGTACCAATGGGAGCCAATAGAAAGGAAAAGTGATCGGGTCAGAAGGGAGAAGATGAAAGGATGGGGAAAGAGGAGAAGAAAGTCTGTTTGATTGCTTTGGCACATAGAAGGGCCCATCTACCTGAGGAAAGTCTTCACGTTGTACAGTAGGGTTGGAGAGAGAACAAGGCAGGCACAGTGGGCTGGCTTTAATCACACAGCCTACTCGGGCACTAATGTCTTTGTAACTGATTGAATTAAGGATCTCATGCCCTCCCTTTCTCCTCTCTCTCTCTGTCTCTCTCTCTCTCTTACACACACACACACACACACACACACACACACACATCTGCTTACTTACTTGACTGCTTTGGTGTTTCTATTATATAACTCGAATTTACAACTTTGTCACATACACATCATATGTTTCCCAGCATCATGCTACGTGTGTGAGCAAACAGAACCATTCAAAATCCTTCCACTTTACATGCAGAGATCATCAGGTAGCCAAGTTGCTATGAAGGAGTGGGTAGTGGGGTAAAATGTCTGTGAGTAAGTTAGGAAAGCAAGAGGACACATCTCCATATGGTCTAGAATGTGTCCCTCTGACCTCCCCTTCCCACCTACACTCTGCCTCCATCAGCTGTCTGACCTAGCCAGTGACAGATACACAAATGTTCACAGGTCACCCAGGAGAAAAGAGAGATTCTATAATGCTCTATAAGAAGAGCGGCCAACACGTGGCTGTTTCTGATAACCATCATGGATGGCACCAAAGTGGCCAGGGAAGAGGGTACCCACCACAGGCTCCCATTAGCTGGTGAGGGGTGGATCCTAGGACCCATGTATCGAACATAGCTGTCAGAACCCTTCACTTCTTGACCTCATCACCCTGTCTGCTTTGTTGTACCCACCTCAGTTTATAACAACCATGAAGACAGGCAATAAATTGAATCTCACCACTACATCTGGCCTTTTCTTTAAAAAAAAAAAGTAAAGTAGTGTGTGTGTATGTGTGTGTGTACACACGAGTACTTTCTATAAACGTAATCTTTCAAGTACATGAATCCCTCAATGTAAGCTCATCGATTTTCTGCAGGTTTACTGTTATTCCCTGGGGCTGTGAATCTCTACCTCTCCTATGCCCCTTACCCTTATATGGCAGAATAAACAGTAATGGAATCCTTAACTTTTAACTCATTGAATGGGACTCTTGGTTCTTTTGCAGTGAGGAACGGCCACAAAGGTTGGCTCCAGCCCGGGGATCTGCATGGAAGAGCTGTTTGACCGCTTTTGAGGACCTTGGTTAGAGGTGACAGATGTCTTGTCCTTTAGTGGACTTTCTTCCATCTTGCAGCCTGAAACGGGTGATGCTGAAGGGGTGATTTTGCCTCAAGGGCCAACATGGAGGCGACTCTTGGTGAGTTACTCTACCCTTGGGGATGTGGAATTGAGCTCTCATTGGCTTAGCCTGAGTCTCCTACTTCTGCCTATTCATATAAGGAAATAAACTTTTGCCTCATTTATAACAATTTTATATCTCTGTTGTGGCTGAGACATAGTTGTTGTAGTTGACACAGTCTCTAGGTAGCTTAGGTTGTTGCCTGGAACTCATGTAGAGTCTCCCGCCTTAGCCTCCATTGTTCTGAGATCATAAGAATGAATCACCACACCTCTCTATAGCTAAGTGTCGCCTTAAAGGACACACAGTAGCACAACATAGGATTCACAGCCTGGAAGATCCGGCATACTTTGTTTCTAAGAGTGACCCATAGCTGCTCTGATGGGGAGTCCCAAGGCCTCTTACTTGTCTCTCCAGAAGTTGTGACCCCAATGTCCACACACATCTTCAATTCCAGTCTTCACATGATCAAAAAACTGCAACAGAAGAAAAGACAGGCTAATTCATTCCCCTTTTCTGGTCGTTGGTCATTTTCACTCTTCTGCTGTCATACCTAACTCCAAGGATACACTGTTTTGTTGAAGGCCACAAGCCGACTTTTTGGTTGGGTTTTGTAGTTTGAGACAGGGTTTCTCTGTGTAGCCCTGGCTGTCCTAGAACTCACTCTGTAGACCAGGCTAGCACCGAATTCACAGAGATCCACCTGCCTCTGCCTCTTGAGTGCTGGGATTAAAGGCATGCAACACCATCACCCAGTTATAAGCCAATTATTTATCTTCAATTGTTTGTGAGTTAGGCAATGTTTTCATTACTTTGATCATCCTAAGTTTGATCACAACTTTCAAGATTATAAGAAACGGGTAGTAAAAGCATCTTTAGGTTGAAGGTTTTATTTTCCCTTAGCTGGTTCAGGTCTTCAGCAGACGTGGACTGGATATCATGGGGTTATGAGACGTGCACCTCCCATCACAGACCATCTGGATGCCTCCCCTGTCCCCTTGGGTCTTCTGTTCTATTCCCCTTCCAGAAATGCACAGCAGTGCAGTGCTGTCTCTGTGCTCATTACACAGACTCATTGTGAAGTTCTTCATCACACAGCACCTACCCGGCAGTGGATCTCCTCGCTGACGGCTTGCTGCTTCTTATTGGCTCTCTTAACATCAAGAAACTCCACCAGGGGTCGGATGGTTATCCCCTGCACAAAAAGATGGACCCAGATACACAAGTCTTCTCATAAGAAAAAGGTTCAACCACAGTTGATCATCTCCCAAGAATCGCCAACTACCAACAAAAGCTAGCCTGTTGTCAAAAGTTAGATAGTAAACACAAAACTTGGCTATTCCTCTCTTCCTTTCCCCAGGTGTCTTATTTTCAGAAGATCATTTTCGACATAAAGCAGATGTGGAAAATAAATAGAATAAACTGAAAAGTAAGAAACAATGAAGTTCAGTGGTACCAGCTACATATTGTATTACCCAGAGAAAAACTCTCCAGTGAGTCTTTCATTTGCTCTTTTTACTGAAATGGTTTTCACTGAACTGTTTTTGCATGCCTGTCCGGGAGCCTGGACATCAGAACACAGGGATGCCAAAGGACCTTGGCTCTAGGACTTTGGGTCTAAGAGAAGGTCATCTCTGTCACAACACAGTTACATAGTAGGCAGAAGAGGAGTAACAGACAGACACAGGGAAAGAGGGCAGGGAGAGGGCCTAGGAAGCACCCAGCAGGGATCTGGAAAGGTGTGGGCATCATCTGGCAGAGACTCCAGAACAGTGAAGGAGCAGCAACCAGAAACAGTGCAAGGGCAATCTAGGCACACCTAGGAGTTAACTTTGGACATGGAGGAAATCACAAGCTGTTGATTAAACTGGGGGTGGGGGATAAAGGAAACCCCATATTCTGAACAAGGATCTCTGCAAATTTTCATAGTCAACATCTCAGTCAATAATGAAACATTGAAAGCATCCTCCTTAGAGGCACAGAGGTCTTAGAAGTCACTAGGTTCTGCTGTTGGGCAAAGCTTTGCTTATTGTTCTCCAACCAGAGTCAACAGACAAAAGGCAAGGCGTGCTAGCAACAAAGTGGCAAGAATTTGTTGTCAATGGATAGTTTGTATTTTTGTTCTAAACCCTGAGACAATCTCTTCCACATAAAAGAGCAAGAAAGGGACTAGTATAAAATTAAGACACACAACCCATTTTAATAATCCTTATTAAAATCATATAGTATTTTAAAGAGCATAAACAATAATCACATAATAAAAATATTTATTATATTATGTAATACCTCATATTATGACTACATGATGTGTTTGAGTAACTAGTATACACTACCATATAATATGACATATATACTAGGGGAAACTATGTACATATTAAATTCATATATTAGATGAATTCCATGGGTATATATTTATGTATATATATAAAGCCTTATGATACTTGCATGAAACCCGAATGTAGAGAATTGTAAAACTTAACTGAAGGATGTTAGAAAGATTAGAAATTTTAAAATGCCATACTAATTTCCCACCAGCAATGGAGAAGTGTTCCCCTTACTCCATATCCTCTCCAGCATAAGTTGTCGTCAGTGTTTTTTGATCTTGGCCATTCTTAGAGGTGTAAGATGGAATCTCAGAGTTGTTTTGATTTGCATTTCCCTGATGGTTAAGGATGTTGAACCTTTCCATAAGTATCTTTAGGCCATTTGAGATTCTTCTGTTGAGAATTCTCTGTCTAATTCTGTACCCCATTTTTAAATTGGATTATTTGGAATTCTGATGTCTAACTACTTGAGTCTTTATATATTATAAAGGTCAGTCCTCTGTCTGATATGGGCTTGGTGAATGGCTGGGGCAGACTGTGGGGCCACTGGCAGTGGCACCAGGGTTTATCCCTACTGCTTGTACTGGCNAGGTGTAAGATGGAATCTCAGAGTTGTTTTGATTTGCATTTCCCTGATGGTTAAGGATGTTGAACCTTTCCATAAGTATCTTTAGGCCATTTGAGATTCTTCTGTTGAGAATTCTCTGTCTAATTCTGTACCCCATTTTTAAATTGGATTATTTGGAATTCTGATGTCTAACTACTTGAGTCTTTATATATTATAAAGGTCAGTCCTCTGTCTGATATGGGCTTGGTGAATGGCTGGGGCAGACTGTGGGGCCACTGGCAGTGGCACCAGGGTTTATCCCTACTGCTTGTACTGGCTTTGGGGAACCTATTCTCCTTGGATGATACCCTGCTCAGCCTAGATATAATAGGGAGGGCCTTGAACCCTCTTGAAAGCAATGTGCCTGACCCTCTCTGGGGAGTGGATGTAGGGGTAGGTGGAGGGAATGGGAGGAGGGGAAGGAGTGGAAAATGGGATTGGAGAATATACAAAGAAAAAATATAGTTTCTTTCTTAAATAAAATAAAATAAAATAAATTTAAAAGTGCACTTAAAGTTTAAATAGGATACATAGATTACAATGGCATTTTCTTAACTAATATCTATACATAATATTTTAATATATTGGTTAGGATGTGAAACAGAACTTGAGCAATCTTTAATTAACCTGTAACAGCAAAAGCAACCAGATTTTTTTCAAAAAGGAAAATAAAGGGGAACTTGCAGGCACAACACAACCTACCAGCTCTGGTCATATCAGTTATGATATTGGCCCCCAAAGAGGCAGGAAAGGTGTGTGCAGGAGGAGTGCCAGGTCTTTGACTTGGGGTCTATAGCACACATGGGAAAGCTTGTTGTTTTCTTGAAAAGAGGAGGGGTCGTGTTGAGTTGTATTGTCTGCCATTTGATTTCCGTTTCATCTTTCCATCTCTATTTAGATGTTAAGAAAATTTCATAGGGATGAGTTGAGACAAGCTCAGGCTAGCTCAGAACTCACTGTATAGCCCAGGCTGGCCTTGAAATCATATCAGTGCTTCTGCCCCAGCCTCTTAATTGCTGAATTTACACTTGTGAGTCATCACTTTCAGCTTGTCTATTAGTCTTTAAGGATGGTTTAGATAGCATAATACCTTAACACACACATGCACACACACACACACACACACACACACACACCCTCTTCAAGGAAGTCATTACTTTTGTTCCATCAATCCAGCACAAGCATTTTTCTAACACAAGTTTCTTTCTTTCTTTCTTTCTTTCTTTCTTTCTTTCTTTCTTTCTTTCTTTCTTTCTTTTTTCTTTTTTGCTTTCTTAAGTGAAACTTGATTTTAACCAAATTTGATATAAGCCATCTCTCGTGTTCTATTTGTATTTCTGTTTGCCACTTGGAAACAACACAGGTGCTAATAACAGTTTCCCAATCAACACATTCTGGAAATTTTAACGTACGCAAATAAAAGTGAGTGCAGTTGTGATGTTCAGAGATGATCATTCCACTGAGTTCCTTGCCCCATAGAACTGCAGCTCAAAATAAAAACAAGAAAATCAGTGTAATTCTTAACATCGAAAACATTAACATATTCTGGAGACAATAATTGCTATTACATGTGTCTCTTCCCCTTTCATTTAGTCAGTAAATAAAAGGGAATATCCAGAATTTGAAACCACAGTGTGTGAAAGTAGGTATGGACGTGGGCCTGCCCCGTCCTGACATTGGTTTCTAGTAGACTGACAGACTGGAAGTCAATGAACTAAATGACTAAATTGCACTGACCATCTCTAAGAAGCAAGTGTCGATATGCCTGGAATAACTCTAGTTTATAAATGCATAACATATATAAGTTCACAATTAATAAAGAAAATGATGCATCTAATTTATATCACATTCCCTTTAGTACATCTTCATCCCTGGAACTGTCTCATTGTCTTAGCACACTAAGTAGGAGTCATTTGTTAGGCACCGCTTGGTTTCTGTTCCTCTCTCCCTCCTTCCTCAATCATCTATTCTGAGGTAGAGCATGTAACATGTACATGCCGTGTCTGGTTAACCAGGATAATTTATTACCGATCCAAAGCCTTTGGTTTGCAAGGACAGGGGCAGGATACCTCTGATGGGACACCAACTTTATCCCTTTGGAAACTTTCTAATTTGGGTTACCTAGGAAGCAAACTGATAGAACTTCCAAGAGACCTGTTACTAATGGCGGGGGGGGAGAATTAAAAGTAAAAATCCTTTGTTTACCAACAGCATGCCAAAATAAATAGCTGCAAAGGGCAAGCAAACGCTTGCCTGTCATTCAAGTTTGGCACAACAAACACACACAGTGATGTCCTGACTCAGATTCATCTAACAGCAAGGACACGGAGGGTCACTGGGCAGTGAGATTCCCACCTGGTTTTATCTCTGCCTTGCTCCACCGCTCCACCTCTGCTTCAGCCAATGAGAGAAGAAAAGAGAAAAGGCCAATCTGTCGATTGGTTAAAATAAACGTCCATTCACAGGGAAAAGGGAGTTCATCCATGTTGTATTAATAGTGACAAAATGGGGAGGTGGGTGCCTTATATTTCCTTGCTGATTTACCAAGGGTTTCCCTGGAACACGTGGAAGAAACTTTCCATTTATTAAAAACTATCATTGCCTGGCTGAGGAGATGGCTCAGTGGGTAAGAGTGCTCTCGCTACACAAACATAAAGACCAGAATGCAGATCCTTGGATACCGTAGAAAGAGTCAGGCATATGTCCATAAGCACAGTGCTCAGTGGGGAGCTGAGACAGGAGGATTGCTGGGCTTATGCGAAAAACAAGAGGAAGTCTTGGTTCAGTAAGGGACCCTGTCACAAGGTGAAGGGAATAAGACAGTGTGGGTGGGATGATAGAGGGTGGTACCAGAGTCCTCCTCTGGCCTCTGTAAGCATACCTGAAGACATTCTCTCTCTCTCTCTCTCTCTCTCTCTCTCTCTCTCTCTCTCTCTCT
>LOEQ01001260.1:155919-176441 GCA_001685075.1 Bramus lutescens
CACACACACACACACACACACACACAAACACACACACGATATATAATATTTCACACACACACTTTACTCCCATGCATGGACACATACACACAAACATACTCACACCACACATGACACTCATAAAATACTCACATAAACACGAGCCTATCGCTGTCATGACCCTGTTATAGCAATTAAACATAGTGATTTATTTAACAAAAGAAAGCACATTCTAGGATACCCACAATGTTTATACAATAGGGAGCACCATCAATTCAGTTTGGCAGACAATATCAGCAAATATTTATTACTCAGGGCACCATGGGTCCTGAGCATCCAAATCTTCTTGCTTGTACAGAGAGTCTTTTACCAGGGGCATTCCTGAGGGTGTCAGCAATGGGAAATCTTGAGAAACCTAATAACATCACCCTCCAAAGACAGTGATAAATTCCTAATCTCTGCTGTCCTCCTGTAAAGCAGACCATTACATATACGTATGTCCTTCATGGGCCCTTTGTGTCACGTCCATGGATCCAAGGGCTAAGGAAAAATGACACACAGCCACACAATGTTCTGGTTATTGCTTCTACCACAAGTAATAAAGTATCCTGCCTCAAAGCCAGCAGACTGGTGTCTCTACCCACCTGCTTGCTTCACAGTCTGCAGAAGGATGTAAATTACATCACCAACATGCATTGGCAACAGAGAGCTGATGGGTTGCTGCTTTTACAATTAGTTCCTTCACTTCCAGCTGTTGAGCAGATTTATAGAAATTCTTGGGATCTTCTGCATGACTTTAGGGATAACTAAATAATGATTACAGTACCTTATCTTTTTGTTCAAATGGAAGTATACTGAAGGACATCAACTTTTCACTTCTATTATTATTTAGCCTAATATTCCCCATGAAATCGTGAGGTCAAAACTCAATGCCAGATATTGTATTGTGTGTACGTGTGTGTGTGTGTGTGTGTGTGTGTGTGCATACACGCTTGTGTGTATGTTGGGGGCTGCAGACCCCTGGCCCCTTGACTTTCTTTGCCTGCCTCGGACCCTTTGCCTGCTAGAGTGAACTGAGCAAAACAACTTGTTTACCTGTGCCTGCAGCTGCTCTAAGCATGAGACCTTGATGGCAGGAGAATGGGTTCTAATGAGGCCTGCAGCTGAAAGATCCCGAGAGCTGAGGCGTGGCCAGAGCCCTATATAAGCTGCCCAAGCATAATAAAGTTGGCATTCTTGTATCAAGGATGACCTGTGCCCCTGTGTCTCTATCTGTGTGTGTATGATTTTAAATCTCCAGCCTAGTTTCCAGCTCATGTACCATCCCATAGTGCAATAATTCAGGCACTACTGTGTGTGTGTGTATATATATACATATACACATATATATACATATATATATACACATATATATCCCTACAACACTTGAGAGGGAAGTCACTTACATAAAATGAGGTCAAGATTGACTCTAACCAAGCCTCGTTTTTTGTTCTATACCACACAGTTTTAATTTGTAATATAATTTTAAACCATGAGCAACAGGTCATGTTGTACATAAGTAATATTACTGGTTTTATTGAAAGGAAATGACCTCAGATGTCTAGAAATCAAGATTGTTCACTCATTTGCTATTCCATAAGTAATGCTACATTCAATGGCATGATAATGTGCTGCTCAAATTAGCAACATGATTTAAGCAATGCTTAAATTAGCATAACAACTTATGATAAATAACAAATCATGTCACATGTAACCTATTTTTGAAGGCAGTCATAACTTGATATATCGGACTGAAGAATTTATCCTTCAAGAAATTATGTAGTAAGGAGAGGGAATTTAATCTTTAAATTCAATAATGGGGGCTACTGGGGAGATGGCTCAATGGATAAGAGCACTCACTGGCAGCTCTTGCAGAAGACCCAGGTTTCATTCCCAGCATTCACATGGCATCTCATCATTGCCTGCCTATAACTCAAGTTCCAGGGGATTTGCTGCCCTCTTCTGTCCTGTGAGAATACCATGAATGCATATATGTGGTACACACACACATGCTTATACACAACTAGATTATTTTTAAAATTGAGTAACAGTTTCAGGAACATCAAAGCTGTCATTTGGAGAATAGGTGCCTTACTTGAAAGGCACAATTTTATGCATGGACTTGTAACTAGGTACTCTATGGTGGCACGTGTCTTTATTTCCAGCACTCAGGAGACAGAGGCAGGCAGATCTCTGTGAGTTTGAGGCCAAGTTTGTCTACAAAGTGAGTTCTAGGACAGCCAGAGCTGCTACATTTCTCAAAAAAACCAAAAGATTTCTCTCTAGGTTTATTTAACTGATCTATTCTGATTAAAAAAAAATCTTTCTTTTTGAAGGATGTGGGTGTAAACTTGCATGTACATGCATGGGCATGTGTGTGTTTATAGTGTCTAGAGAACAGTGATGAGAGCAGTATGGGAAGGAGAGGGAAGTCATAGTCAATTGGCAAGCACACGGGAACAGAAAGGGAACACGAGTAGAAAGCGGAGAACAATGGTCACTCCTTTCCTATGACCGTCAGGATGAACTTGACCAAGTAGTCCTTTAGTTTATAATGGGAAAGACTGGCCTCAGTGCACTAGCATAGCCTAAATACTGAGCCCTAGATGCATCTTCAATAGAGGGTTAGTTCACTCAATGTGTTCACCATACTCAAAGCAGCCAATGCAAGGCTCCTCCTGTCTGTCTGTCCCTGAGTCCCTTCTTCACCATTAGGACCTTTACACACACCTTTCCCTCATGCACAAGCACCTGTATCACTCTCCTTGCTTCTGCTTTTGTCTCTTGCATTTCACTCTCCTATCAAAGATCCAGTGATATCTGCTCAAAGCCTGCCATTCTCCTGCTACAGAGCTTCTCAATCCCTTTCAGTAAAAAGCAGAATCTACCTGAGTTTTCTGAACTCGGCAGTGTGTGCCTTCATCTCCCTGCTCCAGTGTGGTCATCTGGAACATCACTCCTGTTCTGAATACTTTCTGTTTTAGGATTGAGTGTCAGCTCTCCCTTCTACCTTGAATGTCATTTGACCAGATGCCAGCTGGTTTCACATCTTTCATACCTTAGATTCACCAACCATCCTTCAGACCTTAGATTCATCATTACTTCCACAAAGGACCTTGCTAATCTTACATTTCTGTGGCCAAAATTATCTATCCAAGGTGTCTTAAGTTATGCATGTTTACTGTAGCGTCATTGACAATAGCCTAAGGTATAGAATATGAAAGCCCAGAGCAGTGCTGTTCAACACAGCATGTTGCCTGAGGGTGTTGATGACCTGTAGATGATTAGCTGCAAGTCAGCAAAGAGATAAATTTAGATTATTTAGATTCCCACTTCCAAATTGTTCCAAGCCAAAAGAGCAAGTTTGTCTGTGATACTAAATATCAAATATTCATACACATTGTACGTGTCCTTAATCCTCAGGAGACAGAGCTCTTGAATATGAGATCTGCCTTGCCTACAAACTGAGTTCTAGGCCAGCCAATGCAGTGAGACCTTGTCTCAACAAATAGAACAAAACAAAGTGAGCAGAAAGGCATGTAATGTAGGTAATTGATAATTTACTTTTATTTCTTGATTGAGTCTGAACCCAAAATAAGTCAAAATTATTACTCATAACTCTGTATTCAAGTGTTAATATGAATCATCTATACATGCATTCTATGACTAATGGTATTTATTTTAATACTTTTTTCATATATAATGTTCTAGCCATAGATATGTATTTTTATGTTCGATAAGACTAGTGACTAAAAACTATTAAAATTGTATGAAGTGTCATGTCCTATCTTTAATTAATGTCTTTCTATGAAATAACACCAATTTTACTCAATAATTGCACCAAGCCCATGATGCCTAGGGCAGAGAACTGACTTTGTACTATAGGCACTTGAGAAGTTGTACTGGGGATTGTGGTCCTCTCCCAGTGACCTAGTTCCTCATCCCACTAGGATGATACAATTCTATTTTTGTGTCTGGTACTCTGAGATGACAGTATCTGTTCTGCTAGGAGTGGCCTCTTGGTACTGCACGCTGTGCAGCTAAGAGGGCCTAAGGTGACATCCAGGTAATCAGCAGGGCTTGGAAGAAGATGAAAATCCCTACCCCTTCCTGGTCTATATTCACATGTATTCTGCCCTAGGACACAGTGGGAGGTGAAAATCCAAGATAAAATTGCTTTGAGTCACATTTCATCCCAAAATGTGTGAGGAGCAACTTGAATGGCCTGTTGCAAATGTTCCATATACTGAAGAGAAAAGATGAAGTCAAAGAAACATTCCTCCCGTCAGTACACAGAGGATGTGTGGTGTCCCCCAAGTTTAAGGAGGTGATTCAAGTCAATACGAGTCTTAATATGTATGACAACTGTAATTGAAATGAAAGGGTCACACTTGTGTCATGTGACCCACAACAGGCCATACATACTACAGCTGAGAAGGTCTATCAGTGATGTCATTTAGCCCTTGTAAGTCCAGAACAGAAAGCATCCCTCATCTGTGTGTGGTGATATGGGGCCCAATGGAATTACTGGACTGCCAGTTGTCTGAATGCATGCCCCATCTAGCTATGTATGGCACAGAACATTTGAGAACAATAGCGACCACATTACTCAACCTCTGGCAGATGCTCCAGAGGATTCCATTGTTATCAATGGAGGTGACAGCTCCATGGATGCTCTTGTCTCTGAAGATCTCTCAGTGAGACAAATAGCAAGGTAGACAGTGATACTGATGACCTTGATTCTGCGTAGGTCCAAGCCAATGTGTTCTGGTGTCTTAACAAAAAGACTTTCAAGAAACTTCACATTAAAATAGGCTACATCAATTTGGGTGTGTAAGTGGGTAACAATGGAAGGGCACCGGCATTATAAAGGTGTTGATGACAAAGACTGGAAGGAAAAGTGACATCTCTCAACCTGGTGGGATGGTGGGATTTGTGAGTATCCTGAGTGCCCATGCCCAGGATTCCACAAAGTCTGCTGTCCTAACATTGGGAGATCCTGTCACAAGCAAAGCTGAGCTGTCTGATCAAGAGTCAATTAAAGAATCTACACAGAATGCAGTGCTGAGTCTATTTCACCCCTGGCTTTCATGCTGAGTTTCATCTCATGGTAAAGGTCCATCTGGTGCTGATAGATTTCACCAAACTATTTAACTGCAGTTTCTGGGCCTTACTTTCCTATCTGAAAACCAGAGATAGCGAGCTCCTGGAGTTATGTGGCAGAGAAGAGTTCTGACAGCTAAAGGGACAAATACTCGAGATGACACTTTGGGTAAGCTATTGAGGAAACCCTTGGAGATGGTATGCAAAATGACCGTCCTGTTCCCTGTCAAGGCCCTTAAGGTCAGGTTGCCTCAGGGCTCAATCTTGGTACCTTTCTATTTCTTCAATGTGCATGTTCATGCTCTAGACAATCCATCCTGCTCCATGACTTCAGGCACCACTGGGCTGAGGACTGGCCTCTTGACTGAACTTGAGCTCTTAGTACCTGCCCAACCAGCGCCTGCACTTGTAAGTCCCACAGACCTCCCTAGTCCAACAGCTTGTAATTGAACTGCCCACCTCCAGTACCTGGATCACAACTTCTGCTTCCCACTTGAGGGTAAGGCCATTCTTCTCCTCACTCAGGCACCAGCCCTGGGTGCCAATGACATCCCCATTTTCCCACAGGCATGTCACCTTCTGATAGACCCTGCCAGTGCCATGTTCAGAAAGTACAACAGGATCTTTCCTCTCTTCCAGCCACCGTCGGAGCCAGTATTCAGCTTTCCTTGGCCTCTATTTTATGTCCCCTTTCCTTGTAGAGAGTGAAGCTCCTTATATGGTTCTTCATAACCCTACATAATACAGGCCTCCAACATAGCCTGTTACTCTTGCCCACCCTATACTCTGGCCAAGAACATTCTGCATCCAGGAAACAAGATCTTCCTCGGCACATGTGCTGGAATGTCCTCCATCTTGGTTAAAGCCTCCACCCCTGCAGGCCTCTGCTCAAACGTCATAGTCCCCACTTTTCCCTTCTACGAGCATCAGTTGAGCGTTGTCACCTACCCACTGTTTATGTCACCCTCTTCGCTCCTGATCCCTGTCTTATTTATTATATAGCATCTTCCACCTCTAAGTATATCCCATACTTTACTACTATCAAGTTTCTCTCCTAGCATATACCACCCTCCCCTCATCCCTGGCAGAAATGGAAGTACTGCAGAGGCAGGAATCTATTCTTATATTTTGCTATTTAATTTGGACAGCACTGCAGGTCACAGAGCACGAGACAAATAAATATTTGTTGAACGACTATGCACAAACTATAATCTCCTGGGAGCTGGTGTATTGACTAACTTGCAAAGTTGGACCAACCCTGCTTACTGCTTCCCCACAGTATGCTGGATTCACTGTTCCCCTGCTCCAGGCAAAGTACTGTCAAAAGCCAAGTACTGTCAAAAGCCAACTTCTGTCAAAGAGCTGCTGGAAGGACATGGCTCACAACCAGCACTTAACAAGTACGTTTACCAGGTAGGAGAGCAACGCAAATGACAAGGATTAGGGCTGGGGCATGCACTTTGTCAGTTTCCAGCAGTAAACACCAATCCCTGAGGTGAGTTTCCTTAAATAACTGTTTCCTCTCTGGGGGCCAAGTGACCAAATTGGACTCTTGTAATGTCCTACACAATCTAACACGTGAATCCAAACAGGAAGTATCATGTTCCTTGTTCAAGTGACTCCCAGAGCTTCAACACACCTATACCACTTTGCCTCCGCCACCAGCATTCACTTGGGTAACCAGAAAGTGCTTGTCTCCTGAGGAAGGAGGGAGAGACTCTTCTAGAAGAAATAGCTAGCTACACTCACCAGGATGAAGACTGTGAAGAATATAACCACAATGGCAGCCGTGATGAAGAGCTTCTTCCGGGGAAACACAGTAGCAGGGAGGAGGAACACCAGCGAGAAGCAGATGGCACCTCGGAGCCCTCCGTAGGCAATGATGAACTGGTCCTTGAAGGTCAGAGGAATGGTCCGGAACCAGTTAATCACTTGAGTCAGCACAAAGACACCTACGGACAAAGAGAGACCCAGAGAAATCAGACTGTGTGAGTATGGACAGGGACAGACCAGGGATTCTGAGTCTCCCAGTCTCTATGAGTGCTCAAAGTGTGCACCCCATCCTGTAAATCCTGGGGCCTCCTGGGTTCTTGGACTCTCATCATTTCAGGATAACGTGCTTCTACCCATCAGAATTAGAGACATAAAGAGAGACTCAGTTTATCTACAGTAAGAGCCTTGAGAGAATATATAAGCACAAGGTCAAAGGGAAAGAGAAAATGAAATAGGGATGGGAAAAGAACAAGAAGAGGAAGAAAAGAACTCAGTGGAAACAGAACAAGAAAGAAGAGGGGAGCAGGGAGGAGATGAGGAAGAAGAAGAAATGAAAACCAAGAGGCAGTCAGAGCAGAAAGAAGTCCCACTGGGTCACTGCCACCGACTGTTCATTGAGCCAAGGACTGCTCCTTACCCAGTGCCCGCCAGATCAAACAGAAGGCCAGCGTGAAGCAGACGAAAGCCCAGTTCCACTCGTGGTTCTTCCCGACGGTGGACACGCCCATGAAGATGAAGATCAAGGTCTCGCTCACGCTGCTCAGCATCTTCATGAAGTACTTGATGGTCGTGTAGGACTTCTGGGACACGTTCTCCTCCACATACTTATTCATTGTCATGGCACACGCCGTGATTCTAGAAGGGAGATGTAGCTTAGATGTAGACACAGCCTCAACATCAGTCAGAATACCAGGGTCAGCCCCTAAGCGTAAAACAACCCCTCTGCTGGCTGCTTTCCCAGAGCCCTAAATAATCCATGACCTTCTGCTCATCTCCTGACATCCAAATTCTCTGAACAACCCATGATCACCATCACCATCAGCCCTCCTTTGAGCACCCAAACTTTAAAAGTTCAAAATAATTTGAAACCCACTATCATCTTACAAAAGCTACTCTCTTACTTGTATAGACTTCATTCCAACATTACATTAGAAACCTTGAACTACAACACAAAATCCCACTGTCTCGGGTTGCACTGGGCTTCTTCCCTGCTATTCTTCCTCTCCATATAATGGACGTCATTTCAACTAGTCTGTGGTGTCTACTTCTATGAAATTCAAAATAGGCTCCAAGAATTCCTAAGTAAAGGGAGTTTCTGTTTATTTTCTCTAGCATCTTGCTCACAACTTTGGAGCCACTGTGCCCTTTGCACCCGCTCTTGTGGTAGCTGTTCTGACACAGCATCTTTCACATGCTGGCAAGGTGGGCACTCGCTTTCCCCCCTGCGCTTCCTCTTCTCACTCCACCGGGCACACAGCTTATACCCCGACTGCCTGTCACAGGCAAAGCATTCCATGTTTTTGACTACCCCCTGCTCACAGGTACAGAAGTTCCTATCAGTCCAGGATATCACCCCCCAATCAACTCGAATGCCATCCATAGATGGAAATGTAATGTGGTACAGGTGACAAGCACATACCAAGTCCTCTATGAAGAGGTACAGTGTCTGCACAATGCCAAAGGACTTCCTTGTGAGAATGAGCTGAAGGCAAAAATAAAATGAGGGGGCTCTAGTGAGCTACCTCAGCTCCCACTGAGTGATAGCCAAGCAATAAAGCAAGTTCCAGTCATGGTGATTCAAGTCCAGAGCCACACCAACATGGCATGCATGACCCACGGCCTGGCCAGTAGGCTTCCTTAACCCAAGAATATGACATGGGACAGTTGAATAATGCAAAGCTCAAATTCTCTGAGATCAGAGCCAGCAGGTAGTCACAAGCCTGTGCCCTTGCAACAAACAGACACATTCCTCACATAAACGGTTTTATGTTGTTTTTCTATTAAAACAAAACAGACGTGCCACCTATGCAAGGAGTCTGCATTTAGACACAATGTCACCACCACCGCTAGAACAAGGAAGTGTTTCTTTTAGATTTATATGGGTGAAGAACATATAATTCATGCGATTTCCAAAAGAAAGGGTAGCCTTTTAAATGAGCCAATAAAAACGAGCAGCCAGAAACATGGCAAAGCCTGTGCATAGCTGAGGGCTTATACAATACAGGCTCGTGTTTGGAGAGCCTTTCCTGGGAGCCAGGGACTAAGCAAACACTATGTAGGGGCTGGGTCAGCTAATCCTCATAACCTGTTTATGAGGCAGGTTCTATTATCGCCTCCACTTTCGTACATGGGAGAACAAAGGTAGACTCAGCATCTCACAGCTAGTAAACAATGGTGCCCAAGTGCTTAACAAGGGACTCTGATGCAAGCCAGTGCTGTTTAGACCTGACCCTCACTTCTGAGAATTTCTTAGTGAGCCCAGTGGTCTTGTGGGAGAGAAAGCTTCCACTACTCATCAGGCTCTGACTCCTCTCCTCTCAAGACTAAGGCTATCTGTATTTCTGGATTGGTTTCCTGGGTCTACTGTAAGAAATTAGGGCTTCACAGTTCATTTGATCATCTCACTTCCATATGTCAAAATCAAAAATAATTTTAACTCAGCTAAAAAAAATATCATGACGTTGATTGAGCTGTGCTCCTTCTGGAAGCTTCCAAGGAGAATCTGCCCCTTTTTTTTTCTGCTCTACCTTCTAGAGGCTGCTTAAAATCTTTGGTTTGTGGCCACATCACTCTGTGTCTAACATTCCTGATGGTGATAATGATAACTCCCTTTCATAAGGGTTCTGTGATTCCCCTACACCCTTTTGATTGTTATTATTGCAATCTCCCCATCTCAAGAACCTACTTCAATCTCATTTGCTATCTCCTGTTTGTCATACAATGTAAGTTATTAGCAAGTTCTATGAATCAGGATGTAGAAGTTTTTGAGTACCTACCTCTCAGAGATCCAGATATTTTCACACTTTGGCTTCATATGGCCAGAGTAGCTGGGGATGGAATCGCAGGCTTTTGCGGTCTCACCCCTGAGCTTCCTAGGTAGCACGCCCTTCAGTTGTCATTCCCACACTGACAGCCTCATAAGTTGTTTAGGCTGGCTTTGAATTTTCTCTAGGGCATGGGCCAGCCTGGGATTTGCAATCCTCCTGCCTCAGCCTCTGGGTTCCTGGATTTAGAGGTCTGCACTACCAGGCTTAGCTTACTTAAATTTTTAAAGTCAAAGTTTCAGAAATTGAGATTCCCTCGTACAAAATAATGAGGCAAAGGTGACACTGAAATTATGAATTTTGTGGATCACAGCCTTTTACAGGAGAAAGAGGTTCAGGAATGAGAACAGCTGAGCTTCTCTTCAAGGTCAAAAATAGAAAATTTGGATATAATTGACAATGGCCATGTTAGTTCTTAAAACATTCTAATCCTATGGGCAGGATGTTTCAAGATCAATATGTTTAAATATATAGACAAATGTGGAGAATAATAAATAGCAAGTGCTCGTTACTCAACCTCCCTCAGTAATGTTTGTTTTTAAAGGGAAGCACCACCCACTATCAGATTGAAGCTCTGTGCTTCTTCAACCCATGCTCCATTCCATCTCTTCTTGGCTTCTAAAGTTTTCAGTGATCATTTGAGAAAAATTTTTGCAAGACTAGAACAGTGCTGTGTAAATGTGCTACCCACCTCTCCCCAAACATGATCTCCTTAGCACATAAAGAAGGCAAAAATTAATATTTAGTTCATGATAGGAAGCAACTTAACAAACACCAGTCATTCAGATATGATTGAAAATTGTAGTCTTGGCATAGGAATGACAAGTGGATTATTTTCTGTTATGCTACATCACTCACATGACCAGGAGAGATGTCCATGCTGGCCGGACCCTGGTAGTAATGGAGTGGTTTATCTCCCAACATCACTTCATGAGGAGGAACACACTGAGGGATTACTATAGACTTGGCACCCAGAAGCACCTTGCTTGGGTAGCACCTGTTCATCTATAGTGATGATGTATTGGACCAAAGTTTCCAAATATTGCCATTCTGGTCTACCATGGAAACTCAATATCCATGGTTACTCAATCAGCCACTGGAGGGTGCTTCCTCACCATGTTGACTTTGCTGTTCTGGTGTGACTGAAGACCAAACCCTGTCACAAGCAGAAAGCTCACAAAGATTCAAAGCCACAGATGAGCTACTCTCTTAGGGAGGCAAAAGGAAGCAGTGTCACGTGAACTGAAAAGAATAGAACCTCCCGGGACCCTCCTGGCTGGTTACATGACAGAGAGGACAGAGATGCAAATTCTGAGCTGTGGTCTATGAAGATGAAAGCAAGGAGGGCACTGTTTCAGCCTCCAACAGCTCCTAGTCTAGGGGGAGAAAGGGTCATGACGAGATCACTGCTCTACAACACTGTGGGAGCTAGACACAGGATCAAAAAGGGTGTAGTGGCAGTGTCTTCTAGACCTGAGGCCATGACACTCATGAACTCATAGGAGCTGTAATCTCCTACACAAGGACTGCTCAAGAGCAAGCCAATCAATAATCCAGCATGGAGTGGGAGGAGCTCATGAGAAGTTGATGGCTTCTGGGGAAGAGAGAGTCTATTTTCTTCGGAGATTTAGTCCCTGGTAGGTTGCTCTTGCCCCAGTGGGTGGCCCTACATCCATGTGTTTGGTCTAGGTTGTTCTCTAGGTTATTTTTTTTTTAAGAAAAAGAAGAGGACATGAAGTTGGGAGGAGAAGATGATGTTAGGGGCTTCAAAAGGAGTTGGAAGAGATTTGTGAGGGTAGATATGATTAGAATATACTGCGTAAATATATGAAATTCTTAAAGGATAAATAAAGGCTGTGTTAAATGTTTGTGGAATTAATTGTTAGTTATTCCACAGAAAAGGGTGCATTTGTACAAATGTTTAGTCAGTAAGAGGCTATTGAGAACGAAAATGGGAAGAAAGCAGAGCTTCCCTTCAGCACCTGCAATGGTGCATTGTGAAGAGCCCCCATGACAATAAATGTGATGCTTGAGTCCCTTACATATTGACAGTATTCGAACACAACCTAAACACTCCACCTTGTACATTCTGAACTATATATGGATAATTTACAGTGCCTAATACTAATACTATAACCATTGTGGAAGTGACCATCACCCTCTCTTTCCCATGGAGTTGTACCAAGAAAAAGCCTGCACTCCCTCAGCATGGATGCCCCTCTCTTACAAACACTGCCCACACACAATTGGTAGAATTCACAGAAGAACTCACAGACAGATAGATTAGTGCAATGTAAGAAAAGCAGGTGGGCATGCACAGAAGTTGGAAAGAACAAGGCATGCTCAGGAAACTACAAGAATATTCTGGTAGCCAGAGTAGAGAGGAATGATAGCATTAAAAGATCACTAAAGGTGTCCAGGGTCAGAAAATGATAGTTATACATAACAATCAAGAGCTTCTCCTGGAGGGGGAGGGAGANAAATCTTTAATAAAAATAAAAAAGAGCTTCTCCTGAATTCTGTAGGCAGGGTAGGAGGTTGGGCTTGATATACTTGGCTGTAACTTTATCCAGTCTCTGTCATCTCAGTCCCTATCTCTATTTCTCCTATGTCCACGAGGAACAAGAAAAGTATCCACTGATTTGTATATGACGATCATATCTTTAATGCATCTTGACTCAGTTTCTCTATGAACATACTCTTGATAGGAATGGTACTTTGATATGAACAAAATCCTACTCTAGGAAAAAACCTCTAGAGGGGCGTCACGTGGGTGCAGAGGACAGATTTGGAAGGGCACAAGCCAAACCAATGCAGATAATTTGTTTCCTTCCATAGCTTGTCATTTCACTTTCAAAGCCTGCTCCCACACCTGGCCTACGTAACAAACCAAAACATGGACATGTTTTGACAGGTGTTAGGTTTCGCTGCGTGAGACCACATAGAGGTCAGACATACTGCTTTGTGATCATCTTGCCTCACTTTAACATAGATGTATGGTGATTATTGCCAATTTAGAGATGGAAAAGTAAAATCACTGTAATTAGTGGGTTTTGCATTCAGCAGCAATTGAGGCTTTCTTCATCCTCATATTGCTTAAAATATAGCAGAGGCAAAGATCAGGCTACCTAATACTCCTTCAACAAAGTCTTCAAGGATAAGACAAAGTTTTTCCTTAAATGATCTGTCATTTGACTATCTGTGAATAGAAAATTCTTCCAATGATTCCCGTCTTCCATAGGAGGCCTTGACTCCAGTATAGCATCCCATGAAGCTGACCTTCTGTAGACTGCATTTCCTTCTATCAGAATGTATACTTTAAGAGAGTATAGGTTCATATTACTCTCGGCATAGCATGGTTCTGTACCTGAATTGCTGCCACATTCAGGTTCTTTGACTAGATGGCTCAATCTTTAAAACCAAAGGGACCCAGCATTAGAATGGAAAGCAGGAGGTGGAGTCAGATTTCTGGTTGTAAAGATATGTAAGCGCACACATATATACATATTATAAAGATATATATATATATATAGTTTTTGTACAGACATGCACAGACATGCTTTCTGTGTATATTTATAGAGGACATACTTACTATTTATATGTTTATAAATTAAATACCTTTAAAATACAGTGATCAATTTTCAAAATTCAATTCTGACATTAGCATTAGGAGGATGTCTTACTTAGGGACTTTATTGCTGTGAAGAGACACCATGACCACAGCAACTTTTATAATGAAAACATTTATTTGGGGTGGCTCCCTTACAGTTTCAGAGGTTCAGTCCATCATCATCATGGTGCAGAACATGGCAGCGTGAAGGCAAACATGGTGCTAGAATAGTAGCTGAGAGTCCTCCATACTACAGGCAACAGGAAGTCAACTGAGACACTGGGTGATACCCTGAGCATAGGTAACCTTAAAGCCCACCCTCACAGTGACACACTTCCTCCAACAAAGCCATACTCCTAATAGTGTGACTCCCTCATGGGGGCCAATTACATTCAAACCACCGCAGAGGGTCTCCCTAGAATTGGAGCTGCTTTGTCATATACTGGGTGCTAGGTCATTGCACAATTCACTTGCTCTCACTACTAATCTGCATATGCTGCTAAAATGTGGCAATAAAATCACAGGAACAACACAAACAAATCCTATACTTTCAATGAAAACTTTACCAAAATGAAGGCGTACTCAGAGTCCAGTCTTGCAATGATGAAGCCCCATTCAGAAGCTCTCTCTGTATTGATTAAATCCAGGTCTTATGGTGACTCTGGGCTCAGTGCATGTTCTCAGAAAAAAAAAAAGCTCACTTGTGTGAAGTAAATTTATTATTCCAGAGTGTGAATTAACTAGTCATTTGTCTCTTCCAGGAAACCCAATAACCAAAAGAAAGTGGGTTTGACATATTATCAAATGCAAATGAAAATTGTTTTCAGAGGAAGTCACAAGCATAAAGACTGAATGACCTTTTGTAAAACACGAAAAATGAAATAAATGGTCTTAACTACTGTAAATGGTGGGCTACTCCTACCATAACCTTGTCCTCCTTCATAGCCCCCCCCTTCATTTTTTACTTTACCTTTTATAATTCCAAGAATGTTTGCATATCCCCCATCGGCACCTGGTGCAGATGTGGTTTCACACAATGGGATCAGACAAAGGGTCATAAGTCATTGCCTACATTGTGATGAGCGACAAGGAATCGCAGATTCATGGAGTCCAGTGGCTCTAGCTGAAGAGCGCTGAGTAAGACTACAAAGAGCCTGAAGGATTAGGTCTGCTCTTAACAAAGAAATTAAAGTAGATTCCACCACATGGGCATGGTGGAGAGAACCCCCATACATCACTGGGCATGGAACCTGACCCCATACCACCCTTGTACTGATGTACAAATTATTTTCAAGGTTGCTGTGTGTCCTGGGAATGCAAGTTCAAATGGTTGCTTTATGAAGTTTCTTATGGTGTACGGCATGTGTATTAGAACATTCTGTCTGTGAACCAAGGAATTTGTGGAAATCCTTGGAAAGATGCAAATCCCTTGCTTCATCTGAGAAAATTCGGGTGTCTACACAAAAGGGTCGTTCTGAGTAATTTCTAAATGCACCAAAGTCATAAGGGAGTAAGTGGGACAGAGCCTGAGGGATCACGAAGTAGAAACGCATGGGACTCGCGGTGAATCATCTTACTTCAAGCTTTATTAGAGGGGGACCAGGGGCTATCACAGGATCTGAGGGCTACTGTGTTCTAATTGTGTTTTTCAGCTATTCTCCCTCCCCCGGTCTCCAACCAAGCACCTTCCTGCTGCTGCCAGCCGCACATCCTCTCCTGAGAAGGATTCCTTAGCCCTGGAGGCAGCTGGCCAAGTCAGGGCTGTGACCTCTGGCTTTTATCCCACAGAACCTTTAGTTAGACTGTCAATTGCATGCAAAACAGTGGCATAAAAGAGATCTGGACATCTGCTGCTGTACTCATTATATACAGAGTGACACAGGTGGATCAAGCCCCAGGTGAGTCCCAGACACCTGCCTGGCAGATGGGAGAGTCGACTTTGCTCTTCTCCCCAGAATTCAAGTCCATGGAGACCCCACAACATCTCATCCTGCAGGCTTTCATTAGTCTTTCCCAATCCTCTCCAAATGCTCTTCTTTTTATCAAGAAGATCTCACTGAAAAGCATCATCATTTCTATCCTATTTTTGAAAAGGTGATTTCTCCTCCTGATAAACATGGAATCATAGTTTGGGTTGCTGTCTCAGTCTTAGCTGACTGGCAAATCAGTGCTTTCTACTCACAACAGGCTTGGTTTTTCCTGAAACAGGGATGGTCCATAGAGCTCGATTCAGTCACTTCTCCAAACTGGTGGGCCAGCCACTGTCCTTCCTCTGAAACGTTTCCTAATATGAACAGGTTGGATAGATATCGCTCACTCTCCAGCAGCTGGGCTGCAGATACATAAAACCCAATAGCTATGTAAGCTTTTCCTTGTGCCTGACCATGGCACAAATGAAGGCAGCATTGACAAAGAGGTTTTAATGAACATGGGGAGTCCTTGCTGTCATGTCCCCAATGATTTGCTTCTGTCCTTGTTGGGAGTCTGTTTATTCAGAGAATCCAGCGATCCTTCTTCTTCGGTTTGTTTCTGCTCCTCTTATTCACACAGCTTTGCTCTCCTCTTTGGACTGAACACCTGGCTACAAGGGTACTGGATGACTCAACTTATCTCAAATAGCTAGGGATTAAGTGTGAGGACACGTGGGAAGGCAGGCTCGGCCACTTGGCCAGACCTTTGGGGAACACTGAAAACTCAGAGCTTTGATCGAGGCAAAGGGAAAGTGGAGGAACAGAGAAAGAGGGGTTAGAGGAGTATTTTGGCACACAGAGGAGCTTCACATGGCTGTTCCTCACCGGGGAATACAGCCCGAGCTCAGAGTCCCCCAGGCCATGACCTCTCTGTGCAGAGAATAAATGAGACGCAAACCAAGGCCTTTAAAATCAAGGTGAGGTAATCGCCTTCAGGTGCCCAATAGGTCACTAGAAGAGCAGGCCTGGACTCTCTGATAGATGGGTGTCTATCAGTAGAAACAAGAGATACACAGCTTAGAAGGAAAATATGTTGATTTGGGCCCAGGGATTTGTACAGGTCACCTGGCCCTCTTGCTTTGGGCCTTTGGGAAAGTATGTCAGTGTGTGTCTAAGCAGCTGCCTTGCGGCGGCCGGGAAATGCCAGGAGGCATGTGTCCCAGTGTCCCCTTTAGGAGCTCTCCACCCCCCTCTCAGAATTTCCTTCCATTCAGCCATGCCTACAGAAGATCGTAACACCTCCTATAGGATGGTAACAGTCTTTAGTTCATAGGTTTTAGGGAGTCATTTGGGATTCTGACCCTAACACTCTTGCATTTGAATTCCTTACTCTAAGTCAGGGGTTCTCAACCTGTTGGTCACGACCCCTTGGGGGTTAAATGACTCTTTCACAGGGGTTGCCTAAGACCATTGGAAATATCAGCTATTTACATGCTAATTCATAACAGCAGTAAAACTACAGTTATAAAGTAGCAGCTTTATTCATTATTCATGACTATGGTTGAGGGTTCACCACAACATGAGGAACTATATTAAAGAGTCACAGCATTGGGAAGACTGAGAAACCACTGCTCTGTGTTGTTTAGGGTCTGACAACTAAATCATAAAATAATTTGCATTTTTCTATGGTTTAAATTGTTTACTTGGAGTCAAGTGATCAATACGAGATAAAATTAAATATCATTCTAGGACGTTCTAGTGAGAAAGTAGATGTGCACTTCATTATCAATTTCCTAAAAAATAAAAATAAAAAACCTTTGGAAAGAAAAGATAATTGTTCCTTAACAACAAATCAATAAATTTTACATATGATTCATTATATTGTTTCACACTTTGGATTTTCTATATGAATAGAAAGCAATGTTATTTTCTTTAATTCAGTGTTCATGACACATAAGACAATGGTGACATCACACATATTTTCTTCTCAAAGGATGCAAAGAACAGTCAAGAAACCATGCAAAATTAGTGATGACAACACTATTCAGTTACACAGATATCACTGTTCTTCAAAGAGAGGAGGCAGAATCAGTTCTTGATTTAAGTTTGCTGAATTTTGTCATTTTAACTTAGCAGGCAAATGTCCCTACGTTGTTTTTGTTTTTGTTTCTTTTTTTTCACTGTGGAATTCCCAGTCACACTCTAAACCTGCCCTGGTGTCAACACTGAAGGAGCCCAGAGGTGTCACCAGACCTTGCCAGGAAAACCCTGTTGTAGACAAACGTCGCCACAGGACTGCAATGTACTGATTTTCGTAAGTCAGCCAAGCATGGCATTTATTGACTTCATCCTACTGGCGAATTAACTTGGGTTTGGATGGTGAAGCCATCATCCACTGGCACAGCCTCCTGCGGAATCAGAAGTATGGTTGGGGGGAAGGAAGACCTGCTATCAGCTTTGAAATCCAGCCTTGAGTCTCCTTGGCAATAAAACCATCTAGAAAGTAAGTGGAGAGAAGAATGGCTTGTCTTTGGTTTTAGCTTTTGACATAGGATCTGAAAACTCTGTAGCCCAGGCTGGCCTCCAGCTCACAGAAATAAGAGGCACATGCGCCCACGTCCATAAGCAACTGAAACTAATGTTCTTAATATTGTTTCATCTCTAAGAAGATGAGGCAACACGGTGTATTTTTAATATTGAAAGCTATGTGACTTTATGACTTTATTTCAAACAAATAGGTGCTAGCCCAGACTACAGACTTTGCTATGTTTTGCTTATCCTTACAGGAGTCACAGATTCCCCAGAGACAGCTCCCATCTAGATGGGATGTGGAGGATGTTTGTATCGAAAACTTCGAGAGGCTTCAAATCGATGCAAAGACCGTAGAGGAATACTGAATATCGGCTTGTCCCTCGTGGCTTCCTCAGTTCACTACTTACACAAGCCAGGACTACCTGTCTAGGAGTGGCATTGCCCACAGTGGGCTGGTCCTCCTACATCAACTGTCTACCAAGAAACCACCTCACAGATACGTCCACAGGCCAATCTGATAGAGGCGATTCTTCAACTGAAGTTCCCTATTCCCAAATGACTCTAGTTTGCACACAAATTGGTGGTGCTGATTTTCATAGCCAAATATGTTAAGTATTGTGATTCTTAACATCCAATTAATATAAAAGTCACTAATGAAATATTTTATAATTGCTTTTTTTTTTACTGGCACTAATCATTTGGCATTTGTTTTCTTCTTAGTGCACCACTTGATTCCAACTCTGTACATTTCAGAGGCTTGAAAGTCCCATGTGGGTGTGGCCACCACGTCAGACAAACTAGAAGGAAAAACTAACAGTGCAAATTCTGGTGTTTCTCAGCTAACTCATAGTAAGCAACTGGAAACACAGAAATAAATGCAAAAGAATTCCTAATTTACTTGCATGATTCTGGGCTCTCTCATTTTAAATTCCCTCTTTAAAAAAATTTTCTTACCCTGCTGTTAAAGCAAACTTGGAAAAAAAAGATAATAAGCTTTTTGTTTGTTTGTTTTCTCTTTCCCATAAAGGTTCCCTGAAAAATGTAGCGCTTGTTTTTATTTTCCTATTGTCTACCTGATTTGGTGACTCATTTTGTCATGGGAGGAATCCCATATAGCAACTATACTTGGGTAGGGACATCTGATTTTGAAGGACTTGGCCATACCCAGGGATGCTATCAGTGAAGGGATAAACTGAAATTGAAAATAAACGCGCTGCTGTCTTGGGTATTGTAAGGCACGGTGACCCAAGGAGAAGTGCAAGGACTTGAAGTCAGAGATCTTAGGCTTGGTCCCTGTGTCCTTCCAGCCAACCTTCTATCTGCTGGTTTCTGGATGTTCAAGATGGTCCTTGTGTCTGAAATACATCATAATTGTGATGCCTAATGCAATGTGTTAGGAGTGCCCCGTGGTATCCTGTGTTCCTCGGGTTTGACATTATTTTGACACGTTCTTGATTCTTGAGGTGTAAGCTCCTAGATGCTGCAAAGCACAAGGAAGACTGGGAGAGAGCAGCTGCAGCCCACAGTTATCCTTTGATAGAAAAGTTCATAACCTAATTCATCATTTAAACCAGCAGCACCAGCTTACATGACCCAAAACTTCCCCAATATCAATCTTCCTGCGTTAGAGCTGATGCAAACCAACAAATTACCAACACAGTTCTGTCAATCATTTCCACCTAAAATTAAAGGAGCTAAAACCCACGTGACCACGGCCTTTCGGGACCTTGATCGGCTCAGTTTCACCACTTTACTGAATAAATGATATTCCTTTGTCTCAACAACATGTCCCTTGTTCCCCAGGACCCTTCTGAGCAACTAATAAAGGGATCCAGACCCAGTACAATATAGCAAACAAAGATAAGCTTTTTCCATTCCTCTCAAAGTGTAGAACAGATGATGCCAACCCTACAACGGAAAATAAGAAGAGAGAACAGGATCTTCACTGCAGGAGTGACCAGATCAGTCACAGGCTGGATCCACACTTAGACCAAGCCTGAACTCATCATTCTAGAAACACCTGCATTCTAGAAATTCCCTTTCCTTTCTTTTTCATGTTTCTTCTCTCCTCCCCATTTTTCTTAACATAGACTGGACTGGCTCAGCTTCTAGAGAGCCAGGATACAGTTGCAACTACCTACCGAGACAGCCTGCAGTTAAGTTTGGGCCTCAATGTACACATTCATTAAGTAAAGCTAAAAACTTCCTACTTTTCTGCAATAACTGAAATAATAAATATAAAATATTTAGGAAGTATTCTTCAGAGAAGAAACTCTATGGAATTATTAATCTATTTAAAATGAAAAAAAAACACTAACCATCAACTCCTCCAAGAAATGAAGCATTTCTGAAATCCCTGAAACCCAGGGGGGGGAAAGCCACCCTTTATCAGAGGGCTATAAGCTACAATTATAACATGAAGGGCCGGCTTTTTGGCGTTTCTGTCCCGCCCAGTACCCCACAGCCAGCATGTCCCAAAGAAAATCACACAAAGATCTCTATAAGTTATAAAGCTGATTGGCCCATTAGGTC